>CM028134.1:156692500-157112500 GCA_016271365.2 Neoceratodus forsteri | reverse complement strand
CCTTCCCTAAGAATTATTAAAACCTTTACTGTGGCTTCCCTGCCCTAGCCCCTCCTATGCACAAAAGAATAATTTCTTTAAATGAACTCCTGGCCCACCCCACGGCTCTGTGCCATCTTCCTAATGCCTAAAGCGCTTTTTAAACAATAAATTATTTTAATTAACTTCAGGCAGACAGCACCTAGCTGTTGGTGCTGCTGCCGACTGACTGCTTCGACCAGGAATGAAGGCGCCTGCTTTGGGAGGAGGGAGGCACTTGTTGGCAGAGGGAGGGTTATGAGAAGGCAGGTGGGCAGGCAAAGAGGACGGCTGGGGGCCTAGTGGGTCTTAATGACACCTGATGGCTCTCATGGTCAGTGATGATGTGGCTCTTCTTATGCCGCCAACGAGGGACTGAAATTACGGGCACTAGAGACAGAAAACAATAAATGGGGCTAAACAGAGCCCACACTGTGCACAGAAGGCAGGATTTCAACAGGGATCACCGGAATTGACTACAAGCGGGAGGCAGGACAGCAGGAACACAGATCTCTTCGCTGGTGGAGCAGGAGCTGAGGCACCCAGACAACGAAAGAGAAGGCTTCCACCCCTCAGGTAAGCCCTAATCTCTCCCTCACTGGTTTCTGGCATCCTCCTCCTCTTGTCACCAGCCCGATTCTACCACAAAACTGTTTCTTCCCTTTTTTCAAGTGCTCGGGGTTCCAATTTGTGAATCCTGAGCCTTATTCCCATCCACCGTTATTCTTTTCCAAACAAAAGTACCATGTGCTGGGAAGGACAGCAGTCCCAGTGTGGGTGCCCTGACTTGAGCTGCTTGCTCAAAGGGATTTTCTGTTAAGTACTAATGGTGGCCACATCTTACTGGGCATGCACGGCCACTGGGAAACAAAGGAAAGAGGAAAAAGAAAAAACTTGATGGAGCAGCTGCTCCAGGTCCCAGTTCCAGTTTTCAGGCTCAGATGGACTTGGCACCACTGGAGGACATGGAGGGACAGTTTTGTAATTAAAATAAAAATTGTAAATAGTTTCGGTGGTCCTCGCTACTGGGCATGTGCGGCCGCCTGTGGGGAAAATTTAAAGGAGCAGTAGCTCCATTTGGGGACTGTGCTGCGGTGTCGGCTGGCGCCATAGTTAGGGTCCATGTAGATAGTGGGGACTGCAGGTTCCAGAAGGCAGAGGGGAACCACTGGATCAGTGCCTTTGAGTCAGGTCCCTGACTGGACCTGAGGGATTTTGGTGCCTTTTGTGGGAATAGAAAAAGGGCTGATTTGGCGCCTGAAGGGGATTCATCAGGGTAGTTAGGAGGGAGGAGGTTGGAGTGGGGCATACGCCCACTTGACCATGCAGACAGTTGCTTTATTGTTTTAGTGGGCCACATCAGTGAGTTGGGATGAAGACGTGGTGGCAGCCATTGCTTTGAGAGCCCTGGTCAGGGCTAGCCTGCAAGTTTAGCCTCTGTAAGGGACAGAAGGGAAGAAATTTGCTGCCAAACAAGGAGCACATCTTTCTTCTGGCTAGGGAGCACAGTTAAAGGAATTGAGCCATGAGGTGAAGGGGAATAGTAGGGAGCCAGGGGTCCTGAGGCAAGTCCCTGATCCAGGTCTACCCTTTTGTCTGGGACTCTTTATTCCTAGACTGGATGCTCAGAAGCAGCCATCCCTCCAAAAGCTGGAGCTCTCTGGAAGTGAAGTGAGAAGCGGACATAAGTGGGTGGCTTTTGCAGCTGGGCCCCCCCATGGAGGTCTTGCTCCTCAGTGGGAGCTAGCAGAGACCATAGGAGGGAATGAAAGTGGAGTTGCTGCCTGCTGTTTAAGGGCCTCTTCAGCCACAAGTTTGCTGCCTGCATTTGGACTTTTAGAAAATGGGTTTAAAAAAAAAATCCTGAAACCTGATTTGGCTCACAGCAGTCACAAGACAAAAGTTATCAGGCAACTGAACCCTCTGAAAAAATAGCACTGCTCCTACATAGACTATTTTACATATAAAACTTGTGAAAAAACAGGGATACTGAATGAATACTTCTGCTCAGTATTCACAATGGAAGAGCAGGGGGAGATGCCTAATCCAGTCAATAGAAGCACAATGGATAGGGGGGTTGATATTGGTCCTTTCACAGAAGAAAGGGTTCTGAAAGAACTCCTAAAACTGAAGGTGAATAAAGCAATGGGGCCTGATGGGATGCACCCCAGAATTCTAAAAGAACTAAGGAAGAACTAGTAACACCACTGACTACCCTTTTTAATAAATCATGGGAGGATGGTGTGGTATCTGAGGACCGGAGGAGGGCAGATGTGATTCCCCTTCACAAGAGTGGGAGCAAGACAGAGGCAGGAAACTACAGACCTGTTAGTTTGACCTCAGTGGTAGGGAAAATGATGGAATCACTTCTGAAGGAAAGAATTGTTGAGTACCTAGAGGCCAGTGGGGCACAGGACCCAAGGCAGCATGGATTCACAGCAGGAAGGACATGTCAGACAAATCTAATTGATTTCTTTGACTGGGTGACCAAAGTAGTAGACCAGGGAGTGGCTGTGGACATGGCCTACCTAGACTTAAGTAAGGCATTGACACAGTCCCGCACAAAAGATTAATAAACAAATTAGCCAGCCTGAGAGTGGGTCCCAGGGTGGTATCCTGGGTAAAACACTGGCTGGACAACAGGACACAGAGGGTAATAGCAAATGGAGTCCACAGTGAAGAAAGGGGGGGTTACTAATGGGGTACCGCATGGTTCAGTACTGGGGACGGTCCTTTCTAATGTCTATATAAGTGACATTGCAGAGGGACTGGAAGGTAAAGTATGTTTCTTTGCAGATGACACAAAGATCTGCAACAGGGTTGATACACAAGGTGGGGTGGAAAGAATGAAAAAGGACTTGGCAAGGTTGGAGGAATGGTCAAATGTATGGCAGCTTAGATTCAATGCAAAGAAGTGCAAAGTAATGCACCTGGGAAATAAAAACCCAGGGGAAGAGTACGCAATGGGGGGTGAGATACTGACAACAGAGATGGAAAGGGACCTGGGGTTAGTCATATCAGAGGACCCAAAGGTGGGCAAGTAATGTGAGAAGGAAGGAAGTAAGGAGGGCTGGGGGGGGATACTGGGTTGCATAGGGAGAGGCATCACCAGTAGAAAACAGGAAGTTGTTGTCCCTCTGTACAGTCCATTGGTAAGACCACATCTGAAGTACTGTGTACAGTTCTGGAGACCCCATCTCCGCAAAGACATAGACAGGGTGGAGACTGTCCAGAGAGCAACCAAAATGGTGCGGGGTCTGCACCAGAAGACATATGAAGAAAGACTAAAGGAGCTTAAGATGCCTAGCTTCGAGGAAAGGAGGGAGGGGGACATAATAGAAACTTTCAAATACCTCAAGGGAATCAGCAAAGTCCAAGAGGGTAGTATCTTTCAGAAAAAGAGATGTCCAAAAACAAGTGGGCACAATTTGAAGATAGATGGGGATGGCTCAGAGGTAGTGTGATGAAGTATTTCTTCAGAGAGGGTTGTAGATGCATGGAACAGCCTTTCTGAGGAGGTCATAGTCAAAAATAGTGGGGGAATTCAAGAATGCATGGGACAGACATAAGGCAATTCTTGTGGTGGGTGGGAGGAAGTAGGCTGTTGGTTAACTAGGATCTGCAGCTTATCCATTAGGTAGGGAAATGGGCAGACAATTTTTAAAATTTTCTTAGTTCAGTAAGCCCTTTCAGGGTGTGGTGTGCTGTGTTGCAGATACCTGCAGTTCCAGTAACTGTAATGCTCTCCATCTCCATTGGGCCTTAATAGTCCCTGGGCATGCGGGTATCTCCTAACACCCTTACAGGATCTTATAAACTACGTGTGTCTGTTTTAACTCTAGGGATTGGGATTCATTACCTTCTGACTGTTTACATAGAAACAGAATTTGTTGGCAGATGAGGACCGCTTGACCCACCTAGTCTGCCCTTTTTTCCCCTGTCTATTCTGCCACCACAGATCCTACCTGGTCTTCAGTCACCTCCCCACCCTACTTTGATACCAGATTTCCTTTATAGCTACTCCATGTACGCTTTGAAGTCCACCACTGTTTTGCCCCACCACCCCTGCTGGAAGACTGTTCCAGGCGCCCACCACCCTCTCAGTGAAGAAATACTCTCACACCCTCCTAAACCTCCTCCTCCAGATTCACAGCATGACCCCTAGTTCTTGTACACCTCTTTTCTGAAAATGCTCCTTCTTGTACCTTATTCACCCTGTGAGGTATTTATAGGTCTCTCATGTTCCCCTCCCTCCCTCTTCCAGGGTGTGTGTATGTTTAGATCCCTCAGTCTCTCCACATAGGACATTTAGTGCAGCTCCAGCACCATTTTTGTTGCCCTTTTGTTGGCCTCCAACCTGTGTACATTAGACTCTTGTATCTTAAAACACTCTTATTAATCCTTTTCCCACCCTCTCACTTGCCTTTCAGTTTGTTTTACCTAAATTATTTAAAGTTGGTAGGTGCAGGCCTTTACTGAAAATAAATTTTTGTCTAAGACTGAAACATCCTTAAAAGGTGCTAATAATTTTTTTGGCTTATGCGATGTGGTGACACTTTTAACCCTGGCCCCACTTCTGCTGGCATTAAAGTTTTAATGTTGTAGAGGCAGCATGGCTTAGTGGCTAGAGCACTGGCTTTGGAACCAAGAGATGAGAGGTTCAAAACCACCAGAGCAAAATACTTACTGTGCAACCTTGAGCAAGTCATTTAACCTCTCAGTGCTCCAGTTCACCTAGTTGCAGAAATGGATAGAAACAGGAACCCACAGGATATGAAATGTTGCATCTCAGCTAGGCTATGCAGTGTAAATAAAATGAAGAAAAAATTTTTTTTTGCTGTAGAGGTGTCTCCTTTGCACATGCAAATGTTAGGCATTTATCTCTGAAAGTGATCTAATGAAACATTGAGTACTTCATCATCTTACTTGCTTTATAATTTTAACTGAAACACTGAAACATGGTTGCATATACAGATGTCTGATTCAGTCACCTTAATTGAGAGCTATATAATTTAAACAAGATTGAGGTTAACAAGGGGAGGAATGGTGCAGTATTTGTGATCAAAAAGTTTGCAACTACTAAACTTGAACTTAATACCTTTTCTGATTATTGAGAACTCTTGCTTTAGAAATGTGTTTTCCTAGTGCAAGGCAATTCTACTGGCTGCCTGTTCTAGACCACCAAGTCTGTCCCCCTAATTAGTTTGATAAATGATCTTCTGTCTTGGTTCCATTTCACAACACAGATGAAATTCTGATTTTGGGTGACTTTAATGTTGCTCTGATATCCATTTAAAAAAGTGGATAGTTAGGATAATAGGTAGTATTTAGAATATAAAGATTTTAGGATAGTGGTCTAAAAATCTGATATCCTGAAACCTCGGATAGTAATTTGGAGTTTAGGGTATCCTAGGATCCCAAATCCAAATTTCCTAAAATATCCTACAGTCCTTTAGAATTTTAGGATATCCTAAGCAGAATCAGACGATATCAGATGGTCAGAGCAGATACAGATTGGGGTGCAGATTATATTAATATTTAAGTAGCCTAAGTCGGATCAGATTTTGAGATATTCAAAATCCCTAATTGGCTTGTACATTGTAAATCTTTAGGGTGCAATGTTTGACTCTCGAGCTTTGTCCTAATCAACTAATAAAGCATTCCACCCACCTCAACCTTAAAGAGCTAGTGTACTACCTGAAATTAACATTTTTTTCCATAAAAAGCTGCTTTAAGAAATTGGTGCTCTCTAACAAAAATGAGGAGTTGAATGTAAAGTCAAGGCACTCAACACATTGTAGAAAATGCACTTCAAACAGCATTGTGCAAAAGCACCTTTATTTAATGACAATTTCTCAAATTTAGTGAAGAGCAAAGGCCTTTGAAAAAGCTCTGGTTGATGTGAAATACATCAGATAGATCAGTTGGTTTTTTTTGGGGGGGGGAGCAGGTGGGCGAGACTCTGCTTTTAACTTGCCTGCACTCTGCACTGAATTTGTGAAACTGTCGCTAAATAAACAGTGTTTTTGCACAGTTCCAAGTTATTGACTGAGGGAGTCCATCAGGGCTCCAACCTTGGACCCCCTTGTTTTCTATTTTTATAAATTAGATTCCTGCCATTTTGGAACACACAAAATCAATTCTTTATGTAGATGGTATACTTTTGAATATTAGCTCTACATATGTTGCAGAGATTAACACAGCTCTAAATAGGGATTGCGTTACCTTAAGTACTTGGTTGTTTCACCATCAACTTATTTTAGACAGTATTAAAACAAAGTGCATGATGTTTGGCTGAAAGCCAAAATTGTTCACAATGGGTGGCTATTTAGAACAAGTTGATACTTTTAAATACCTGGGGTGTATTTAGATCCCGCTTTAACCCTAAAGAATCACATCAATTTGATCTGCAAACAAGTGAACCAAAGATTTGGGGCACTTTACAGAATGAAAAACTGCTTAACCCCTCAGATAAGATTAGCATTGCTAGGAGCATTCTCCTACCAATCTTAAATTAGTTATTGTCTTCTTCCTCAGCTATATGCCACTGAATCTACCCTGTTGACCAGTATGTTTAATAACATTTGTCATTTTGCATTAAAAGCCCCCCATACAAGACCTATCACTGCGAGATAGATATATATGTTCAGTTCCAATAGCTGACCCCACATTTAAACAGCATTTGGAGTCTCTGTTGCCTAGTTGATAAAACTTTAAGAAATCAACCTGCATTTCCAATAACTCCATTTCTCATCTTTAAAACTGACTCCAGAAATCTAAAATTCACAGACAAACAGCCACTAATTGCTCTTAACGTTACATCTAATATGGGGTAGGCATTCTTTTTTACTGTAGCTAAAAATTGGAGCAGTCTTCCATTAATCAATCAAAATACTAAAAGCAATTTTATTTAAAAAAAGACTCTCCATTGCTATTTATTAGCCCAAATGGCTTGTGATTGTTTTTAGAATGTACATTATTTTGCATTATGAAATGGGTCTAAAAATGCTGAATCCTGATTGGAAAAAAAAAACATCCAAAAGCAGGGCTACACAGCATAGTGAGTGAAAAAATAATTAATGAATGAAGTTCAAAAAAGCAGTTTAATAGATAAAAAACAGCTTGCAATGGCTCCACAGATATGAACACAGTCAGAATTCTGATTGGCCAAGAGGTGCTTTCAGGGTTCCACATCAAAACTGCAGAAACAAAGACGGTGCGGTGAGTACACAGTGTGGGTGTGGTGAGTACACAGTGTGGGTGTGGGTGCGGTGAGCACACAGTGTGGGTGCGCCGAGTGCCCAGTGCGGGTGCGCCGAGTGCCCAGTGTGGTAAACAATGAGAAATAAAGACACGCATAGACAAGATTACAACCCCATCAAGGAAAAAATGTCTGAGGCAAAAACCAGGTGTGCCAAAACATGCACTCATAGCAAATGGCGTATTCTATAAGCTGTCGATGAAATGCAGTTGGTAATTTTTATCTTTCACTTTTCCAGATGTGTGATTATGATGGAGTGGTTTTGACCATGCTGTCTTTGTTTGCATGGTTTTGACAGGATACAGCTTTCATCCAGGCCTTTATCACAGCACAACAGTCTGGCTAAAACTAGCCCCAGCCAATCGTGACTAAGCACAGGAAAAATAGCTGTATGTTTTTCGTTAAGAGCAAATTGCCCTTAACAAACATGGCTGCTTATAACTTTGTTTTCCACAGAGAATGACCCTACCTTAGACCCGCTTCCACCACCTGGCTCCGGTCTCCCACAGTCCTCAACAATCTACAACAGCACCAATGTTTTTTTTTAACATAACATTTACATTCCTGACTGCCACGATGAAAGTGAATAATTACACAGGTCAAACTGTCTTGTGCACATCGCACCAAAAGGAACTGCCAATTTCTGTTCTTTTTTTTTTTTTTTAAACTAACAGGCTACCTCCCAAACTGGCTGGCAATTTCAAATCTGCCTGACACTCTGCCCTGATCTGACCACTGCTTCCTAAAATACTTACTGGAAGTGAATACAGCTTGCTCTGTCCTGATGCCGGACACTATGCTCGCACCCGATCAGACCAACAGCAGCACTGAGTGCAATCTCCTCTGCCAGGACACATTAGTGACTAAAGCCACTGCCTGTCCTCCCTTTGCCTTTACTACTGCGTAGATGTAGCATTGGTGTCACCTGCTGGCAAGGTGAAAAAAAATGAACCAAACACGCTGGTGCTCATAGTAAATATGTACAGGTGCTGCTGCTGGGGTTGGCTAACCCCAAGAATGTTAACACAGGCAGCATGCAAGAACTTCTTAAGAGGGCAGCTAGCTCTGGAGACTAATGTCATGAGCACCCTGCTTTGGCTGTTTAGCCTAATAAATGAATCAATTCATCACAATCCAGGCCCGTAGGTGAGAAAAATGCAATGTCCAAAATTGACTACTTGCTTTTTAACTTTTATTTTACATTTTTAAATATTTTTTCTACATGTAATAATCCAAAAATAATTTTAATACTATGTACAGTTTATTAATGGGGACTAAATGGTCGAAATATAAGAAAATAAAGTGAACTTTTGAAGATATGAAGCCCGATTACAAGATGACTTGCACATGGCATAAGGTGATTTATGCCAAACCACATGGTAAATCGCACCTTGCACTGTGGGATACGCGAAGTCGCAATACCATCTGTCACGCTTAGCCATGTCAGCGGCGGCTTGCACCAGAAGTGGGCTATGCCACCCACTACTCCTGCAACCCACTGAAGTATGGTGTGAGGGTGGGTTATGGCAGCAACTGTGCCCCATTCCAGAACAGCAGCTGCTGTAACCCACCTATGGCATTCCAGAAGTGGCTTTGGTACAGCAGGGTTAGACCAGCACTTAGCTGGTCTCAGGGGCATCCATCCTGGCATAATGACAGATGCCTCCCGCAGTGCCGAGGAAAACACATGTATGTGCCCCCCTGTGGCCCCCACTCTGCATGCCCCCCATCCCCGAACTTCGGGGACCCCCAGGTCCATTTTCTGTTGTGCCCTCATTCACCTGTGACAACTGGCCAGCCCCCCCAATCCCCCCAGGTGTGTGTGGGTGCATTTTGGGGCAGGGGGCTCAGGGGCAGTAGTTTGCATGCTGTGACATGCAGCACCCAGGTCCAGTGCACCATTCCTATGGGGCTAGCCTGTGGCTGCTGCAATCATGGGCATAGGTGCCAGGGACCCTGCTTGTCCTGGAATAGAGTGCAGGGTCCCCAGCACAGTGCCGCATGGCGCAACTTGCATACACCTGCAAGTTGTGCCATGTGTCTTGTAATTGGGCCCCTGTTGTCTTCCAGTTTAGAGCATGAAGGTTCTTTCAACCACAGTGGAAAGAGAAAGTGACAGCAGCTTTGCCACTGTGAGAATGGGCTTGTACTATGAGGGGCTGAGGCAGCACATGTCTCCTGTAATAACTAGCCAGTTATTACAGGAAATAACTGGTTGAACCCACAGAAAAAAATTGCATACCAGTTTATATAGCAATGTTTTTGGAATTCCATGCAATTAAAAAAGAAATTCCAAAAATCATTTTTGAAGCAGAGTTGGCACTCCAAAGGAATTCCACTGGCATAATTCTGCATTCCACACAGCTCCACTGGGAGGTATTCTGTAGTATTCGCTGCATCATCATCATCATCAAGGTCAGAGCCAAGATCAGTAGTGAGGTATAAATGTTCTTCAAAAATATGAGTGGTGTCTTGGTCATCAGAGAAATAGATTTTGCTCTGAATGGATGCATTAAGCATGGCAGGGATTCTAAGGGTATACAACTCAAGACAACACAAAAGTGTGAGACTGGTGAGGATTAAGGTAAGGGCTGGACAGACTCTGTGGACCAAGGCTCTTTTCTACTGTAAATTCACCCTTGCTTCCTTAAACTCAGATCTAAATGCTAACCCTCTTTTACACTAGTGTTGTGTTACAAGACAACAATTGTAATGTAAATGAATCTGTGTGTCCTCAAAACAAAAGTACTTTTTCTGATGAGGCTGCTGTATGGATCTGTTCATGTTGGCATAAGTGTTAAATGTCAAAATCACATACTGTACCTGGCTCCCTTCTTTCTGAATCAACAATCATCTCAGGAGAATCTGTGTGCTGCACTGGTGGTAGAAATAAGGGTCCAGAGGAGGGCAGGTTAAGGTTAAAACAAACAAACAAAAAAATGGCTGCAAGTATTTTTTATGTTTGTTCTTGTGTACATGCACAAAATAAAGATATTGTGGTTACTCACAGAGTAGGGACTGAGGAGGTGCAGCACTGTGACAGTCAGCAGCTGAGCATGCAAGAGGCATGCAAGTTACAGGCCAATGAGGAGTAGGCTGATGATGATGCTCAGCTGGCTGATGGCTAGGGTTTTGTGTAGTTTGAAGGATGCAGACACACCTATCACAGTGCAGTTGCATTGTTCATTTACAAGACATTGCCCAGCAGCCGACTGAGCAGTGTCATCAGCCTCCTCCTTGTCCTCCCCATGACCATCCAGCAGTCTGTGTCCCCCTCCCACACCCTGCAACACTGGGGTGACCACCCTGGTGCTGCCAAACAAAACACAACACTGGAGTGCCTGATTCTTAGTGTCGGCCCCCCAAACATCCACCTAGCTGCTGCTGCTGAACAACCCACCTGCTCCCAACAAATACCCCCATGACATTTTATGACACTGATGTGCCTGATCCAGTGCCACCATGGTTTGTCTCATTGGGGGCCCTCCGTTTGTATGTGATGCTGTGGTGCCCATCCCTGGTACTGCCAAATGCCACTCCTGAAATAAAAAAAAAAAAAAAACAGCACCTTGTAGCATTTTTTTTATTTTCAGTCTAGTCTAGCAACATCTTTTGTGTCTCTGACCCCTGTCTCTCCACCCACCGCCCTGCATGCCTCTTACCTATCCAGTCCTCCCCTCTCCAGAGCTGGCCATCCTGCTGCTTCCAATGACCACCATAAACTGATTAAAAACAATGTTTGGTTAATGGCTTTTTAATGCATTTTGAACTATTATTCATAACTTTGTCTTTTCTTAACATTTTTGCACCAAATTTTCAACATAGGCTTTGTGGAACCCCCCACCTCGTGAACAAGGTAGGTAACCCCCCCCCCAAACATGTTTTTGCAATTGCTTCATCGAATCATGTTTCAGATAGGATTTAAAAAATTCCACCTGTCTTAATCATCGTAAAATGACTGTGTTGAAAATTTAGGGTCAAAATAAAAAAAAAAAAAAAAAAATATGAAGCAACATTGAAATCTTTGGTGTTTACTCATAACTTTGCTATTTTTCCTGATTTTGACCCCACATTTTTAACATAGCCTTATTTACCCCACTTCATGAACAAAGCAGGTGTAATTATTCAAATCTCTTCTGAAACATGCTTTTGTTCTCACTCCCGAAATCACCTTTCTGATGGGATGTGAAAAATTCCACTTTTCTTGATCATAAGCTGGTGTCATAAAAAGACTATGTTGAAAATGTGGAGAAAAATGTCAACAAAGTTATGAAGAAACACTAAATGTTTTCAACGTTTACTTACAACATTGGTATTTCTGGATATTTTGACTCCAAATTTTCAACATAGTCCTTTGTTCTACCCATCTTCTGAACAAGGCAGGTGTCATTTTTCAAATTCTGCCCAAAATGTATTTTCATGCTTGTGCTGCAAAATGAAGCTTTGGCCAGGATTTCATAAATAACCCCTGTCATCTTCATAAGGCGGTGTCATAAGAAGATTATGTTGAACATTTGGAGTCAGAATTTCAACAAACAAAGGGATGAATACACGTTGACACCTTTCAACATTTACTCTTAACGTTGCAGTATGTTTACTTTTTGAACCCACATTTGCAACATAGTCACATTTTTTACCCCATCAAATGAACATGGCAAGTGTCATTTTTGAATCCCCCTCCAGAATCTGTTTTTGCGGTCAGTCCATGACATAATGTTTCGGGTTGAATTTGATAACTGACACCTGTCATGTTCATATGGTAGGGTAATAAAAACTACTATTTGACAATTCAGGGTCACAGTCTCAGTGTTATGTGTGAACCTCTTTATTTCCGAATCATGACAGTTTCAGTTTGTGTTACTACTTTGCTAATTTTAGGCTCTGCGCTATCTTTACCCAACAACTACTCAGCAAATACAAGCAAGCAAACATTCGACATTTATTTATTGAAGTCTAGGAATTATAACCCTTTGAGTCAGGGACTCTTTTTCAAAGGTTCCATGTCAGTACAAAGTGTGGCAGGTAAGTATTGGACATCATGAACCAATGCTTGTTCAATTTCAGCCTTTATTTTTGCTTTTACAATTACGTTTTTATTTATTTTTCTTTTAAACATACAAGAATTGAAACATTGTGATAAACATTGGGTAATACAATCCATTCAAGCCCATTTTCAGCCTTTAATTTGACAGGAGGAACGGTAGCCGGGAAATGAATTAATTGTAAATACCTCAACAAAAGAATGTTCTCAGCATTCTCCATTTTCAAGGCAAATGAAAGTTATTTTTGTGGAGACACATTTACAGCCTTTCTCCTGTCAAGATACTGTACATCTAGAAAGGCCAATAACTTCAGTTTTGGTGTTCCTGTTCAGGTCATAGAAACATAGAATTTGACGGCAGATAATGACCGCTTGGCCCACCCAGTCTGCCCACTTCCCTACCTGACTGATAAGCTGCAGATTCTAGTTAATCAACAGCTTACTTCCTCCTGCCCCCACTAGAATTGCCTTATGTCTGTCCCATGCATTTTTGAATTCTCCCACTGTTCCTGACTCCACAACCTCCTCAGGAAGGCTGTTCCATGCATCCACAACTCTCTCTGTGAAAAAATACTTTCTAACATTACCTCTGCGCCGCCCCCCCTCTATCTTCAAATTGTGCCCCCTTGTTCTTGCACATCTCTTCTTCTGAAAGATACTACCCTCTTGTACCTTGTTAAATCCCTTGAGATACTTGAAAGTTTCTATCATGTTCCCCCTCCCTCCTTTCCTCAAGGGTTATATTAGCTGCTTTAGTCTCTCCTCATATGTCTTCTGGTGCAGACCTTGCACCATTTTGGTGCCCTCCTCTGAACAGCCTCCCTCTGTCTGTCTTTGTGGAGATGGGGTCTCCAGAATTGCACACAGTACTCCAGATGGGGTCTCACTAACTGTCTGTAGAGAGGGATAACAACTCTTGTTTTATACTGTTGATGCCTCTCCTATGCATCAAAGTATCCCCAGCCCTCCTTACTGCCTTCTCACATTGCTTGCCCACCTTTAGGTCATCTGATATAATTACTCCTAGGTCTCTTTCAATTTTTATTAACTCACCCCCCATTGTGTACTCTTCCCCTGGGTTTTTGTTTCCCAGATGCATTACCTTGCACTTCTTTGCATTGAATCTGAGCTGCCACGTATTTGACCATTCCTCCAGCCTTGCCAAGTCCCTTTTCATTCTTTCCACCTCACCTTGTGTATCAACCCTGTTGCAGATCTTTGTGTCATCTGCAAAGAGGCATACCTTTCCTTCCAGGTGCTCTCCAATGTCACTTATAAAGATATTAAAGAGGACCAGTCCTAGTACCAAACCCTGCGGTACCCCACTAGTTACCCTCCTTTCTTCACTGTGGACTCCGTTTACTATTACCTTTTGTGTCCTGTTGTCCAGCCAGTTTTTTATCCAGGCTACCACCTTGGGACCCACTCCAAGGCTGGCTAACTTGTATATTAATCTTTTGTATGAGACTGTGTCAAATGCCTTGCTAAAATCTAGGTAGGCCATATCCACAGCCCCTCCCTGGTCTACTACTTTGGTCACCCAGTCACTCACCAGGTCCTCTACTTCCTGTGCCTTCAACTTGATTACAGTATGGTATATAGAATATATGTAATGGAAGACAAAGTGCAACTATAAGGGCATAGCCAACGTTAGGGAATGGGGTGGCACCATAGAAACCTTATTATTTAGTCCTGGTGTACAAAATTATTTTTTTATGAAAACAGAATGGAAGCAAGATGTGAGGGGTTTTCTGGGCACCAAGGAACCCCCCTCCTGGCTATTCCTATGAATGCTGGTGGAGAGTAGTATGCTGGGACCCCAACAGAAAGCAGGCACGGACATCTTCATTTTAGCTGGAAAAATGACCACATGGTCATGGACTGTTATTTTCAGTTTTCAGTGGTGGTAACTGTGAGAAGTTACTGCAGCTGAAGTAATTTTGCATAGCATATCTATTCGTCATTCCCTTTGGATGGTCTTTTTCACTGAAAGGGCAGTAGATAGAGGGTACAAACTACCAGAGGGTGTGCTAAGTGCCAGATCAGTTAGTTTCAAAACAGGGTGAGATAGGCATATGGCTACAGTTGTGGGGGGGCAATAGAGTGTAGGTGCCATTAGTCAGAGTAGAGTAGTATGGTAGGATAGGCAGACTAGATGGGCTGACTAGCCTTTATCTGCAGTCATTTGCTATGTATCAATATATTACCAGGTATGGCATCCCAACCAATGTAAACTCTGATAATGGTTCACAATTTGCAAATAAGGACTTTAAAGATTTTGCACAGAGGGGCATGTAGCCATCCTATGACAGCATTTTGAGATTTCTCTCCTTCTACTTGGACTATGCCAGTACAAAACTGCCCCAGTAGAGTAAAGGGTGGAAGTTTTTCAGTCCAAGAAGAAAGAAAAGACAATAGGTAAATGTTTTCTGTTACATTTTGCAAAAGCCTCTGTGCTCTAGGAGTTTGACAATATCCTAGGTACATCCCAGGTTTGTTCAGCACCTGAGAAGCTCCATGTTGTCTGGTTGCCTGCCCTCAGTGGAATAAACATGAGTTTCCAAGCAAAGTTCAGTTAGAGGTTAGAGTTAGAAAGTAATAAAGGATTCCATACAGGAGAAACACCCCCCTGTCAAAGTTCCAGCTGGGACCTGATAGAGAGGGCTATCTAGTGTGTGATGACAGGGTCCTGAGTCTGGGGTGGCATTTTTCCTTTCCAGATTGAGTCTCTGGAGGCTGGATTTTGGCTGGGATCTGAAACTGGGATTCTGAGGGCCTGTTTGCAGTTCCCCCTCAAGAAGTGGGCCTGATGACGATCGCTGGTAAATCCTGGGGGATCGGAAAGTAGACTGAAGATTCCACCATGTACCAGGCTCTGAGAAAGGGAGTGAGAATCACTTGCCAGAGGAAGGGGCTGTTACTGAGACATCAAAACCCAAGAGTAAGATAAGATGTAGTGAGTTCCATGTGTATCTCATGTTTTCATGTCCTAAATGATGCTTTAGTTGCTAGTGTTCAATCTTATCCTGCACATTCTTCCTGTGATAGCTTGTATGTCATCTTAGTGTAATCTGTACTGAGTAACTAACTACTGAGATGGATAACTATGCATTTGTACACTTTGGGCTTGATTGACAAATGGCTCGAGAATGTTGCAAGCCCTGGGTATGCTGAACATATGGCACACGGTGCTTACGGCATTCCCTGGCTGTTAATCTGGATTCTCGATCCCATGTGCCAATTGCTGTAAGTTAGATCAGCTTTTTCTGGTCTAGCTTGTGGCAGTCTTGAATACTCTTTTTACGGGGCTTGCACTAACTATTTGACGCAAGCTGCAGTAAATCAGGAAAAGTGTTACAAATACGCCCGATGTTCTAGAATTGGCTGCAGGTTGCGGCAAAGAGTTCAGTGCAGCTGTGCTGACCAGCAGGTTTGATGCAGGGCTTTATGCAAGTTCTGCATTGCCCTTTATGAATCGGGCCCCTAATCTTTTCTGTGTAATTCTTGTACGACTAAATGTCTATTGTATACTCTGCTTTATGTAATTAAGTCCTGGTTGCCCCTGTAAAGGAAAAATTGCTCACGGTGGGCCTACCTTGTTATCAAAATCCAATAAATAAATTTACTGCCATAAATACACCCCTCGGTCAGGGGAAGACCCTGGGGTGGGTCTGAAGTGTCTGGTGCCTTACTCTTGTGGATCAGGCTGAGGCCACTCCACATAGAAGGGTTGGGGTGCAGGATTCCTAGGGCGCATGGACATGGCTAGGGAAAGCCAGTCTGGTGGTCTGCCTAATTGTGGAGAGAGAAGATATATCCCTTAGTTTAGTGTCTGTAGACATGTAGCAGTCAAAGGTATGAAGGGCTGAAATGGGGGAGAGGGGGGCTTTGTTAAACCCATAACACCATTTGAAATGTTTACCATGCCTAAGAATGCAACAGGTCTTTAAATAAATGATTCTGTTTAAGCAACTTCTGTTTGAAGTATGCCGTGTCCTGGAGTTGTCGGAGGAAAGGGACCAGTGACTGTTAAGAAATATCCAAGTTTTAGCAGATTGACTTTAAACCATATCCATATGCCACTGCCCAATTTCCCCAGGTATCCATCTACAGAAGGTCTGTGTAGCAACCAGAGTTACTGCTCCATTGCCCAGTGGACTCTCTCTGTAATGTTCCCAGGTGTAGGCACCATGCTAATTATGATTTGTAAAAAAAAAAAACAGAACAGGTGGTCACTCGTGGCAATATGGGTGCTTCAACACGTATCTCAATGGTATAAACTTCAAAATCGGGCTACCCACAAAGCGGAAAAAAGACCTCTGAGTTAGTTCTCAATAAAAAAAAAAAAAAAAAAGCATTTTATTAATTATAAAATGGCTACAAACAGCAGGTCACCAAGCCAAATCGCAGCACTCCCTCGTACGCTCGCAAACGTACGTTTCAGGTCAGCAGACCCTTAATAAATGCATGAGCTTCTAGTGCAAATTACCTCATTTTATAGGGCAGCAACTTAAAGGGCCAACCCTCATTATAAAACGTCAATTAGGAACATGACAATCAGTCGACAAGTAACTAATGTCACAATATTTCTCTCCCCATTACAAACAAATGCATCAATTCAGCACCAACACTATGAAAAAATATTAAGCTTAAAAAATTAGAAAACTTATATAAATACATAGTTAAAGAAAGAATCACTGTCAATTCATAAGTAAACAAGCTATAATAAAGTCCTGAACATTTAGTAATGACTTCTATCCTTTAGAAATGGGACAATACTAAAGGCTACATTAAGTCCCTTTTCTTTATGGGCTGCCAGGAGGCATTGCCATCTGCTCTCCATCTGCAGTAATCTATTGTCTAGATCTCAGCCCCCCTGAATGCATGTAAATATTTTTTGTAACCCCTGAAACTTAAAATGATGTCCCATACCTTTGTTCATAACATGTACAGTTAAGGCACTATTTGGATCCCTGTTATAAATACATCTGAGATGTTCTGCAATTCGATTCTTAAAATTTGTTTTGGTCTTACCAATATAAAAATCATTGCAACACACTGCTATATATACAGTATATCACATAGGTCGAAGAACAATTAATAAAATCTTTATTGACATATATTTTACCAGTCACTGGATGTTGAAACACAGATCCCCACTGTATGTGAACACAAAGTGAACAGTTTCCACATGGAAAGGTCCCACCTGGTAAATTGTTTATCAGTATCTGGTTGTGCTTGAAAATGGCTTTTAGTCATAAGATCTGCCAGGTTCCGACCCTTCTTGTAAATCATCCAGGGTGAGGGGCAACTTTCTCTATTCCCCGTCTCGGTTCCAACTTTAGTAAATCCCAGTGTTTTTTTAAAATCTTCTCAGTCTGGACACTGCATGGTGTATATTCTGTGTGTGTAAAAAAAAAACACACACACTGGTTTATCTTCAGCATGAACAACAGTGGGCCTTTATTTAATAACCTGTGTCTATCTGTCCCCTTCTTTTATTTTTAACAGTTCAGATTTGTTGTAACCTCTATTTTCACATTTCTGCATCAAATATCTAGCATAACTTTCAAATTGTACTGGGGAGGTGTTTCTCTAAGGCACATCATCTGTCCCTTAGAGATATTTTTGACAATGTGCCTGGGGTGACAGCTGTCATATTTTAGCAATGAATTTCTAGCTGTTGGTTTCTTAAACAGCTTAGAGTCCAACCCTCCCAACCTCCCTTCCCATTTTTGAAAATACATAAATCTAGGAATTCTGAGACTGTCCTGTTTGTTTAGAAAATGTAGGTTAGAGTTTGTACCTTCCATATCAAGTATAAATTTATCAAAAGATGATAGAGACCCTCCAGACAATAAATATATCATCTATAAAGTGGACATAAAAGCTAACTGTGTTCCATATGGATTTTGGCTTGTTGACCTGCTGTTTGTAGCTATTTTATAATTAATAAAATGCTTTTTATCGAGCCCTAACTCAGTGGTCTTTTTTTCCTTTGTGCAGTAGCCCTACTTTGAAGTTTGTATAATTATGATTTGTGTTATTTCCTGTTACCCAGAGAACTGTAAAGAATCCTGGCCAGCCTCCTCAGTGTAAGGGACACACTGTCCCACAAGGACCCTGGGCTACTGCCAACAGACCACCTGACACTGCAACCACCATAGCTAGAAGTGTGAGCACCTGGGTCTCTGACCCCCCCCCCGTGACACCAGCCATCAGCATCATAAGAATTCAAGTACCTGGCTTCTATTCCAAGGTATTTGCAGGTGACTGGCCTCACAGAAGCTGTAGCAGGGGGATCCTGGTGCTCTTTCTCATAGAAACCTAGAATTTGAAGGCAGATAAGGACCGCTTGGCCCACCTAGTCTGCCCATTTCCCTACCTAATGGATAAGCTGATGATCCTAGTTAATCAAAAGCCTATGTGAAACAAACTTCCCTACTGTACCCTGTTCGCATGTATGAGGTTCTTGTTGGTCTCTATCATGTCACCACTCGCTGTCCTCTCTTCCAGGGTGTACATATTGAGTTCCCTTAGTCTCTCCTCGAAGGGCTTATTATGCAACCCCCTACACCATTTTAGTTGCCCTCCTCTGGACTGCTTTCACCCTGTCTGTCTTTTTTGAGTTGTGGTCTCCAAAACGTCACACTGTAGTCCAGGTAGGGTCTCACCAGCGAGTGATACAGCAGCAACACCACGTCTCTCCTCCTGCTGGATATATCTCTCCCTATGTACTCCAGCATCTGAGTAGCCCTACCCACTGCTTTTTCACACCGCCCTGAAACTTTAAGGTTGTCAGATATAACCCCCAAAAGCCCTTTCCTGCTTAATGACTTTAAGTACCCTCCCCCCATACTATACTCAGCTCCTGGGGTCATATGTCCTAAGTGTATGATTTTGCACTCTTTGGCATTGACCCCCAACTGCCATGATTCAGACCACTTCTCAAGCTTTCTGAGATCTCTGCTCATACTCTCCACCCCCTACTTAGTAGCCACTATATTGCAGATTTTGGTATCGTGTGCAAAAAGGCATGCCTTTCCTTCCAGTTCCACAGCAATGTCACTTATAAAGACATTGAAGAGGACCAATCACAGCACTGAGCCCTGCAGCAACCCGCTAGTCCCTCCTCCATCATTTGAATGAGCGCTGTTTACTACCACCCCCTCTCTCTCTCCTGTCAACCAAAAGAGGGTTGGGTGAGAGGTCATGTTAAACAAATCTGATGGATTTCTTTGACTCTGTGACCACGAAAATAGATCAGGGAAGGCAGTGGACATGGACTATCTGGACTTTTAGGGGCTTTCAACACTGTGCTGCAGAAGGCCGATAAAAACTGAGCAGCCTAGGGTGGGATACAAAGTGGTGAATTAGGTAAGAAACTGTTTTTTTTTTTTTTATCCTCCAATCTCTGGTCCTTAGACCTCTCCAGTGAGACACTCGGACTGACTGTATCCTGTCCATCCTGATATCCTCCTGACCAGTTCTCCACTGGAGCACTCTCCCCAGCTCACTGACTGCCCCACCCCCGGCTTTGTGCCCCTGGGGTGGGACCACCTTAACTCCTCCGTGCTCTATCTATAATCTAGAAGGGCTGCTGTGAGTGGAGGAGAGTTGAGACCAGCCAGGTCAGACTCGTGGAGTGCATGAGGGTTGTCCATTAGCCCCACCTTCACCTGTCCGGTGCCGGGTTTTTCCTTTGCTCCAATCCCAGGTGTGTGGATGTGCAGTGATGTCCAGTGTGCAATGGGCACCCACTGGCACTCACCCACAGGATGTCCGGCAGCATCTCCATATGCCTACATGTGGCTCCCACAAATGGCAATACTGCCAATCTCCACTGGGAGTCACAGAACAGTGGGAAGCCCAACCTCCTCCCAGGAGAGGAGAGTAGTCCTCTGGATGCTCAATCCTCTCCTATCCCTGCTGACCCCCTATGAACCAAGCTTTGTTCCCGAACCCAGGTCGCCAGCATGGCATGAGGTGTGGAGTCCAGCGCCTCAACCCTCGGCACCACCGAGCCGGCCAGGTAAGGAACTGGTTAATGGATAGGTGAAAGAGGGTGGTGGTTAACAGCACTCACTCTTATGAGGGGAGCGTGACCAGCAGGGTGCCATAGGGCTTAGTACTGGGACTGGTCCTCTTCAATGTCTTCAGAGGACATTGCAGAAGAATTATGTAAGGTATGCCTTTACCAGATGACATCAAAATATGAATAGGGTGGACATTTAGAGGGGTAGAGTGAGTGTTCAAGGATCTTGGGAAACTCAAGGAGGGCCAAGAGCATGGTAGTTGGGCTTCAATGTCAAAACATATAAAAGTATGCACCTAGGGCAAAGGAATCCAGGAGCTGAGTAAAGGATGGGGGTAGGTACTGACAGTCACTAAACAGGAAAGGGACCTTGGGGTTATCATTTCTAATTACCTCAGTGTGGGAGGACAGTGTTATAAAGTACTCATGAGGGCCAGTGGGATGCTGGGATACATAGGGAGAGGTATTTCCAGCTGAGGGAGGTGGCACTGACACTGCATTGCTGACTTGTGAGACCCCACCTGGAGTATTGTGTCCAGTTCTGAAGGTCACACCTCAAAAGGACATAGGGTGGAGGTAGCCCAGAGGAGGGCAACTAAAATGGGGCAGGAATTACATAAAAAAAACCTTACGAGGAGAGACTGAGGAATCTCAACTGTACACCCTGGAAGAGAGAAGAGTGAGAGGGGACATGATAGCGACCTACAAGTACTTCACAGGGGTGAACAGGGTTCAGTAGGGGAGTTTCTTTCAAATACAAAGAGCATCAAGACCAGAGAGCATGTGATGAAGCTGGGGGTGTTTAAGAGGAATGTGAGGAAGTACTACTTCACTGAAAGAGTGGTGGACACATAGAACACAATGCCAGTGGAAGTGGTGGAGGCAGAAACAGTAGAGGGTTTCAGGCATGCATGGGATAGACCAAGGAAAATATTAGTAAATTGGCAGTAAGGAGGGAGGGCCACTGGAGGTCAGTTAGGGTCTGTGGAGACAGACTAGGCAGGGATCATCTGGACACATTGGGTGGGCCAAACAGTCCTTGTCTGCTTACAAATTCTGTTTCTATGTTTCTCATGTTTCTATGAAAACATGAGTTCAAAAAAGAGAAAAAGAAATGAGTATAAATAATTCCTTCATTTTATTTGGAAATGCTTTGCCTGGAGTTCAGTGGCCAAGCAGCCAGCCACTCCCACTTCCTGAGCTATATAAGCAGTTCCTCTCAGCCTCATTGTGAATCATTTTTTCTTTGTGGCCGGAGGCTCTGTTCTCTGAGCTGGTTGGGGCCTACCCCCTCTCTCCCCCCCCTGCTGTTTCTGTGTGTCTCTGCTGGACTTTGGTGTTTGTTTTCCTGCTTCTGCTTTGTATCTTTCCTCTGGCTGTGTGCTTCTCTGTGTTGTGTCTCTTGTTTTTGGACCTTGTTTTCTGTTTTGATTTTGTCTTTTTTTGGGGGGGGGGCTTTGTTTCTAAGCTCCTAGTATACTGATACTCAGAGCTCATGCTACTGCTTTTACCTACAACTGCAGCCACTGCTACTGTTTACTCCAATTACTATTGTACCAAGTGCTTGTATTTTTACACTGCTCACCATGCTTAAATTACTGCAATGCAACTACAATCATTATCTGTGTGTTTCAGCTCAACCATTGCTGCTCCATGTTGCTCTCCTCTCTGCCTTTGATGCACGATTGTTGCAGAGCTGCAACCTTCCATGGCATTCCCACTAGAGGGTTTGAGTGAGAGCATTCCTCCAAATTGGAATATTTTACACCTCCCTTTACTTTGGTTTTCCAAATTGCAGCTGCAGAGCCACTAAATAAACTATCCCAAGCCTGGAGGAAGGTGACCTAGGCCTTGGATCCTCAGAGATTTCCTCCTCATAGGATTTTTTCTCTCCTCCATTGTCTCAGGTCATAACACTTAGTTAGCATAGTTGTTTCTCCAAGTTTATTTAGGTAGGTTCCACTGTTGGATGGAGTTGGAGGATGTCCTGCTGTTCCCTCTCTCCTTAGCGGATCCCCAATCTCAACACAAACCATCAGTATCATGCTACGCAAGCCTGGGCATTCATTATGTTATCCAACTGAACATCTCATTACATTATCAAACTGCCTATGCTTCTGCTACTACTATGTTAGTTACTGCTTCTACATCACAGTTACTGCTTGCTCATATGCTTCGTGTTGTATCCTTTGGGGATGATTATACTACATTTCTTTTGGGGATTCCTAAGGCACCTTTAGTCACGGGAATTGTCCCGTGGCACCTCTAGGGTGGAACCCTCTGGGGTTCCTGCTCTTTGTACCCCTACAGGGTGGTAATTCCTCTGGAATAGAGTGGGAATGGCCAAAACCAAACTAACACAGTTGCAGAAGCATAACACTATACTGGCTGCGTAGGTCGGTGAACATTAGCTATGATATATATGGCAGTTTTTCACATTGTATAAAAATGTTTTGGGAAGCCTCTTTATATGTATTTACTACAAAACTTGTGACTACAAAACTTTCTAGCGGTAAACTGTACCTGTGGCTAGTCCTTATTTTCTCCTGTTCAACCTGGCTCACTGCTTTCTATCTCCTACCGGCTAGCTGTTCATATACAGGTTACACTTCTTTCATTACTATGCTTAACTGGTTTTCTTAACACTGTGCATAATGGTGGTCTTAACACTATAGCCTGGATATTCAAACTGCGCCAGGCTGTGGCGCAAGCCTGGGTGCAGCTCAACTTGGCTGCGCAGGGGTGTGGCCTGGATGATATTCAACAGAGATGGCTATGGCTCAGCAGCTTTGAATATCGAACCCTGGCCACCCCCACTGTGCATGGTGCAGTGGCACTGCACCAGCGCAAGTGGCCAGAGTGGAGCATGGAGATGCGCTAGCGCAAGTGCTATTGCGCCATTTACAGCACCTGCGATATTCAAAAGGGGACATGCAAATGGGGCCATAATTTATGCAAGGCACACATGGGGCCATTTGCATGTCATTATGGCCCCATTTGCATCCCATTAGCACGCAGGTGCGCCGATCCCCGATGACTTGCGCCTGGCACCCTGCCAGGCAGCAACCATCAGGGACTGATGCCCCCTGCAGCCCGATTGCAGGCATTTGTCTAAAAAAGATGTCCACGTCCAATATCCCTGGTGGTCCAGTGGACTGCTATGTGCCCAATCACGGGCATGTGTTATAATACAAAAGAAATCCTCATCCAATAGCCCTGGTGGTCCAGTGGACCGATTGCTGCCCGATCGCGGGCATCTGTTAAAATAATCCCCCCGGCCAATATCCCTGGTGGTCCAGTGGACCACACTCTGCCCGATCGCGGGCATCTGTAAAACATACAACATCCTATTATCCTGGTAGTCTAGGGTACCCCTCCCCACCCACCCACTTAACCCCACCGCCCCGCTCCCTGGTCATCCGGCGGGTGGCAGCACCCCACCTGCCTGCCGTCCGCTGACTGACACCTCGGTAGGGCTGCACGCCCATTGGTTCACAGCGTGTAGCCCATACAGTACTGCACATTCTAGACATAATTCCCTCATAATCTGGGACAGTTTATTTAGCTTTTGTTGACCAGGTAGGTACACTAGACAAGTTATATGCCTATTTTCAGGTACGACCCGGGAGAGTACAGTGAAAATAAGGTTCAAACGGAAACATAACAAGTAGGGAAATGTGCATAATTAGTCTACAGTAAGCAGTGATGGGTAATATATAATAAATAGACATAGTCACAGGTAAAGTACATATGTACATACAGACTCGATAGACTTAGTCATACAATGGAAGGAACATGAACAATGTATAAATTACATTGTATGAGTAACCCTTAATCAGAGCCACAAGATAGATAATTCCTGAACAGATAAACATGCAATCACATACATCATAGGGTAGAGGACAGCAGACATAAATTGAGAGGTATGAAGTAATATAGAGAATGAGCAAAGAAGTCAGTCTGTGATATAGCGTAGTTGATTTTCAATCTCCAGAGCTAGAACAGATGTCCCTGTTTCAGAAATAGTAGGTGAATTGGTCCCATCTTCCTTTGTGAATTCCCTTTTGTAGTGTGCTCTCAAAAAAAGATGAAAACTGATCAATCTCAGAAAATATGTGAACGAGGCCTTTATGGGTTACTTTAGCTTTAGACTGAGCAAGAAATTGGAACTGGGCTCCATGTTCTAAGATTTCTTGACAGTCAGGAAAATGTTGATGAAATCAGCATATGTCCTTACTTAGAAACTTCCTAAGAGCTCTTGTTCTACTGTCTGCCCTTCTCTCACTGCAGTCTCCGGACCAATATAGTTCTGCTGATGAAACCCAGTTTAGCTAACTTTAGTCAGATTTTGGTGTAATGCTTGCAATTATAATTCCTCTATAAGCAAATTACTCCAATCAAACGTCCTTCCACTGTAACCATGAAGTCAAATGTGCCAGCTCTGAAATGTTTAATCCTGTCTTATCCAGTCACCACAAATGGCCACCAGGAGCATATGAGTTAAAAACACATATAGTAGTTGTAAAAGGAAAAGAAAATAGCATGGTTATTAACAATGGCTTTGGTTATGGTGTGGTGTGACATAGGCAAGTGATGGCGTTGACCATGCACTCGGAGGTGCAGGTCGAGGTCCAATAATAAGAATATATCATGCAGGTCGAGGTCCAATAATAAGAATACATCACTGATTCATCTGTGAATACATCCTATTTCCAAGTCTCACAAGAGGCTGATACAGTCAGAAAAATAAAACATAGTTTCCCTGCCTATGTGTTGCTGTTTGGCCTAGTTTAGGCCCATCTCTTGAAATGAAAGTGCGATATTAAGCTTGTTATATGCACTTTGGAACCTTTGTTATAGCAGCATGCCATTTACACCATGGGACACGGGTGTACAACAGCACCTGTTGTGTCTGTGGCATTTGAAAATGTCCCTTTGTTAGGTCTGTTTAGGGTGACATACCCTAGGTAGTCAGTAGTGGTGCTCTGATACTGGTCTTGAGCATGCATCAGTTCTAATGCAAAGGGGTCTGATAACATGACACTATGGAACCTAGAAGTGTTTGTACTGAAGCAAAATTTACATTCTGCCATATTACGTGTGTAGTACACATTATTTACAACGTTACCTGGGAGTGATGAAGCAATCGGACCACTAGTTGGTCTGGGTTTATGCTTGGAACGTTGGGTATCCTTTTTCTCTGTTGGGGTAACAGTTGGAAACATGGTAGTGCTAGCGATGAAATGAGGTGTACAATACTATGTAGTATATATGGAAACAGAGCACAACATTTGGGTTTATGTGTACAGTACAGGTGTAGAAACCTGTGTTGTGCTTGGGCCTGACATATAGACAGGTTGCCAGTGGGTGACCTTCTGGTGTAGGACCTGCCTTGGAGTGTGCCATTAGCCAGGTGGGCCTTAGGGATTTGTTGTTGATTGCTAGCAGTCTGCCATTTATTCTGTGAGACTGGTTAGGGGCCACCACTATGGTGTTCAGGTGTACATGGTTATCATGTTGAAATGAATCTGGATGGGACAGTAATGCTGATCCCTTTTGTTTGGGAGGATGAATGGTGGCACATAACTTCTAAGAAAGACATAATCATTCATGGGAGTGTTGTTGGGACATTTTAGCTTGTGAAACAACTAATTTGTCGTGTAAGTGGTTGGTACTTTATACCCCCCCATGTTGGTCTGACAGAAGTCACCCAGATGGGCCTAACACCCCAAAACATCCACAGATGTGGAGCAGTTTACTGAGCTTATACAAGATGAGCCACAACAATATGTGAAAAAATAACCGTGTAAGACACAAACATTTTCACAATGCAACAATAGTCATAATAAGCACATTGCAGAAAATACATTTTAAACATTGATGACATTTAAAACAAAGTTGGCTGTCCGAGTCCAGCAATGACTGTTGAAATAATATTGTCTTTTATGGGAGCTAAAAAGACAAAAAGGATATGTGAAAGAATATGGGAATGTGCACATTTCACCCCCAGCTTAGCTGATTACTTGTTGAGGGCCAAGGTCCTTGCACCTGGCTGGTGCTGGTAGTTAGTACAAAAGATTTGCAAGTCCAACCCCTGTATTTACAATACAACTTAGTAAAATTAGTGGGGTGGCTCCTGGTGTGTGACCAAACAAAAGCAAATAGTTAAAGTACCAGGGCACTCCCCCCCCCCCCATTTTGCTGCATTAAAGCCTGCAATTTTTTTGAATAACTCCAATGTTCTTACTTTTCATACATTTTTGAGGTGATCTATGAAAAGTAAGGACATTGGAGTTATTCATAAAAAATTGCCTTTAATGCAGCAAAGTGGGTGGGGGGGAGTGCCCTGTACTTTAACTATATGCTTTTGTTTGGTGTCACACCAGGAGTACCCCACTAATTTTACTAAGTTGTATTGTAACTACAGGGGTTGAACTTGCAAACCTTTTGTACTGATTTGACTGTAGGAGAACTGTGGCCTTCTTCTAATTGCTAAGCTCCCATTAAACATCTGTGAGCCTTTCATTGGCCAGAGCACACTATAAGTAATGAAACCAGGAGGGTGGTCTCTTCATTAAAAATAGAGGAATAAGAAGACCCCAGCTCTGATATGGCAAGTTGAAATGTGATGTTTTTTACCTGACCGATAGGGGTGGTCACTTGTCAAGTGGTCAGGCTTAATCATGGTTCAGCTGGATAATGAGAACCATGAACCCTCTGAAATGTATGAAAAGTAAGAACATTGAGTTATTCAAAAATTGCAGGCTTTAATGCAGCAAAGTGTGTGTGTGTGGTGGGGAGTGCCTGGTACTTTAACTACATCCTGGTGCTGGTTGTCGCATAAAGTCACTTGCAAATCGATTGTGTATGGTTGTGCTAGACTGCACTGGGAAGGCCGAGAGGCTGAGCTGGTTTATAATGTTAGAGTATTATATATATATATATATATATATATATATATATATATATATATATATATATATATATATATATATATATATATATATATATTTTTAACTTGTAACCAACAAATGGGTTATTAGCAAACACACATTTTCTTTTTGTGTGCTCTTACTGGACCTAACAGTGGGTTTACCTCCTCATTTCTGGATCTGCTAGCTGTAGCTCAGTCAGGTCCAAAAGGACTTTTATTTATTTGCAACCACCGTAGGTGCACTGTAAGGTGGCATGGGTTAATTCCCCCCCCTTCAGCCCCATGTATAGTTCAGAAGGCTAGGCTTATAGTATATCATATCGATGGAAATGTCAGACATGGTGAATCACACTAAGAATGGTAGCAGCTGCAACATTATACATACCCATCACTGATTAACTGTAAAAGCCTTCTATCAGTGAGTACAGCCTGTATTAAATAGTATATATACAGCTGACACCATTCCCAGACTGTTATTTGTTAAACAGATAGGCATGCAATGATGTGTTAGTAGTTAACTATGTCATTAATAATTCCAACAACTATCTTCCCTTACAGGCACACCAGGGCAGGCAGTATAGCTTAGAGGTTAGAGGAATGAGCTTGGTACATCCAGCAGACCAGACCTGGGTTTGATTCTCACAACCTCCACTTGCATACTGTGTGACTCTGAGCAAGTCATTTAACTGCCCAGTTCTCCCAGGTCACCCCCGAAGACAGGTACTTTTGCCTAGTGGGCCTTACCCGGTTACCAAAGACTAAAAAAAAAAAAGTTGTTAAAACAGTTGTTAATGTAAGCAATCAGTTAATGGGGGTGGGCATATATACAATTCATGCCTTCCCCAGCTCTTCCTTTAGTGAAAGAGGCAGTTCGGAGATAATAGGATACTGTATGACCAATGCTGGAGCAGATGCCTGACCATACAACAGTAAATATTATCAAATTTACTTATAACAGGTGTTTGCATAAATGTTAGAGAACACTTTATTCCCAATAATGGTGTGCATAATTATCCACAAGTATGTAGACAATCTTCCTTGCCAATCAGTCATCACCTGAAAGGTTGTATGTTGAATAAATACTGATGGGTTTGACCCAAATGTATAAAGAAAAAATAAGGGCAATACAGTATCCTACAATGCACAAACTATAATAACATTATAATGAAATTGGACCACTGGTTGAAATATTATTATACATTACCAGTGGTTGCTCATGAAGGATTGTCTTATCCCTGTAAGAGAGAAAAAATAAAACACAAGCTACCAAAGGGAACATCTCTTTTACCTCAGAGCATTCTCCTTGTGGAAGGTTAGCATTGGTTTTCAAAATGCTGATACTTTTAGTAACTCTAAACAGAAATATGCCTTCAACTACCCTTGGGGGTGTAGGGTCTTTTTATTGTAGCTATTATTACACTCCGATGAATTCCTAAAAATGAAATAAAATATTAATGTCGGATTATTGGGTGTCCCTAATTCTCTGAATATGACAGAATGGTGTCATTAGCACACACCATTCTGATAAATAACACAAGATATAATACTGGTATTTTGTATGTACAAAATTGTTAAAAGGGTGTTAAATCAGGCCTGTAACATAAATGGTAAAAATCTCCCAAAACAGACATAATTTTTGTGGCAGTGTAAATTGTGTAGCTAGCTTGTTAGTTAAAATAAATGGCTTATTACAAATGCTGGGGGTGATCATCCACCCCTCGGATCGCCACGCGATGCATGGGGATAAGTGATACAGGACACGGACAAAGAAGCCATGAGAACTTCCATAAAGTAAGGCATACATAGGAATGGGTGGGTTTGTAGATAGCAAGCAGCTTTATGGCTGCAAGCCCAGAGGGAAAAAAAATTGCAGTCCTAACGTCACGTACAGATGAGGAGGACTGGGGGGAAAAAAAGTAACTTTTAACAAAAGTACTTTCAATGTGCACACCCCATTAAAGTTATATTTGGATAAGAAATACTGATTTAAATAGGGAGGTACATCAACTGTAAGCTGGAAAAACAGGTACAGCTCAAAAGCACAAGGAGGTCAAGTGACTTGCCAAAGATCACACACTATGCAAACGATGGTTCCTGGGATCAAACCCAGCTGTAGCTGCAGTGGCCTTGGACACCATGCTGAATGAGAGGTCTTACAGATAAAAGAATACTGTTCAGCCACCAGCTGAGGCAGCAAAACAAAATTGATGAACCATCACAATCTCCATGACAGCAGATGGAGAGGCATATTTGAAAGGAGAAAAAACATAGAAAACCTTTGCAAGCTTTTGTTTTATGCTTTTTTTCTCAACAAGCTATGATTAACTTGAATCAAGACTGACACCAGTCCACATACTTCAACATTAGACCAACCACTTAGCTGAAAGGTAGAAAGTCTGCAGACAATGTGCCAACACTGCAAATTGGTATATGTCCTTGGCGACAAGTCAAAGGTGTCAGCCATTTTATGAGCAGATCTTCCTCATTACAAATGACATCAAAAAACCTAGTGTAGCTTCAGAAAACACAGTTAGAGACTGATAACTGGTAACAGTGGCAATTAGATATAGCATATGCTTAATTTGGCACAGCAGCATATTCTTCAACCCTAAGTCACAGATGAAGGCAAACATTGAATAAACAAAAGAGGATTCTTCTAATTCAAAAAATAGTTGGCTCAAGTGAACAAAGCCAAGTGATGCAATCAGACTAAAATACAGACTTAACTCTTGCATCACAGCCAATGCTAATTTCTGTCTTCAATACAGTTATAAAATCAAACACACCATTATAGTTAATGAAGCTGATACCATTAAACCTTAACATTCATTACAGACTACAGTAATGTCGCTACTGATTTGAACATTCTCCATTTAGTCATTATCTCAAACTATGCTGTTTTCAGTCTAGCAGAGAGTAAACTATGCATTCAGGGGACACAAAACAAAATATGGAGTACCACTATTAAACACAGTGCTTTTCCTAAAATGAGTAGCAAGGAATAGTTGTACAGACAAAAGTGTGAAAACTTACGTTCATTTAGATTCAATGAAAGGTGGATCAACCAACAGATATAATTAAAGTGTATTCACCACAAATCTGAAGCACAATGACAGGGTTAACACCCTGTCAAATGATCTTTCCATTTAAAAAAAAAATACCTCCAGGGTCAGAACAGACAAATGTTTTTTCTGTAAATCCCATTAGCGAGGAGGATTCCTCATGGAAGTCTATAATAAACTTATGAGATGGGACAGCCACTGAGTGATCAGTAGCCATTAACCCTTTTAGGCATGAAAGCCCTAAAGCAGCCCATCTAGTGGGGTGCATCATAGTTGACTGTCTCAATTGAATATACTGCACACAGATCAACTTAATTGGATCCAAAATATCTTTAGTTAACTACAGTACATGAAAGCAGTTCCCACCCACCGTGTGAAGTGAGATAAGCTGAGATGTCTTCTCTCAACTCCGTGCATATTTCACACATGTCAATAAGCAGGAAATCTTTAACCATTTGTGGCTCAGCAACTATTTCGAACCACAGTAGTTGAAGACACACAGACAGCTCTGACGTATGAGGGTGCCTGTAAAAGGACCCCACAACCTACGAGTAAGCAGCCCAGCTTCAGAGTCCCAAAGCTGCTTATGGTCAAGCCAAAAGCAGAGTGGCAGTCCACCTGTACAGAGGTTCAAAGCTGCCTAAGACCCACTCAGTAGGGGAGTGACAGAATGCTGTATATTGGAGTCCCTAGTGCCAGTGCTCTAGCAAATGGAGAACTGCAGTCCGTGATTTTAAACCAGAGTCCCAAGCTGTAACTCGCAGCTACTTGTAGGGGAAAAGTAATTCCCAGAACTCCGTTCCCAATAGGAAAGGAGTTTAACTTGGTTAGCCAAAAACCAACATTTTCTGCAGTCACTATTGTTGTGGTAAGACCAGCTTACCATCAGATTCTTGTATGTTGGATTGGCTATCCAAAGAATATACCACACACACAGTATGTAATAAAGAGCAGTTTTATTACAAATACTCACGTCAGATATGTGACAAAGAAATCACAAGGGAGACAATTTCCCACCATTCCTCGAGTATGGTCTCTTTCTCTCCAAGGAACTGGAGTGCATACAATTATATATATGACTGATAAGAGTGCAGTTACAGATATGATAAACATTCAGCATTGGATAAGGCATGTAAGGCAGCTCCCTTGGGCAATTACATAGGAAATGAGGAAGAATCTCTGAACAAAGGAAATTCATAGCAACAAAATACAAATGTTATCAGTTCTCATTGGAGGCAGTGAGTCTGGAAATACTTGCAGTGTAATCATAAAAGCATACAGCATATTATAGTATTGTGAAATATAGCAGAATATATGTGGAAACTAAACAGTATATATAGCAGAAACATAACATATATAGGTAAAACATTATGAGACTGTGGTAAGGCACTAACACTTGTAGGTGTATAAGGTTATGGTTACATGTGGGTCAGTTGGTGGTATATAACCCAGGCATAACACTGCCTAATCCAGCTCAGGTTAGCCGTAATTCCCCAAATCATGTAGATGGAGGACAAGCTGCCCAGATCATTCCCTCCAAGGTATATGATCAGGCCATCCAGTGGGGCACTGACCAGCCCCATCTTCCGTAACCTGGGCATTAACTCCCCCCATCGCATGCCTCCTATCCCACACCACTGCATAATCACCTTTTCCATGGGTATGCCAAGTTGTGCTCCTTGAGCCCAACAGGCAGCATGTTCGTGGGCTCTTCTGACGAGGGAATGTCCAAGCACCCATATCTTTTTGACTGCGGGAGGTGCACCTGCAAGATAAATCAACCACCATTAGTGTGTGGCACTCCCATGGGTGCCTGGCTTGAAACCTCTCCTGTGCTCATGGGCCTAATATACCCTTTGTAAGCCCTCAACTGCCACCTTCTGATGGCCTTGATCTTCAGTTCCTGACAACCCAATCTTGCAGCCTCTGTGGCCGCTCCTATCCTGAGGTGTGTGTGTGTGTGTGTGTGTGTGTGTGTGTGTGTGTGTGTGTGTGTGTTAAAATCATTGTGGTCCCTACCTGTAGCCTGAATTCCTTTCCTAAGCACAGTCACAAACTGATACCTAGTCACTAGCTTGCCATTGCTATGCATGAAAAAATTCCCTTGCCTGTGCACTCTCTGGTCCATATAGTCTTTGACTAAGACCCAAGAGCAGACATTTGTCCTTGCATCCTGTGTAGTGTAACCATTCGTGGTGGGCCTCACTGAGCAGTCTTGGACTGTCACAAGGTTATCTTTAGTGAATCATCCTTAACACTGATGTCCCCTCATTGAATGTTATGTCCTGCTGTGAGCGTGGAATCCTCCAACAACTCCGACACCTGAAAAGCTCCAAAAAAGGCAAGCAAATAGTGCCCTGAACAGTTTCACCTTGTCCACAGACAAGCAGATCTGGCTTAGATTGATTAGTATCTCTCCCAATAATGTGCTGTCCACTGGTTTTCTAGTGTCCTTCCGGGTACCTCTTAACTGCGCCCAACCTTTGATCATTTTCCTAATAATGAATAAGCTAGTAACATCTATGAGACCTTACATCTTTGCTACAAAAGCTATCGCTGATGAGTGGCTGTGGATATATACGCAATCTGCCCTACTCAGTGAGGGAGCAGACAAACTGCTGAACCAGCTTGGGGTTCTGTAGCATGTCCAGCTACCACCTGCAGTCTTCACAAAAACCCCGAAAAGCCCTCACATGTGCCTGATACTTGCACCGGGTTCCTGGGGCCAAAGCATGCTGACCCTGTTCAGCTGTTTGAGGATTGCCGCCTGCCACAAGAGTGCAGGAACTTGAACTGGGGTTGCCTTTCTGCTGGTACCATCTGCCGGAAACACTTGAACTATAATCAAGACAATGCATCTGCAATTACATTCACTGCCCCAGGAACATACTTTGCCCTAAATGTGACATTCAGCAGCAAGCAACACAGCACAAATATCCGCAACAGTCTCATTACTTCCTTGAAGTTTGAAGACTGTGTTCAGAATCCCAACCACTGCTGTGTTATCTGATTGGAATAACACTTTGCGGTTTCTCAGTCTGTCACCCTGCACAAATATGGCCACAACTATGGGAAAGAATTCGAACAGCGTCACACTTTTTGTGAGGCCCACCTCACACCAGCTGTCATCCCATGCTCTTGCAAACCAAGAGCCCTGAAAATATGCCCCGTAGCCAATACTCCCAGCAGCATCAATCACCATCTGACAGTCCTGTAGAAACTCTATCCCCATCTGCGACATTGACACCCCATTGAAACATTGGAGAAAAACGTCCTAAACTTCCAGGTCAGCCCTCATGTCTGAGGTCACCCTGATGCGATGGTGAAGCTGCAGTGCACCCCTTGTCACTCATGCCAGGTGCTTAATGAATGGCCTCCCTCATGCAACTAACATGCTAACATACTAACATGCTAACATACTAACATGCTAACATACTAACATACTAACATACTAACATGTCAGCAGAATAGGCCTAACGGTCTTTCGTGTCTGCTCATTTGGTCAGCCCCCACCCTGGGTGCTGACCTTGCTGTCCCCCTTACCTTCTCTGGCTTCTCCCTTCCCAGTTCCGGATATTCTTGCTGCATTGGATTTTGCTTCCAGAACCCTTCCCCTGTACCTGTCCCACCCCCTCTTGAACCCCTCCACTGTCTCTGCCTCCACCAGCCCCCTAGGTAGTGCATTCCATGGCTCCACCACCCTCTCAGTGAAGTAGCACCTCCTCCTTTCTCCCCTGAATCTTCCCCCCTCCAGCTTCCACCCATGCCCTCTAGTGGCCCCTTCCTCCTTCCTTTGAAGCACCCTGACTGTTCCTCCCCATTTACCCTCTTCATGTACCTGAAGACCTCTATCATGTCCCCCCGGTCCCTTCTCTCTTCCAGTGTGTACATATTTAGCTCTTCGAGCCTCTCCTCATAGGTCCTGTCCCCCAAGCCCCAAATCATTTTGGTTGCCCTCCTCTGGATCCTCTCCAGGAGGTTAATGTCCCTCTTTAGTGTGGCCTCCAAACTGCCCTCAGTACTCCAGGTGCGGCCTCACCAAGCAGTTATACAGAGGAGTATCACTCTTCCTTCTGGAGGTGATCCCCTAGCGATGCATCCCAGCATCCTGTTGGCCTTGGCTGCTGCCCTCCTACAAGTCTCAGAGTTCTTCATCTTGACATCCACCACCACCCCCAGGTCCCTCTCAGCCATTGAGACTTGTAGTATTCCCCCCCCCCAGGGTGTACACTTGGCCTGGGTTTCTGGCCCCAGGTGGAGTACCTTGCATTTCCCTGCATTGAACCTCAGCTTCCACTTTCTAGACCATCTTTCCAGAGCCTCCAGGTCCCCCTGCAGGGCCACCCTCCCCTCCTCCCCATCCACCACCGCCCCCAGTTTTGAGTCATCTGCAAAGAGACTCATCTCACTCCTGATTCCTGTCCTTATGTCAGATAGGTAGGCATTGAACAGAAGGGCCCAAGGACTGATCCCTGTGGGACCCCACTAATGACCCTCCTTGGGGATGAGACTATCCCACCAACTACGACCCTCTGGGTCCGGTCCTGGAGCCAATTGCCTATCCATCTGATCATCTGGTTTCCCACCTCCATTTCTCCTAGCTTATCCAACAGGCCCACGTGAGGAACAGAGTCAAATGCCTTGCTGAAGTCTAGAAAGAGGACATCCACTGGTCTACCCAGGTCCAAGGCACTTGTCACCCAGTCATAGAACTCCACCAGGTTTGTCTGACACGATTTCCGGATGAATCCATGCTGTCATCGTCCAGGCACCCTGACTTATCCAGGTCCCCCTAGCCTCTCCTTGACAATGCCCTCCATCACCTTGCCCACCACCGATGTCAGGCTGACAGGCCTGTAGTTCCCTGCCACCTCCCTTGATCCCCCTTGTGGATAGGCACTACATGCGCCACCTTCCAGTCTTGGGGCACCCACCCTGTCCTCAGAGAGATGGTGAAAAGCTCTGCCAGGGGTTCGCCAGGACATCTGCAGTTCCTTCAGCACTCTAGGATGTAATTTATCTGGCCCCGTGCTTTCTCCATCTTAAGGGAGCTGAGGGCTTCCTCACTCTCTCTGCTGTGATTTCCACTTCTGGTACCTCTTCTCCTGCTTAGCCTCCCCACCTGCCAGTGATGCCTCCTCTCCCAGACCTGCCGATCGGTAAGGGTCCCCCTCATCATTATCTCTGTCTCCTCCCATGTATGATGCAGCATCCCCATTTTCCCTGGTGAAAACCGAGGTGAAGTACTCATTTAGTACCTCAGCCTGCTCCCCGGGTCTTGTGCCCATCTCTCCCCTGATTTAATCCTGCTAATCTGCCCCTTCACCCTTCATCTTTCCCTTACCCTCACCTTCTGCCTTACATGCACAATTTAAATGGCCAGTCAGAAACTGTAGTATCTTTAAATTGACTTTCCATGCAGAGCAGGCCTCGATACCAAACTCCACAGCTGCGCTATCTTCTCAGCTGGCAACCTGGAAACCATCTCCACTGTGTCCAGCTCAATGCCGTGGTAAGTCAGCTGCATTACTGGCCCCTCAGTCTTTACATGTGCTCTTGGTACCCCAAACCATCCCATGAGCTGCCTAAAGGATCTAAGGATGTCCCTGCATTTCATCATACCAGCAGCCCCAATGAAAAGAAAATCAGCCAGATAGTGTTATTTTTGTGTTTCCAGAGTAGTTTATTGTCACCCATTCAAGAAAGTGGCTAAAAGCCTCAAAGGATGCACAAGAAATGGAGCAGCCCATCAGCATCGCCATGTTGTAGTAAATATGATCCTCAAAAGAAAAACCTAACAGGTCAAAGTCCTTCGGACTGACTGGCAGTAATCGAAAAGCCGACTTTATCTCACTTATGGCTAAACAAGCTCCCCTGCCCACTTGTTGTGTCAGCTTGACCGCTCTATCAAAGGATGCATAACTAACTGTGCTGTCTTTAGTACTAATGTGATCATTGACTGATGCTCCCTTAGGGTATGATCAGGGCCCCTACTTTTCTGCGGCACAGTGGGACCAAGTTCGGCAGCAAGACTACCATTTGCCGCAGAACTTCTGCGGCGGTGGTTTGTAATTCCTGCGGAAGTTCTGCGGCACTAACAAGCTACCACATCAGTGTCAACTTGTCATCCTGACTTCACTTTCATGGCAGTGGTTATAGCAATCAGGATGGTGGAAATCACAGTAACACTAGTTCAAAAAATAACAGACTTATAAAAATAATTTTATGCCTAAAAAAAGCAAAACAAATGTATCTCCCTTAAGGTCCTAGCCTGTTGTATAAATGACATATGCAGAGGGAATCTTACGTGATAAATAAGGTATTTCTATATGCATGCTATCTACCCCATTAATGAGGTTTCCACTGTCTATCACTTATATATTTGTATGTGCTGTCTACACCACTCATGAGGTTCCCACTGTGCATCACTTATATATTTATATGCAATCTGTAACATACATACAAATATGCGTGTGTGTGTGTGTGTGTGTGGGGTGATAGAGACAGAGATACTGTGTGTGTGTGTGTGTGTGTGTGTGTGTGTGTGTGTGTGTGTGTGTGTGTGTGTGTGTGTGTGTGTGTATATCTATATAATTTTTTTTAATTTCCATGAACTTGCATCCTCATTTATACAGGTCCCATTGGAAATGGAATAGAGGAGTTATTGCAAAACTCATTTTTATGTCAACCTGCTTTCCCTGACACACTGCGTAACACCATCAGACCATGACATGCATGTGAACCAATTGTGAGATACAGCTCTCCGGCCCATCACAATGTGTCCACCGTGTGACAGAACACTGCACCATACCTTCCCAGGCTCCGAGCAGTGATGTGTTCCACCAATCCTTGTGCTGCCCAGCCAGCTCCTCAGAGCTAATCTCTGAACCTGAGTTGCTGGCACAGAAACACAGCATGCTACCCTCTGGCCCAACAGCTGTCCCTGCACACAACATTTCTCAATAACGTTTAGGTGATTCTATCAACCAATGACAATATGTAATCAATAACCCTTGCAAAAATGCGTACAGTCAATTTAACAGGTCTATTCTTTCAACAGGTCTACACATTATTATATTTCACTTTTCTGGGCATAATTACTTTATTTTTCTTACAAATTTAGACAGTTAAATTCATTTTACCAGTTATTCATTTCAGATAGCGTCTCTATACCTTAAAGGCACAAATAGGTTTGTACAAAGTGAGGTATGGACTTAACAGGTCTGTGCTATTGACAAGCTTTTGTTTAAGTTGGCCCTAGTGCAACAATGTAAGACTAAAAATTGTATTAGGCTGTAGTGCAGGTTCAGCTAATATCACCAAGCATGATGTGCTGTCACTGTGATAAGTAACTGTTCATTTCTGTTGCAGAACGCAGCCATTTCATTAGCTAATGTATGATGTTATAGCAATGATAACATCACATTTTGAACATATAGGGGGGTTTTGGATATAAAAGAGGGAAGGGAACCAGATTCTATGTATAAACAGAAATATTAATAAAAATCACCAAGAAGAGTGAATTCTGTGGCACCCAGAAGTTCTCTATGTAGATTGCAAGTTCTATGCGAAATTCATGTGGTCGCAATTCTTAGGGGCCTTTGGCATAAGTGATGGATCAGCCTATATTCTCTTGCAATTATTTGGGGACTACTCCCAGGGTGATATCCTGAAAGGGTCCAGCGGGGTTCCTGAAATAGTTCTGCCACCTTACCAGCCTTCACTTCTTTACAGATCTCATCTGCAACCACATGTTTAAGTAAGTGCGTTGATTTCAGGTTGCAGGATGTGATAGATACTCTGTGGACCCTGGTAAGGAATGGGAAAAACCATTGGAGAAGCCAGTCAACAGGTAGCATGCTTCCTTTTTACAGGGATAGCGGTCTATCCAGGGCCCGAAATGCTCACTGTTTATTGCAGACCTCACCAGCCTTTTTGGCGGTTTTATCCCCTTGTCTGTTTTCAGCCTGCTGGCAGTCTGCTTTTTTTGTAGCCTCTACCCCATGGCATGCAGTCACCTTGTGTTTTCCCCCACAGCTACTACACTCATGTTGGGATTTACAGTAATCCCAAAAACAATTGCCCATGTTGAATTGGCAACAGGTTTCCCTCTGGCTGGTCCATGGTGTCTTGGGCACCATATGACCACTAGCTGTGTAGTCCGCATTGGCAGGTCTTGCCCACAGTGTGTCTACACCATAGGTTGTGATCTATCTTGTCCCATTGCATGTCCGGCGCCCTGGTTAACCTTATTCTAAACAGCTCATCATAACGCAGCCAAGCATTCCCTCATAAGCCAAGTGGGCCGTTTGATATTGTCCCTGTGTTTTATCAGCTGCCCTATCTTCTGTGGGAACCTCTCACAATAGATGGTTACAAAAATGTTGAAAGCCGCTGCCCAGTTCCCAAGGGTTGGAGGCAACTTGGGCCTATGCAGCTTCTCCTGTTTCACCTTGTCTTCATCCCCGCATCTGGCAGTTCCTATGTAGCAATTCAAAAATCTCAATGTATTCCCTTTCCATATCTTTTCCCTTATGGAGGTGACAAATGGGTGTCCTTAGGTCATCCACTCCCACATATGCCCATGAGCTACCCCTACCCCAGCTGTCGACTGTCCCACTAGGGCCAGCCATCTCCTGGGCTGCAGGCTGTGATGCTGCAGCCCCTGTGCTACTGGTAGTCCTGAACTGGTAGGTGCTGGTTCTGAAATCGATGCCCCCAAATCTGCCTGATGGCCAGGTCAGCTTGGGCCAGATTCTTGGCATCTGGCCTCCCTGCTGCCGCCTCACTTAACAGCCCTGCGGTGGCAGGTGCATTTGCCTGCATAACCTCTGTCGTCCTTCGCTCCAACACTAGAGACAAAACTGCCAAATCTGCCTCCCTTGTGCTCCATGTCCCTTCCCCTTTGGGCAGAATCTGCCAACCCACCAGGGCCTGCCTCGGTGGTGGCACTTACCTCATGGCAACATTGTTCACTACATTGCCCCTCCAAAAAAATTGTTGTAACCCCCCACTGCGCCCAGGACCATACCTGGAATGCTGCTTGGGGTAGGCATGCATCCATGCTCCCGTCTACTGCAGCTGTGGCACCTGCACCACCTGGGGCAGGACAGGGCAGATACTGCAGGATCTAAGGGATTGGCATCAGCTACCAACCCAGGGGCCACAGCTGGGTGCATCCCTTGACACACCCTGGCTGACTGCTATTGCTGCATCTGCCCCAGTGCATGGTCTAGGCAGCTTACCATCTTTTGGCCACAAGCCCTCTTGAGTGCCTTGGTATACAGGTGCCTCCCCACCAAGGTGGCGCCATTGCCTTGGGATCCCCTTCCCCTTGCCATAGGAGACACTTCTCTGCTTTCCATTGGATCTACCCCCCAGTTGTCCCCGGTCCCAATGCCCACTACCTACACCTCCTCCAACTCACCATCTTGGTTCAGTATTGTGGGTGAATGGGTCTTTACATCACTCCAGCTGCTGCACCATCCCTAGCTGGACATCCAGGATGCTGTTCCTCACTTCCAGAATCTTCAGGTGTAGGTTGATCAACATTCCATTCCCCATTTGTCATCGTTTTCTCCTTCATGGGCCCAGACTGGGTTGCCATTGCCTCGTCCAGCCTCCAGGAGGGCTTTCTTGACCTCTTCAACATGTGCGATGTGCCGGGTCCCCTGACTGCTGCCCTGGCACCTCGCATTGCTGCCTGCAACCAATTGAGTCCCCTAGCTCCATCAGCTGCTGAAGCACCTCTTTAAAGTCAGTGGTGGGTTGGTCACCTGAACTGGGGGTTCTGTGAAGCCTCAGCCTCACTGCGCCCCCACCCTACCAATTTTCCCCTGGTACTCATGCTTACAAAATCTTTCCCAAAGCTGTAATTCCACAGTCCTTGAATGCCTAACAAAAAAAGGGAGAGAAACAGAAAAGCTTTAATTCTGTATTCCAGCACTGAACACCAGGCCAGGGGGATGACCCCCAGAGCCTGCTGACCCTTGGCCCCCCTGCTGCAGCCTGTCTCTGCATAGTTCCAGGGTCACTTGGGAGATGAGCCAGTTCGGGTAAGGCACTGCAGTCTATGCCCCTGTGTCCTTGAAGTCAGCCCGAACTGCATCTCCCCCTCATTTACTTCTTGACTTCATCCCCTTTCTCTCTGGGTTAACTGTTCCCCTTCCTTCGCTCCTTTCTTTGTTTTTTTAGTTCTCTCGTTCTCTCCTTTTTATACATATACTGTGTGTGTGTGTGTGTGTGTGTGTGTGTATAGATATATAGATATATAGATATATAGATATATCGATATATCGATATATATCTCTATATATATCTCTATATCTCTATATAGATATAGATATATAGATATATCTCTATATAGATATATCTATAGAGAAGAGAAGCCTTGATAGAGCTAGAGAGAGAGAGAGAGGAAGCGATAGAGCTAGAGAAATGAGAAGAGGCAATGAGCTAGGAGAGGCAATGAGAGCTAGAGGAGGCGATGAGAGCTGAGAGGCGATGGAGCTAGGAGAGAGGCTAGAGGCGGGGAGCTAGAGGCGAGAGAGCTAGAGGAGGCGAGGCGATGGAGCTAGAGGCGATGGGAGCTAGAGGCGATAGAGCTGGGAGAGGTGAGAGGTGAGAGGTGAGAGAGAGGTGAGAGTGAGAGGTGAGAGGCGAGGAGGCGAGAGAGGCGAGAGAGCTAGAGAGAGAGAGGCGATGAGCTGGAGAGAGAGGCGATGGAGCTAGAGAGAGAGGCGATGGAGCTGGAGAGAGGCGATGGAGCTAGAGGCGATAGAGCTGAGAGAGAGAGGCGATGGAGCTAGAGAGGCGATAGAGCTAGAGAGAGAGAGACGACAGAGCTAGAGAGAGAGAGAGACAGAGCTGAGGGAGAGGAGAGAGAGAGAGGCGACAGCTGGAGAGAGAGAGAGAGCGACAGCTGGAGAGAGAGAGAGAGGCGACAGAGCTAGAGAGAGAGAGCGACAGAGCTGAGAGGCGATAGACATAGATCGATATATATCTTTATAACATGGGTACATGTAAATGTGCAATATGATTGCAGGAGTCCCCCTGCATGGCCATGCATTAAATTCCCTTTTTACTGCACAGTTCCGAGGAGGGGTTCCCCTCACTAGCTGTCTGCTCTCATTTCTGAGTTGAGAAACAGAAGACAGCACAGCAGCCCTGACAGAATGTCTGAAAGCGAGAGAGCGCTGTAGCGAATCACATACTGTCATATCCCCACAGTAGTCGTACTATGACACCAGTGAGTTACTGTTCTCCCTCAGCCATGTGCCATAGAATGGAGATGCTGACAGAGAGAGAGTGAGGAAAAGGGATAGTAAGAGAGAAATGTCTGGATGACTGTCCCTTCTTCCCCCAGCACAAATCCATAACTCAGGAAAATACACAGTTGCCACTGATATGTACTGACCTGTGATGTCTGTGACTTGCTGTATGCTTCTGAGGGTGCATGCAGTCATTGTTGCCCTGTTTCAGTGGCGCTTTTCTCATGCACCGCTGCTCATGGTTTTCAGCACACAGGGTGCATCCCCTGACTGGCACCCGACTGAATGGATTGCCACTCACCCCAGTGCAGATATATCAGGAGCCTCCCACTGACTCCTCTGCACGTCATGTCTGTAAATGGTCCACTGGACCAGTGCACCTACCTAGTTGTCAAAGTCATAACCGAAAGGCTATGCCTGTAGTTCAATGGACAAGCAGCCAGCCACTCCCCCGTCCTGAGCTATATAAGCAGTTCCTTCCAGCCTCTTTCTGAAGCACTTTTTTCTTTGCAGCCAGAGGCTTTGTCATCTCCTTTGCAGCCTGCTGAGGCTTGCCCCCCTTCCACCCCTTTGCTGTCTTTTCACCTCTACCTGTTTTCTGCTGGACTTTTCCTTTATGTTCTCCTGCATTTGGTTTGCATTGCTTGCCTCTGGCTGTGTGCTTCTTTGTGTTGCTTGTTTCCTGTTCTTCTGTGTTTGTGTGTTTTTTGTTTTGCATTCTTTTTTGGGGGGCTTCTGTTTCTAGAATCCTTTGCCTTTGCTTGTATTTTGCTAATCCTGAGCTCATTCTAATTTGCTAACATCTACTCACAAGTGCAGCTGCAATTGTTGTCTGTTTCAGCTCAGAGTTGCTTCCCTGCTTCTGCTGCTAATGCTATATACAGTATGTGCTCGCTATAAAAGAAATCTGCTTCTGTTGTCTCAGTGCTTATCCACCTTAATTGCTATCACTTGGTTCAGGCTCACTCTGCAACCTGGTCCATGGAACTCAATCTTGCTTCCTGAAATAAAACTAAAAAAATCATTGCTGCTGTTTCAGCATGTTGCAGCTATAGTTAATTGCTGCTGGATGCTGCTCATTTATGTTGCATACTGCTATTATACTCTGGAGGTCAGCTCTGCTACTGCTGTTGCTGTAAACTAGTTTTAAATGCTGCATGTGGGTCACGGCGCTTTCCCATTGCTTTCTTTTTCCTACGGTGGGAGATTGGGGGTGTTGAAGAGCCGTGGCCCCGTGTGGCCTATTGCTTCATGTTTGAATCCTGCCTCTGCTGCTAAAATCCTCAGAGTATTATTTCACCTTTTAATTGGCTTCCTTAAAGGGACTTGGTTGGCTTGCTCCTGCTAAACCTGCATTTGCTGCAGTAAAGCTTCTGCAAACTGAATAACTGCAGCAAAGTAAATAAATAAATTTAGTATACTAAATAAATGAATAAATGAATGAATGCATACGTAAGAAATACCTACATGAATAAATAGGCATGCCATCCTCATCCAGTAGTTCCTTGGTGAAGGGCTCACCCTACGCTGATGGTCTCACTCTGCACCCTGAAGTTCACATCTTGAGCATGCGAAACTTGGGGCAGGGTCCCTCTCACCTGGCCCATAGCTGGGAATGTCCTCACTCTGGGTGGACCTTCAGTCATCAACCATACTGATGGCACCTCAAGTTGTAGAATTTAAGACTTCAGCGGAGAAGGGATGGGGCTCTCACTGAGGGCCCCTTTAGCTGCCTGAGCAGGTTCGGAGGCACCCTTTAAAGCTATTCTCCCTACAACCAGCTCTAGTTCACCTGGTTTGTTCTTAGATTGGTAGGCTGGGTGAGCACGTCGGTGGTTGTTACTCTCCTCCTCCCATCTTGGAGGTGGTTTGCTGCAGAGCAAACTGGCTCACAACCCTCCACGGTGTTTCTGTTAGGATAGAGTGAGAGCTTCCCTCCAAATTGGAACATTTTCCACCACCCTCCCTTCATCGGGCTTTCCAAATTGCAGTAGCAGAGCCATCACTAACTAAATTATCCTACGCCTGGAGGGAAGGCAACCTAGGCCTTGGATCCCCAGAGGTTTCCTCCTCAAAGGATTTTTTCTCTCCGTGCTGAAGGTCACAATACCTAGTTAGTATTGCTTAGTTCCATTAGGTAGATTCCGCTGTTGGATGGTGGTGGATGGTGTCCCTACTTGCTGTTCCCTCTCTCCTTAGGAGGCCCCCTCAATCACCAGTGTATTCCATTGCACCCATGCTATCTTGCTAATCTGCACACCTCCTTATGTTTTATCAAGCTGCTGTTGCTGTGCTCTACTTTATGCCTCATGGCCTCGGCTTGCTAATGTTCTTTGGTGCTGCTACAGTTTCTTTTGGGGGATTCTTCCTAAGGTACCTCTAGCCAAGGGAACTTTCCTGTGGCACCTCTCAGAGGTGGAACCCTCTTCCAGGGTTCCTTGCCTTTGCACTCCTACAGGTGGTAATTCCTCTTGGAATAGACTGCAAATGACCAAAGCAAAGTAACACAGTTGCACAAGCATAACACTATACTGGCTGCATAGGCCATTGAATTGAAAGGCTATGCCTGTAGTTTAAAGAACAAGCAACCAGCCACTCCCTCCTCCTGAGCTACAAAGTAGTTCCTTCCAGCCTCTTTCTGAAACACTTTTTCTTTGTCCAACCATCCTCCCTCCTCCTCCTCCAGTGGCATGCTCTCTCTTTAAGGGATTCTTCTTAAGGTACCTTTAGCCAAGGGAACCTTCCCATGGCACCTCTAGGGGTGGAACCCTCTTCCAGGGTTCCTTACCTTTGGTACCCCTAAAGGGTGGTAATTCCTCTTGGAATAGAGAGTGCAAATGGCCAAAGCAAAGTAACACAGTTGCACAAGCATAACACTATACTGGCTGTGTAGGCCATTGAAATAAAAGATAGACAACTGTGGCACAACGTCCCATTTCGTTCAGTTACTGCTGTGGGTAAGTGATCTGTGGTACAGCAAACAGTTGTTACTTACTCCTCACAGGAGATAGACTGCATGGCTCCATGTTTCACCAAACACCTCTTGCCCCCAAATCACAGCCATTAAAGTGACAGTCGGGCCATGCATGGTGCCTACCACACGTATATCCCCTGGCATATGATCGGAAAGCCCCATGTCAGCGAGACAGCAAGTGAAAATCGGGCCTTCACTGCGATCTCCGGCACAGGTGTTCTGGTGATCAGCTGAATTAGTGCCACAACATATATCACTGTCAGCACCATTATAGCATCTGATCAGAAGAGGCAATACAGACAGCATGTGGAGTCTCCAGCGAGGTAAGTGAGCAGGGCTTTTGGCCAGGCAGCGAGTGGGGGAAAAAGTGTCCTGGTATCTGTGCAGTGGCATCGGATACATTGATTGCCGTCCACAGGAGGGTGGGGGTACTACTGTGCCCTGAGATGTGTGCGTAAGGCAGAGTAAGTTAATTCATAACTTTTAAGACTGTGGCTGACAGCTCTGAGCCTGGAGCAGTGTAAAACTTCTCCTTCCAGATGGTGAAGCATGTTCAGTGCGGCTGTGTGACATGTCACCTGTGCATTTTCTCCCACGCTGTTCTGTAGCAGATTGCTCTGGAGGTGAGCATTGCAAAGACAAGAGTTTGATAGTGTCAGACACACAGAGTACAAAACCAAAGCCACAGAACAACAGATGCAGCAGCCACACGCGCATGTGTTTAAGCAGCTGTTTTCTGGTTCTCTGTCAGCTGTCTCCCCTGCTCCATTGACACAAACATTGTTCACACAGTACACAGCTGTGTGAGGCACAAAAAATGTCACATACCACATCAATAGTGTATGTGTGATATTTCTATATGCACAACACCCATACACTGGTTATTTTGTGCAGCACTACTTAGTCAGGCAGCAGGATACAGTCCCTTTTTCTGTCTTTCCAGACAGGAAAAACATGTTTCTCTGTGGATTTTTGGATTTTGCACAGAACCCATGTTATAAGTGCAATAACCCATGACAGGGTGTGGGTTTATAGGCATTTAATGCACACCTGGGGTGCTGCGAGGACACTCAGCCTATGGCCTCATAATGCACCCCAGGCATGCTTTAAATGCCTATAAACCCACACCCTGTCATGGGTTATTGCTTACATATGTGTATATATTTTTTTAACTTGTCCAGGGTCACACAGCATGCAAGTGGCAGATCCAGGAATCAAACCCTGTTCTCATGGCTGTACCAAGCTCCTTCACAGCTTGTCACTCTAACCTCTAGGTTATATCGCCAGCCTTTTTTTTTTTTTTTTTTTTTTTGAACAGCCCTTCCCCACACCCCTTGCAAACTGGATCAATCGCCCCCAAGCCTCTGTATCCTGCGTCCCTGTTAGCTCCCTCTGCCATGCTGGTCTGCTAAGCTCAATTTCCCCAATTACCCAGAACCCTATTTTCCTAACCGATGCTCATTTATCATTCTTTTTTTTATAGACCTCTCCAATATGGTACGCCATGCCTTGGCTGCTGTCCCTCCCCAAGATGGCCGCTGTTCATGTCCACAAAATGGCGGTCCCTGTACATGCCCAGTTCCCTGCCACAAGCTGTCTTTGTCTAGTAGGTGACTCCTTTCCTGTGGGACTCTGTGTAAGCCAAGACTATGTTTGTTTAAATGGCAAAGAGGGAAAAAGCTGCCACTATTACAATGCTACAATCCCTTTTCTTGTGATTCCGGTGTTGGATTACTGGGACCCTGTCCCTCCTGCAATCGCTGACTTGGACCTTTGGCCCCAACCTCCAGATCTTCTAACACCCATGCCTGCTGCTCCCGCACCAGGTTAGTGTCTGAGGTTAGTTGATCAGCCCTATGCCCTCCAAATTTTCCCAGAGCCCTACAGTTTGCTCTTTTTTTTTTTTTGGCACAATCCTGCACTTTCACTATCCCTCTCCACAGCCTTGGTCACCCCCTATGTTCTGCGATCTGTTCCCTTCCCACACACGCTGTCTCTCCCTGTGGTTCTTATCCTGATCCTTCCCTTCGCTGTTCGCCCATCCGGCATGCCCCTCCCTTTTTTTTTTTTTTTTTAGCCACCCATAGCTATTCACTACTCAGTATCAGGTCAAGGAGCTTCTACATGATTGTTGGGGGTGGGGTTTGCAGTCCAACCCATGCGGCTGATGGCCACCTCACAGAATCACCCCCGCTACCTTCCTTAGTTAGCCGCGACCTCCCCAGTTTCATTCCCACAATTAACATCAACTTTCTAACTTAAATTTAATTAATAAATACAGATGAACTAAGAGGCCTCCTGCTCCTCAGCCGTGCAGGCCAAGTCTGATTCAACTTACTTCAATTGTGACTGTCTGATGTCTTCTCTTGTAAGTGTTCTTGCTGTTTCTTTGTGTCCTGTTCAGGCAGAAAGAGGCTGACCCGCATCTGCCTGGACCTTAAGTAACCTTACTTCTGTCCTTCCTTGCCAGAGATTACTCCTAGCCTGCTTAGGGTTGGGTCAAAGGCCGTGGCCCTACCTTCCCCTGGTCATTATACCTGGGAAGGTCATGCCCAAGGTGGACCTGGCCTCTGGGCAAATGACCTCCCAGAGATAGCTGGGAGGGCCATTCCTCAAATGTTGGTAATTTGGTTTGGCAGGATTAACCATGTATGTGTAGTTTTTAAAGGCTGTAAAATAAAAAAATATTTTAACCAACAAATCTCCTAATCATAGGCAGCTCCACACGGTATGCTGTCAGTACAACATTTTAACAGTGAAGACCATCACAGTGACAAATTTCACCAGGTCGCTGTGATGGTCCACTGTACACCAGCACTCTGACTCCCAGTGTTTTGTCATCCACCCCGTATTTAGAGATGGGGGGATGGGGGGGGCAAAGCCCCCTGTTGGGGGAAAAACCCACTTTATCCTGATGGGAACAATGCTGACAGTTGGCACTGTTCCCATTGCTGTCAAGGGTTTTGACTACATCATTATCGATGTGTTGTCGTGGAACCGCCCCACACGTGTGAGGCTTTTTACGTGGCAGAGAGCCCTTTTTTAAAGGCACTTAGAGTAAATGCTTCATACCTAATTAGGCAGTCAATGCAAGCATTTACTGGCCAATATAATTAAGGTACTGGGTCAGAAGAGTGCTACATTAATAGTGCCAGTCAAGGGAGCACCAGTCTGTCTAGCGCTACCAGGGACAGCAAGCAGGGATTTACAGCGCTAGCCATATGCACTCCACTGGTCGCTGTCTATGGTACCACTACATGGCTAAGGACAGCAGAATCCAGGAGCCTGGCTGAGCTGCTCCTGTGGTGTGGAGGGCTGGGGCACAGAACAGCTGGACTGGCAACAATAGAGACCAGGGTTCTAATCCTGGTCTCTGAAATTTTTTAAAATATTGGCACTTTGTTTTATTTTACATGGGGCCATGGAAACAGTATTCCACGGACCCACGGATTTTAACTTTCCTGGGATCTGCTCCCTTGGAGTGAGAATCTTATTGAATGGGATGTGGGGCACAGAGCCCCATAAAGAGAAATTGGCACCGCTTTTACATCGCTACTCCTAACTGACACTATTCTTGTCAGCACTCTATGAACCCAGTGCCATAATTACACATCCTGTTGTGTCTTACTGAATACTTCACCCATCCCTTCCTTACCGCATACACATAATGATGCTACACCATCTGGGCTGATGCAGAGGAACATATGTTGTTGCCTGACTTTTATCACCACAGAGTTTTGCCAACGTTGTCATGAACTAGCAACTCCTGAACTCCTATACAACCCTTCTCGTCCTTTCATATACGGTCAGAATTGATAAATATTTAATGTGTATTAGGAGATCTCTAAATTAACGTTTATCACCCAGAACCTTACTCTGTTTGGTTCATTATAAGTGAAGGGTTTTAGGTGGAGGTGAGAGGAAATCATAGTTACAAGAGACAAATATTATTCTTGTTGCAGTTCAGTCTTTTAAATTGGGGTGCCACATATGTGACTACGACAATTGTGCTGCTATTTACTTCTGATCATAAACATTACATTAAGACATCTTTAACTGCACAACTGTGCTTGCTAAGCAGATGTGAATACTGTAAACCTGTACTGGACCTTTACTGGGATCATGATTAATGAGACTCATTTTATATCATTAACATCCTCGGAGATCACTGTTACTGGAATAAATCACCACATCGTTAGGAAGCCTCTTCTTGACTGACTGATGTGTGTTTGCAAGACTGATTCATTGTCTGACACTGAAGCTATATTTGTCCCCACTGTGGACATTTATCTGAGTTCAAAAACAAAACACACACACTCATATATACCATACATCACGACCAAATGCACCCTCTTGCAGTATCTGGTGTAACACTGACAGAGAGAGAGACACACACACACACACACACACCCATGTATATACGATCATCATGATCAAATGAACCCACTTGAAATATCTGGTGTAATACATACACGCACACACACACACACACACACACACACACACACACACACACACACGTGTATATACAGTATCCAGTACACCTATTTGAAATATCTGTTGTAACCCTGTCTTACAGTAGTCTGTCTCACATTATCTGTAAAAAAATTTTGTACTTCCTGACCCACCTGAAGTAACATTTACCCCATGTGGCTACTGTTAACATATTTCCTGACTGTGTCCTGTAGTCCTTTACCTGCATGATTACCTGTCACTACTGCTTCTTAATAACATAATATTTTTATAATTACTGGGTCACATGTTTTCCCTATGGAAACCTGGTTATAATTTGCCATTATAACCAGCTGGTTATAACGGGAAACATGCACTGGGCTTCCTCGCTTGCATATGTGCCAGCTAGCCATCTCCCTGATGAACATTGCACCGCCACTCGCTCTCGGCAGTAAGTAAAATGTTTCAAAATAAACAAAACGGACTGTTGCCTTTTGATCCCCACAACTATTTAGACCTGACAAAAAAAAAAAATGAAATGACACCAGACGTGGACCACGTTTAAGCCAGATGAGACCGTGGCTGAACAGGAATGTGGTTTTATTTTATATAATTGCTGTGGTGAAAAAACACTCTCCAGCAATTATATAATATAAAGGCTGGGTAGGTGTGTAAAACTCGGATTTAACACACACACCCTCAGTGTGGGAGGCCATAATAAACCCCTCGGGTTTTGTTCTTGGGGTTTATGTGGCATCCCACACCTTGGGTGTGTGTACAGTTCTTGTCACTACCACCTACCCAGCCATTATTCTATATATAATTTCTTGCTCTACAACCTGCTATCACCTGGGGCCCTCGTGAAACTGAAACACTACATCTCTGGGGGGCTAGCCTGTTGGAATGCAAACTTTAAATATTACAATCTGTAAAGACCCTCACACACTTCTCAGAGGGCCCTATTTGGTTCACTAGTGCAGGGCAGACAAGAAAAACAGAAGGGCAGGCATTGCTGAGCCATGGGATACAAAGACATCAGGATAATGAAAACCCTACAGACATGTCACAGACCTGCCAACTCCAATACTGGTTTATCACTGCTTTTCGGGAAATGGAATTCCCAATTTTGAGGAGTAACAAAAAATAAATGGCTTAAATATGTGTCAGGAGCCAACTCTGTGGTACTGAGCAGTCAGGGGACCACCCTGGCATGCTGCAGCCCAGATTTGTACCTCAAGTTCAAGACGCCAGGAGTGGAGACTAGTGGGAAGGGCTTAAAACATCTTTGTTGATGCTCTCCTTCTGGATAGTGTGGGTTAGAGGGCCGCTCAGATAGCAACACCAGGTGGTAGTAAGGTGGTGCGCTTATTGACACTCACGCGGCGGCACACAGCACCAGGCACCACTAGGCAGTTATGAGCAAGCAGTATGTATAAAGACTAGGATGCCCACTACATAAAATGGCAACAAAACCAATTTAAGTTTGGAGGAACTCTTCTATGCAGGAAAAATCTGGTTATACTTTATTTTAACTGTCTGTTTCAATGTAACTAATCATTAATTACATGCAACAGGGTAATTACACTGTAGCTACACATTTGTGGCATGCATGAAGTCCAAAATCAAGCACATGAAGGTTCATCTCATGTATTCTGCTTATTTTACTTTTTATTTTATCTTCCACCTAAAACATAAAACATTTTGAGGCTACGTCACTTCCTAAGGTAGGTGGTATTTTATTGAATAAAAACAAAAAATACAATGTATAGAATAGTAAGACCTTTTATTTGTTTGTTTTATTCATTTATTTGATTAACCAGGAAAGTGGACAGGATCAAAGATCCATTTTCAGCCACGCCTGGGGAAGAGGGTAAAATAGGATCGCAATACATCTATCCAGACAATACAACAGAACAAATTAGAACGAGTATATACAAAGCGTAAGTCATAGATCAAAGCATGTATAATACATAACAGAATAATATTTATAATAACTACTTAACCTGTATGTATACACAGCTCAACTATTGTCGAGCAATGACATACTGACTGAGTCTTTAAATAGTCTCTTACCCCTCTTTTAAAAGCATTTTTCTTTATGTTCACATCAAACCCTAACATTATTAGTCTAACAGTTTAGGACCATATTTTAATACAGATCTCTCAGCAATTTTTGTATTAATCCTAGGTTCATTAAACAAGTAAAGAATTAACACGTAATGTTTTTGTTTTTGTAACCCTTTTAAGTTTTTGAATAGTTCAATAGGGGTCTCAGTTCTCACTGCGTTAAGAATAGACATTAATACTGAAGATAAAATCCTTGATTCTGGAGGCAAAGTACCATAATTGTTGTACAGAGTACAATGGTGTTGAAGTCTCTTACTACTAGTTACAAATCACATTATAGTGTATGGTGGAATGCTGTTATGCATGAAATTCCATTCCTGGAATATGCTTCTGTCACTACTGCAGCAAAACAACTTGGAATGCTGCCACGTAATTGATTTCCCCTATCCAATTAAGCTGGAAGTTGTTGATTTTTAAACTTGAACTTGCAGAAACATCTGCAGCACACTGTCAGTAATTTGAGCCTACCACCAACCTTCAAATGCCCCCCCCCAACCACCAGTTTGCTGAAACAAAGTGTAGTGTCCAAAATAGGCATTGATGCCCATACGCTATATAGAATAGCAGATAGGCAACTCTATGCACAACCAGTGTGTTGTGCCACCTCTGGGAACTGATTCCCATGGACCTTTCAAGCTTTGCTCTTCAGGTCATAAGGAATCAGTACCCCTTGGTGGCAAACACACTGGATGTATAGTTGCCTATTCACTATCCTACTGTGTGTGTGTGTGTGTGTGTGTGTGTGTGTGTATGTATGTATGTATGTATGTATATGTATATATATATATATATATATATATATATATATATATATATAGTTATTAAATGTAACTGTATATTTGTGTACTGTTTCAGGCATATTCAGCAACATCAGTGAGGTATCTGGTAAGAGGACCTGGTTTGCTACTGTTATTTTAGCTTTCTCAGGCAAATTATTTTTATTCCTGTTTAAATATACTAATTTTCTATTTACCACTTTTGCAGTTTTAGTAACATGATCATTTAAGGATAAAGTACCATCCAATGTCAACCCTAAATAATTAAAGGTACACACCTCATCCAAAGTTACCACATTTCTCCCTTCAGTCTTCATGGTATTATTTTTTAATCTCAACTTGTCGTAATACCATTTATTTTTTCATTCAATAGTAACTTGTTTAATGTAAACCATTTCTGCATGGCTCCATATACTGGTTGTATTTTCAGTACTAGGTCTACCCTTGATTTACCTGCTCAGTACAGTACGGTGCCATCAGTATACATTATTGTTGACATGTCTCTGTTGATATTATTTATAGTTCTTGGCAGGTCATTTATAAATACAGAAAACAGGAGCAGACTCAGCACTGACGCTTGTGAGACCCCTGTGTGAATTTCTCTCAATGCTGATCTAGTCGATCCAATCTTTACCATTTGTTTTCTGCCTGATAAATAGTTTGTAAACCAATCCAATGCATAATTACCTACTCATAACATTTTTATGTTTGCATGCACGCATGTGCAAGAAACATAGTGCCATCATCCGAGATACTGGATGCAGTGGCACAGTTGAAAGGGAGAGCTCCGTTTCAGTGAGCAGAGCTCTCCCCCCCATGCACACAGGCATGCAAGCACTGCATTTTGTGTGCTCGTGCAGCCTCCCCAATGCACACACTGTATGGCCGGCGGGGTGCCCAATCCACGTTGGCTCCAGGCCCCTCACCCCAAAAAACAGTTCTCGGTGCTACTGGGAGCCCACCTCAGCGTGGCAAACAATGTATCGTACGACGGGGTGCCAAATCCTCCATTGGCTCCTCAAGTCTCCAGGCCCCCAAAACGTTTCAGGTGCCACGCTGGGAGCCCAACCCAGCATGGCAGAAACTGTTATGGCCGACAGGGGTGCCCAATCTGCCATCGGCTCCAGCCCCCCCAAGCAGCCTTCCCGATGCCATGCTGGGAGCCCACCCCAGCATGGCAAACGTCCCGCGTCGTCCTCCTATAAAAAAAAAAAGTCCCTGAAAGAAAAGAACAGTCCCTTGTGGTCTCGTTGGCCACCTCCTCCACCCGCGCCCACCCACTGTGCACCCTGCCTCCCCACACCCCCTTCACCCACATACTTATCTCTGGACTCCGAAGTGACGATCTTCGGTGGACTGGGAACACATCTGCACTCTTCAAAGCCGACCGTGAACTGAGGAAATGCCGGTAAGTTGTATAATGTAATAGTTAGGTTTTTTTCAACTTTGCTGCATATCAGACATTTTTAGATTTTTTGCGTAATCAATTCAACATGGGTTTTACCTCTCTCATGAATTCTGTCACTGTCATGGTGTTAATCAGGCTTGAAGGGTGATTTCAGTCACTGCATGGAATCACATTTTGGGACCGATTAACGGAATGACAGTGCCATTCTTCATGAGGTGGGATCTCAAAAAGCCTATGTTGAAAATTTGGTGAAAAAATTCCTAAAAATGACTGTTTTACGAGCGTGCATTGTGCAGTTCCTAAGCACGCTCATAAGTTCAGGAATTTTTAATATTCGCACTCCAGATTTTCAACATTACCAGTTTAACACATCTCCTTATGAGCAGTACAGCTGTCATTTTTCACATCTTGCCCAAAATGTGTTTCTGCGCATGTAGCGCACAATGGCGCAGTCGGTGTGCAAAATCAATGAATGGGACACATTAAGAAAATCAGTGACAGTGCTCATGAGCAGAGGTCTTAAAATGTCTGTTGAAAATTTGGTGAAAAAATTCCTTAAAATGACTGTTTTACGAGCGTGCGTTGTGCACTTCCTACACACGCTCATAAGTTTGCGAATTTTTAATATTTTCACTCCAGATTTTCTACATTGCCATTTTACCACACCTCCTTATGAGCAGTACAGCTGTCATTTTTCACATGTTGCCCAAATGTGTTTCCAGGCATGCGCATAATGGCTAGTCGGTGTGTGCAATCAATGTTTGGGAGAGATTAAGAAAATAACAGTGACACTGGTCATGAACAGAGATGTTAAAATGGCTATGTTGAAAATTTGGTGAAAAAATTCCCCAAAATAACACTTTTAGGAGCGCACATTGCGCAGTTCCTATGCACGCTGGCAAGTTTGCGAATTTGTAATATTTGCACACCAGATTTTCAACAATGCCATTTTACCACACTTCCTTATGAGCAGTACAGCTGCCATTTTTCACATCTCACCCAAAATGTGTTTCCACACATGTGAGCGCACAATGGTGCAGTTGTGTGCGAAGAAACAATGTTTGGGACAGATTAAGAAAATCAGTGACACTGGTCATGAGCAGAGGTCTTAAAATGGCTATGTTGAAAATTTGGTTACAAAACTCCATAAAATGACTGTTACGAGTGAGCATTGCGCAGTTTCCATGCACCCTCGTAAGTTCATAAATTTGTAATATTTTCAGTCCAGATTTTTACCAGTGGCATTTTTCCTCACCTCCTTATGAACAGTACAGCTGTCATTTTTCACAACATGGCCAAAATGTGTTTTCACACTTTCAGTGCAGAAATGCATGGTCGCTGTGGGAAATCATTGTTCGAGACAAAGAAAATCACCCTGACACTGTTCATGATCGGAGGTCCCAAAATGCCTGTGTTAACAATCTGCTGTAAAAAAAAAAAAAAAATCCCCAAACTAGTTACATTACGGGTGTGCGTTGTGCAGTTTCTATGCATGCTCATGACTTCACCAGTTTTAATATTTTCACAGCAGATTTTCAACATTGCCATTTTCTACACCTCCCCATGAACAGTACTGCTGTCATTTTTCACATCCTGTTCAGAATCTGTTTTTTTACACCTGTGGTGCCAAATGCTGTAGTCGCTATGCAAAAGCAGCTTTCAGCTAACAAAGTGATATTGCCACAGTTCATGAGGTTGGGGTCACAAAAAAACCATGTTGAAAATTTGGACTGAAAATACCAGCGAATGCCTGAGGCGTTAGTGTTTCTGACCATAACACCCCACCCTGTACAGAATGACAGGCATCGGGCTGTGACTTGGGATTGTTGCCTGCAATGCTCATATTATTCCAACCCCACCCACACCCTGCAGCCAGTGAAAGGCATTAGGTGTGCCTTGGACTCTTCGGCCCCAAAGTTCATCCCATTCTTCCTATACCACACCCATCTCACCGTATTTCCTGATGGAATGGGATGTGCATAAAGGCCAAAGACTCCAAGGCACACCGTGACACTTGTCGGTGTCTGCAGGATAGGGTGTGGTGAAATGGCGTGGCCATTATGCCTGACAACCCAAAGGCACACCCCAATGCCTGTCACTATCTGCAGGGTGGTGATGAGTTTGGCTTCAGTTCAATAATTCACTGCCATTCCTAGTATGCAGCTCTTTAACTCTTACACTACCAGTGCCAACGCCAGCAAGCAAACATTCGGCATTGACAAATGCTTGTTAGTTTTTGGATCAGAATGGGTGGTCCACCAGGTCGAAGGCCTTGGTCAGGTCAATGAAGACACCCCCAACCAACAAGCCATTGTCCACAGCATTGTAAATGTCTCCTGTTAACCTGACCAAGGCCGTTGACGTGCTGTACCCTCCTTTGAATCCATACTGATCTTTTGAGAGCAAGTGATTTTTTTTTCCAGGTGAGATGACAACTTACCAAAAACTACTTTTTCCAATATCTTAACCAACACAAGTAACACCAATATTGGTCTATAGTTTGTGACCTGTTGCCTATCATCTGTTTTGAAGATTGGTGTGATTATAGCTGTTTTCCATTGACTTGGCACAACATTTTAACACAAGGATAAATTAAAAAGATAAGTCAGTGGTCTGGTTATTTTATCTGCAACCAGTTTTAACAACCTGGGGAAGAGGTCATCTATGCCCACACCTTTATTACCATTTAAATTTCTCAACAGAGAGAGAACCTCTTTTATTCTCACCTTTTAAAACCAAATGTCTGTAACCCAGAATTTAAATCTGTTGCAATCTCAAAATTTTCACAGCAGAAGTGGTCATTATTTTTTATATTTTACCATGTCTAACATGTTTTGATCTATTTGAGTCTTGTATTGCATCATATCTGTGAAAGATTCATTGAATGTTTCTGCCCTCTCCACTTCATTGCAAATCAAAGTTTCCCCACATTTAATTTTACTTATCTTACCACTGTCCTCTGGTTGATAGAATTCCTTAAAGAAACTCCAGAACTTTTTTGGATTTGTCAGATTAGTTTGTTTTTCACTGTAGTATGCCTGCTTAATCCTTTTTATTTCAAGTTTGCATGAATTTCTAATTTTACGATATGTTTAAATCATTCTGCGAACCTGTCTTTTTATATTGTTGCCACAACAAATGCCTCAACCTAAACAAATCTAAGAAATTAGCATTTATCCGAGGTAAACTCTTCGTCCTCGCTTTTTGTTTCTTTATAGGAGCGTATCTACAATCTCTGTTATTTGTGTGTTAAAAAATGTAACTGCTTCATCTACATCCTTTTTTGAATATATTGGTGACCAGTCTAATTTATCTACTTCTGCAACAAAAAGTTTCATCTGTTAGGTTCCTGAAGGATCAAACTTTCCTAATAATTTGTTCATTTTACAGTTCTGTTTTTTTCTAATCCTAAAGACAGGGCTATGGTCAGAAATTGTGTCTTTCAGCACAAAGTCAGTCACAAAGTGCAATTTGTTGGTCAATATCCAATCTAAAAGTGCCCCCATTTTGTAATTCTTCCTTGTATATTCAATTATAGTCTGATATCCTTTAGCTGCTATGTTAGTTTTTATTTTGTCATTATTTTTAGTATTGACCAATCTAAATTAAAATCACCTATTACAATGTGCTCCTTGTTTTCCTTGTTTGTGGTTAATATATCATCTAGTGCAACAATATCTGACCATGCGGACTTAGGTGGTATATAAACACAGGTAAAGAAAATTTCAGTTCCTGCAAACCTCTCAACATAATTCTAACAGTTATGAAATCAACTACATTGTTATAATGTCCTATCTTAAACTATTCTACAATAAGATTATCTTTTGCATAAATTAAGACCCCACCCCCTTTCCCTCTGCCCGATCATTTCAGAAGGATAGGTACCCTTCTAAATTTATACACTCATCTACAACAGATTTCCTAAACCAGGTTTCACTTATAGCAATTATGTGAGATTTCTCACAATTAACCCAAACTTTCAAGTTGTGCATATGTGCAACAAGGCTTCGAATTTTTAAATGAGTAACCCTCAATCCTTTTACATTGGGCAATTCAGATATTATGTCATGATTCTCTTTGCATCCGTGTTGCATTGGTCCAGGAATTCTGTCCACGTCTCCACCCAACAGCAGAACCATAGGGATGTAGAACTTTATAATACCCCACTGCTTATTTTGATTTTTTTGAAAATAATTATATTTAGGAGTTTTTATAGCATAACATTTTTGATTTTGTGAAGTCTCCAGAAATGCTTGTAAACCAAATTGTTTGCTATAGTAAGTTGTTGTACATTTAAATAACTTAACATTATATATTACTTTATATGAATCTGCATCAAAGCCATTGCTTTTTGTTAGGTATTGCAATGTGGAGTGCAATCCCCATATGTACAGCAAATATATAAACTGATTCATTTTTATTCTGTTGTATTAACGTGCTTATATAAATCCACTGTCCTGGTTCATCAAATATTATCCTTTCATAAACAGTTCGTCATTAATGAAAATCAGAATAATAAATTATAGATACCTTTGTACCCTTATATATCTATTTAAAATTCCTCAAGTGGTAGATTTAAATATGCCTCTTTGTAGTAGCCTAATATCTTTATAGGTACTTATAGGGTCTATTTCAATGTAGTAAGAATTCAAAACCCAATAAGTAATTAAGAATCAAATCATAAATTATCAGTAAACTACAAATTCTAAAATAATAAAATATGAAACACTATTAGTCTAAGTGTAAAAACTAGTAACACATGCTGCCCTAGTGGCACTGAGGGCTGAGGTGCTGGATGCCTTACCTTGCACTATGCCAGTGACCTGGGTTCAGAAATGACCTTGGGTCATTGGGGTACCAGTATGGGGGGATAGAGGGAGTAGGATTGAGCAGCCTAACAGCAGCTCTCCTCTCCCGGGAAGGTTCCCCACCCCCATAGTTCCACTGCCACTGGGTGAAGGTGAGAGTGCAGGTGGGAGGGGGTGGCAAGTTGGGAGGGCATCTCGGAACGCAATGTGTGCGTGCGCCCAAGGAAGGGGAAGGTAAAAACTGGGGTAAAAAAACACATAAAAATGTAAAACAACAAAAACAAAAAAAACTAGTAACACCTTTAATTAAAATGCTAATGATTAGACCTATCACTAATCCTTCAATATGAGGTCTTGTTTTAATATAATCAATATCACAGGTATATGGCTTAAGTAAACGCTCTTGCACTGCATTGTGTTCTTTATTCCTGCAGTTTAACCAACTTTGTTTTAAAAGGCCTTACCATGCATAACACAACAGTTTGTATTTTGTCCTTTCTATAGGTTTTTCTTGCACCTACTCGTGACGCTGGTAGCCTGCTTTTTTCAACTGCAGTCATTGCTCCTCCTCTTTTCTGGACACTCCTCCAGTCCAGCAGACAACAACTGGAGACTGGGAACCACAATGGGAGGCAGAAAGACACAGTTCCTTAAGCAGCATAAATGGAGGGTGGGAGAGTGTACCCCACACAGCAAGCAGTCAGTGATGGAAATGCTGCAAAATGTTTTGAGCGTGCTGGTGACCATGTGTGCAACTCATTCTTTTAACTGCAGCCACCACTTCTCCACTTGTCTGGACACTCCTCCAGTCTTCCCACAATGGTCCAGTTTAGCAAACAACAACCGGAGACTGGGAATCACAACGGAGGCAGAAAGTCACAGTATCTTAATCAGCATAAATGGAGGGTGGGAGATTGTACTACACAGCAGGCAGTCAGTGATGGAAATGCTGCAAAATGTTTTGAGCATGCTTATTATTGTGCAAACAAAACAAACCATGTGCCAAATGTATCTTAAAATACACTTAAAAGCCTTTAAATCATCATCACTTTAGTAGTCTCTTCCCTGAAGTTCTAAACTTGCCCATCTTAAAGGGATAGAAAATGTCATGCTAAACCATTTCTAACCACCATTATACAATGGCAAGAAAGAATCTTGAACTGTGATTGGTCAGTCTGGGGCTGGCAGGTGATGTTATCCCAGCATAATATCATGGATCTGGTCCCAGCACACACATGGCCAAATCACTTGAAGAAAAAATCAGTACCCATCCCATGTTCAAGAAAGTGAAATCCTGTTGCAATCTGCTTTACACCACTTTCCTTTGTAGTCACAGTACCAGCTTACTTTTTCCATTTCTTTTCAATAAAATCAGTCCCTCCCTCACACAGCCATAAACTAAATCACTAACTCTCCAATGTGTCCAACATGACACAACTCCTGCTTTTGCCAAAACAAAAAAAGAAAGGAACAGTAACTGAACCCCAAGATCTCAGACCGAGTGAGTGGGAAAGTCCGTCTTTGAACAGTCTGCATGTGGCTGTTCTCATAACGCTCGCTTGGTGGTTCAGCTGACTTTTTTCACTTTTTTTCATAACAGAATGTAAGCAAAATAAAAAAAAAAAAACTCTCCTTATCACTTCCCTACCTCCTTTCCGCTTGTTTCCAAATCCTGAGAGCAATGGCCACAGGCGGCCAGTGGCAGTCAGTGGCAGTGGGCGCCCAACAGCAACAGTGATGATCCCACAACACCAGTGTTCAAGTCTCGGCCATGCTGCCTTGTCTAGCCCCAACATTATTCATTAAAAAGGCAGTAGTTAAAAGAAAGCCACAACAATAAGTGGCTTTGTATCTTCCACCCACCGTAATCATTCTGAAGTGTGTCCACAACACTGCCGCTTATTGGTCTTCATGATGATCAACTCGCTAGCTCCATTCCTTAGCGTTAACATCGGTTATGAGCGAGGTCTCACCACAATAAAAAATTAATCACTTTCGGTTCACAGGGAAACTTGCAGGGCCCAACATATAGTCACTGACATTGTGACAGACACTCGGCCACACACAGACTTCTGGGAAGCAAACAAGAGCTGAGAGAAACAGAACACACTATGTACTGGCAGCACCATCTAGTGGACAAAGTAGAAACTGTGGACTTTTTTAAAAAACCTACCTAATCACAGGAAACATTAAGTAAAAAAATGTTAAAAATATTTTTTCCTTTTTTTTATTTCTACAAATGAGCCATTGTATATTAGAACAATGACTCCAGTGTGGCTTGCTGGGATATCACTTCATGTGTTGGATGCACTTGGCCTGCAGCCTCGTGCCCAACCACCCAAGGTGTAATGTTATCCCAGCATGACACACACCCTGTTGTGCAATATTTCTTTATTAGTGTAACATACTCTAAATGTATGTATTGGATTAAAAGCACCTTAAGGTACATGCCATCTTAAAAAACGCATTATGCAATGGCAAGGTAAAATCCCTAAATGTGATAGGCTGACAGGATCTTTCAACCATAAGTAAATCCCACCATAACTCTTGGCAAAAGATCCAGTCAACCACAACAGTTTGTTTACATTACCAAGCAATCCACCATTGAAAAAACAGTAAACAAACATCGGACATATTGAAAATCATTACTGGCAGTTCACCTCAGAAACGCCAACTGCTGTCACTGTCAGATCCTGTCAGAATTAACTTAAAAAATGACCATCTGAACAGTCTGCTTCAAGCTGGACAGCTCTGACACTTTAGAAGCACTGTTCAGAAACTTTAGTGAATCAGAATCACCTACCTTGCCGATCGGTAACAGAGAGCCAACAGAGCCTTCACAGTGGTCCTCAAGCTTTGACGTGGCTGAGATGGAATCTCGCAAAGCCAAAATCTCCACAGCAGAGACAGAGAAGATTACAGGGCCTACCAGACATTCTCTGTGGAGACAACACCAGAACCTGTAACAGAAAAACAGAAAGACACCACTAGAAACACAATAAAACATACAGATCTATCAGACAATGACATTTTAAAACTTGAGAGAGAGGAACAAACCCACTACTTTAGAACAGACAAAATGGGCAGTAAACATGTTTTTAAACTGGTGTACTAAAAAACAAGTAACAGTAGATCTAAAACCAATACCACTGACAGACCTAAATGAGATACTACAGCAGTCAGAAATCATGACGGAAACTAATACAGCCTTAGCAGTTACATCAGCCTGTGGTCAGGATTGAACTACCACTTAAATGATCCCCCTGTTGGCAGATCCATCAACCTCATGAACAACCCTGAATTCACTACAGCTAACAATATTTTCAAAGGTGTAGTGAAGAGGCAACATAGAGAGGAGAAAGACAAAGCGATCCACCCCCACCACTAACCACTGAAGAACTGCAATGTCTGAGATCCTTGCCATGCCTCTCGCCTAATACAGCAGCCAGTCTAGCAAAGAAAGTATGACTAGACCTACAACTACAAATGGCAAGAAGAGGGAATGAAGGAGTGCAATCCTTCACAAAAGACTCGTTTGAAATAAAAACACCAACCAGACTCAAATATCTCACTAAAACCTTTAACAAAGAAACTAAGAACCATAAACAAAACAGTCGATCCAAACAAAGAAAACACAAGGTGGTTCCTTTTTGGGCAGCCTGTTAATCTGTTGTGCCCCATAACAAGTTACTTGAAATATGTCAGCAAACTACCACCAGAAGCTCCAGCCCTATTTTGCCACCCTAAACGACGGTCTAAAGAAACTCTGGACAAAATGCAGCACTGGTACACAATGCAGCACTAGTACACATGTGAGCCCATGGGGCTAAACTATCTGAGCTCCATGTTACCTAGAATCTGCAGAGAAGCAGGTTTATGGCATGTCTATATGAATCACTACCTCAGAGCCACTGCAGTTACCTTATTAAGCTTTCATGGGACTTGAATCCAGAGAAACTAAATCCATGATGGGACCTGAAATTGAAGCATTCCTGCGAGCATACTGGTGGACAAATCTTGAAGAACGGCAGCAATGGAGTGCAATATTGACCCCACAAGCAACACAGCAACCCGAGCCATGCAGCAGCTCCTCCACACAACAAAGAGCAGAATCAAAATCCAGCACCCATAGTGAACACCATTAAGCAACCAAAAAACAAAGCACAAAAACCAATGGAATCCTTCAGCAAAGCTCTTCAGAATTGCAGGGAAGCCTTGCTGCTCAGACAGAAATCAAGCCCATATCAACCTCTGACCATGATGAACAACTCCAATATGCCAAGGTTCAAAATCTCCAAACACCACAGTGCAAACCAGCCAGTCACCTTAATCACACAGAATTCTCCAAAAGAGGTGCATGCCAAGATGAAGAATTTTACATGCAGAAATCCACTGTTTTGCAATGGACCCCGAAGAAAGATCCTGCAAGCCTCCCAATGACCCAAAAATGGCTGCAACACCAAGCAAAACATTGAAATCTCACTTGCCCATGAGATCCCACCAGCCAGTAATGACTCTACCCAGAGGTCCTCTGCTAACAAAGTTCATCAACTATGAGACCATCAACGTTTATCTAAAAGAATGAACATTTAAAGAATTTAAAGTGAAACATTTTAAAATTGTTATGATTAGTTACGATTCTGCAATACTGAGAGAAACTGAATATTTACCTGAATGAAAAAAAGTGAAACTGTCAAAACCGTTACAGTTCTACTATTATTACAGTTTAATTAACAGTTACAAAAATTATAAATAAAAGTATAAACGAGTTACAAATATAAATTATAAATAACAGTACCAATAAGTTATTTGTTATGCCTGTAATGTTATCAGTTGTTCCACTGCAGAAGGAACTATTTAACATGGTGAAAGAATATCTTAAAAAATAAAGAAAACATTTTTAAAAATGAACACAAAAACTTGCAACCTCTGCCTTTTTCTTACTGAAATAAGTTCTACCATATGTATAAGCACAATAGTCCACTCCAGGGTGTGGGTTATGCTGGGATTTACTCACGCCTTCTGTGGATTTGGTTACTCTGCAACCATGCCAGGCGTGAATAAATCCCAGCATAACCCACACCCTGTCATGGATTATTGCCTAAGTAATACCTCCGCCAAACCTACTATTAAACTGTCTTGTAATATAACTGTTTCTTTTCATCTATTCCTTATTTATTTTAGCCTTCAATTCAAGCAGTCTAGTATACCGCGTAAGTGTTTAAACAATGTAGCTCTGTCTTAATTCCCCAGTTGTCATATTTATTTAATTATTTCAAATGTTTTACTAGTAAAGACTTACTGTGCTGGTGACAACTCATTTCCAGATGCATCCTGGAGGGAGGGCAAGAGAAGAAAAGATCAGATACAAATTACACAATATGAAATACATAGAATGGAATAATTTATTTTTTATTTGAATTTTGTTAACCAGGTAGATCCCACTAAGACAACCGAGTCCCTTTTTCAGAGACAACCCGTACTAGTGACACTCAATAGCAGCTTACAGTGACAATACATTGCATAGGCATTTTAGTAAATAAAAATTACACATTTTAGACAAGAACAGGAACCAAAATTACACAATAGGCAGGACAGAAGTATGTCAAAAATAAACAGGACAATTATGCCTACAAATAAATTGACAATAAGTAAGTTACCATGCAATAAATTGTAGAACTAAACAAAAGAACAATTAAATAAATAGCAACTTAACACATAAGAAGCTGGGGGATGACTGAACTGAGGCAGTGGGGAAGTGCTGAAGAACAGTGAAATTAAGTAAATTACAGATAAAAACAAGCATTTGTCAATGCCGAATGTTGATTATGCTTGGTGTGTTGAGCTTGCTCACTGCCCCTCTGTCACTCGCTCAGTCTGTTTCTCCCGGTGCTGCAGGCTGCTCTTTTGTACTGGGCTGCTGCCTGTGTTGGCACCTTGTTCTGCCCACTAAGAAATCTGCAGCTGTCCCGACAGAGCTCCGTTGAGGTGGCTCAATCCCCCTCTCTCACTCGCTTATTCTGTTTCTCCTGGCTCTGCAGGCTGCCCTTTTGTACTGGGCTCCTGCCTCTGTTGGTGGCTTTTTCTGCCCACAAAGAAATCTGCAGCAGTCCCGACACAGGTCTGTTGAGCCTGCTGACTCCTCCTCTCTCACTCACACATTCCGTTTCTGCTGGGGCTGCAGGCTGGCCTTCTGTACTGGGCTCCTGCCTGCATTGGCACCTTTTTCTGCCCACAAAGAAATCCACAGCTGTCCTGACAGAGCTCCATTAAGGTCCCTCACTCCCCCTGTGTCACTCACTCATTCTGTTTCTCCTGGTGCTGCAGGCCGCCCTTTGGTACTGAGCTCCTGCCTCTGTTGGTGCCTTTTCTGCCCACAAAGAAATCTGCAGCAGTCCTGACAAAGCTCCGTTGAGCTCGCTCACTCCCTTCTCTCACTGGCTCATTCCGTTTCTGCTGGCACTGCAGGCTGCCCTTTTCTACTGGGCTCCTGCCTGCATTACCACCTTCTTATGCCCACAAAGAAATTTGCAGCAGTTACAATAGAGCTCCGTTGAGCCCTCTTACTCCCCCTCTCTCACTCACTCATTCTGGTTTTCCTGCCACTGCAGCCTGCCCTTTGTACTGGGCCCTGCATGCATTGCTGCCTTTTTCTGCCTCACAAACAAATCTGCAGCAGTCCCAACAGAGCTCTTGAGGTCACTCACTCCCCTCCCTCACTCGCTCGTTCTGTGTCTCCTGCCGCTGCAGGCTGCCTTTTGTACTGGGCTCCTGCCTGCATTGGTGGCTTGTTCTGGCCAGAAAGAAATCTGAAGCAGTCCCGACACAGCTTCATTGAGCTTGCTCACTCCCCCTCTCTCACTCACTCATTCCATTTCTGCCAGCGCTGCAAGCTGGCCTTTTGTACTGGGCTCCTGCCTGTGTTGCCGCATTTTATGCCCACAAAGAAATCTGCAGCAGTCACAATAGAGCTCCACTGAGTTCGCTCACTACCGCTATGTCACTCGCTCATTCTGTTTCTCTTGGCACTGCAGGCTGCGCTTGTGTACAGGGCTCCTGGCTGCATTGACTCCTTTGTCTGTCCACAAAGAAATCAGCAGCTGTCCCGACAGAGCTCCGCTGAGTTCGCCTCCCTCTCCTCTCACGCACTCTCTCGCTCTATCTCTCCCAGTGCTGCAGGCTGCCCTTTTGTACTGGACTCTTGCGTTGGGGCCTTTTTCTGCCCACAAACAAATCCACAGCAGTCCCGACAGAGCTCAGTTGAGCTTGGTCATTCCCCCCCACCCCACTTGTTCGATCTTAATCTGTCCCAAACACAGTGACCGTGCTATTCTCCGGCAGGAGTGCAAAAACATATTTTAGCCAGGATGTGAAAAATGACAGCTGTACTGTTCATAAGGAGGTGTGAAAAAATGCCACTGTTGAAAATGTGGCGTGAAAATATTACAAATTTGCGAAGTTACAAGGGTGCATGGAAACAGTTCAACGCACGCTTGTAACACAGTCATGTTATGGAGTTTCGTCACCAAATTTTCAGCATAGGGATTTTAGGACCTCTGCTCATGAACAGTGCCACTGTCATTTTCTTAATCTGTCCCGAACACTGATTTCCCACAGTGATCACATTATTCTGTGCCACAACTGTGAAAAAACATTTTGGTCAGGATATGGAAATGACAACTGTACTGCTCTTAAGGAGGTGTGAAAAATGCCACTGATGAAAATCTGGCGTGACAATATTACAAATCTGCGAAGTTACAAGGGTGCGTGGAAAGTGTGCAACACAGTCATTTAATGGGCTATCACCACCAAATTTTCAACATAGGCATCTTAGGACCTCTGCTTATGAACAGTATCACTGTAATTTTCTTAATCTGGCCCGGACAATGATTTCCCACAGTGACTGCTCTATTCTGCACCAGAAGTGTGAAAACACATTTCGACCAGGATGGGAAAAATGACTGCTGCTCTGTTCATAAGTAGGTGTGGGAAAATGGCAATGTTGAAAATCTGGCGTGAAAATATTGCAAATTTGTGACTACAAGCGTGCGCTACAGTGCACCATTATAAAACAGCCATTTTCTTTGACTTTTCCACCAAATTTGCAACATAGGCTTTTGAGAGCTCACCTCTGAACACTGGCACTGTCATTTCATTAATTGGCCCCAAAAGGTGATTCTCGCGAAGTGATCATGAAATCACCTTTGGGGCCGATTAACGCCATGACAGTTCAAGAATTCATGAGGAGGGGTCCCATAAACCCCATGTTGAAAATTTGGTGCCAAAATTCCAAAACATTACTGAGATATGCATTAAAGTTGGAAAAAAAACATTTATTCCATTATACAGCTTACCAGCATTTCCTCAGTTCGCGGTCGGCTTTGAAGAGTGTAGACATGTTCCTGGTCCATTGAAGATTGTCGCGCAGAACTCCGTAGGTAAGTATGGGGTGAGGGGGGGTGTGGGGAAGCAGGGTGTGCTGTGGGTGGGTGCGGATTGTGGGAGGGAGGACAGGGAGACCGCCGAGGGGCAGTTTCCTTTTTTTACAGGTTAAAAAAGTTGCGGGACCATTTTTTATTTTACAGGGGCGAGTGGCACGCTGGGGTGGGTTCCCAGCGTGCCACTGGACTCTTTCTTTGGGGGGGCAGCAGTAGCTGACGGGGGATTGGGCACCCCATTGGCACACAACAAAGGGGGGTTAGATTATACCAATAGGGATTGGGCACCCGTCGGCAGACAATAAAAGCGGGGGTTACAGAATGCCGATGGGGAGTGGGTTCCGCCATCTCCAAAATCAACATTGGGGCAGTGAGCCCGGCGGGGTTGGGCCCGTCGGCAAATAAACTGACGGTGGATGATATTGTTTGTGAACATGGCGGCAGCCGGCGCCATGTTCACAAACAATATCAATGTTTCTAGATCCCGCCCTGCAATGACGAGTCACTCCTCATTGTAGCGGATGGTTGATGCTGCAATGACGAGGCGGCCCCTGATTGCAGTGACTAAATTGTCACAAGTTGGTGGCATGCTGGCTGAACTAGTGTCAGCAGCAGCATGCCACGGCATTGGGGAAGCAGGACAAGCCTTTGCAGGCTGTGGGGCATTGGCAGAAAGCCATGCCTCCACAACCTGCTTGTGGAGAAAGTTGCGCGAACATGTTTTTGCGCATGCGCACAATCAACATAAAAATAACCCAAATCAGAATCAACTGCAGGAGTGAGCAGAGAACTCACGGAGGAGAGCTTTAAGAGCAGGAAAGAAATTTCCGTATTTCTTTATAACCATGCTATCGCGCAACTCCATGTAGTCAAAGTTTAAGTGTACCTGTTTTAAAGTTTGTTCTAACTTCCTGGAATGAATTTTGGCTACTCTCTGTAAAATAATTTGTTTACGAACATATGAAATTGTGAGCAGATACAGGCCATATGGTCTATCTAGTCTGCTTATGTGTGCAGCACCTCAGCCCATTAGACTGCAGCTGCCCCTCCCATTAACTCTTCCTCCCCCAACTGCCCCGGTATGTACTTTCCCTTGATTTGACCCACCCCTCTTGAAGCACCTCAGTCTGAACAGATATGAGTTGCTCAGGCAGTGCATTCCACCCTGCTACCACTCCTCCAGTGAAGTAGTGCCCCTCCTTTCCTTCCTGAATCTGCCCGCCTTTAACTTCAGGGAGTGCCCTCTGGTATCTCTTCCGATCTGGAGAGTGAACCCACCCTGAAAGCATACTTTGTTCATCTTCTTCAGGTACTTGTAGGTCCCGATCATGTCCCCTCTCTCTCTTCTATCATCCAGGGTATACATGTTGAGCTCTTTTAGTCTTTCCTTGTAAGTTCTATCCCCAACCCCTGAATCGTCTATGTTGCTCTTCGCTGCACTGCCTACAATAGTTTTATATCCCTTTTCAAGTGTGGGTGCCAGAACTGCACGCAGTACTCCAAGTGCGGCCTCACCAGGGACCTGTACAGGGGCAGTATGACTTCATTACATCTGGATGTAATCCCCCTTGCTATGCACCCTAGCATCCTGTTAGCCTTAGCCACTGCCTTCCTACACTGGGCCGAGTGGTTTAATTCCCCGGTCACCAGCACCTCCAGATCCTTCTCCTCATTGGATGTGGACAGTTTGATACCATACATCCTGTAGCTGTATCCTGTGTTTTTGGCTCCAAAATGCATCACCTTGCACTTCTTGGTGTTGAACCCAAGCTGCCAGTTGTGCGACCACTCCTCGAGTCTTGCCAAGTCCTCCTGCAGTAATTTGCCACTCTCCTCCCCATCCACCTCATCACAGATCTTGGTGTCATTGGTGAAGAGGCTGATCTTATTCTTGATCCCAACTGCTATGTCTGCAATGAAAATGTTAAACAGGACTGGTCCCAGTACTGATCCCTGTGGGATACCACTTGTCACTGCCCTGGGCTCCGATGCTTCTCCCCCCATAACTACCCTCTGTTGCCTGCCCCTCAACCAGTTTTCTACCCATCGGGCTAGCTTCCACCCTATACCAAGACTCCTCAACTTGCAGGACAACCTTCCATGTGGCACTGAATCGAAGGTCTTGCTGAAATCCAGGTAGATTACATCTACCACATGGCCCTCGTCCAGCGCCCTTGTGACCCAGTCAGAAAAATCAACCAAGTTTGTCTGACAGGATCTGCTAGCAATGAACCCGTGCTGTCTGTTGTCCTGCAGATCATTATCCACAAGAAACTGCACCAGCCTTTCTTTGAGGATAGATTCCATCAGTTTCCCCACAATTGCAGTGAGGGTCACTGGTCTGTAGTTCCCTGGTTTGTCCTTGGCCCCACTTTTGTGGAGAGGTCCCACCTGTGCCTCCCTCCAATCTCTGGGCACACATCCAATATTTAGCAAGGTGTTGAACAGATCCACCAGCGGCTGTGCCAGGACTTCTGCCAGCTCCCTCAGCACCCTGGGATGTACCCTGTCTGACCCAGGTGCCTTGTCTACCCTCAGGGACATATGGCCCTCCAGCACCCTTTCCACTGTGATGACCCCATCTGTGGTTCTCACCTTCCATATCTGCACCCCCTTTCCCTGCAGGAATGGGCCCATCCCTCTCCCTTGTGAACACAGAACAGAAGTACTCATTAAGTACGTCTGTCTTCTCAGCCCCCTTGTCTACCCACCCACTGCCTTTCCTGATCCTAACTATTTGATCCTTGCACTTCCTCTTTCCCTGATATACCTGAATAAATCCTTTTCTCCTTCCTTAATCCTCTGTGCTAATTTCCTTTCCCTGGCTGCCTTTGCAGTTCTGGCTGCTCTGCTCACTTCCCTGGATTTCTTCACTAGTTCTCCCTATTCTCTGCCCTGTTGGTTCTCTTGTAGGTTCTGAAGGTCCTTCTCTTACCCCTCACCTTCTCCGTTACCTCTCTGGTCATCCAGCTTGGATGCTAAGTCCTTGATTTCTTTGCTAGCTCCTGACACAAGCTTTAGTGGATTCAATCAGCCCTAGTTTTATGATCGCCAATTTCTGCTCTGCCTCCATGTCAAGGTGGATGCCATCTATGTGTGTTCTCATTAATTGCATCTCTTGGCATTGTAACTAGTGTCCTTTTTCATATCCCACCACTGTCCTGAACAAAACGTTTTTAGCAGAACTACTACTCCCATTCTAAACAGATTTGCTATGAATAATGATATAACCTAAAGAATGGGTCTTATTAGTTACCCACTAATCCTGTAGCAGACTGTTCCTGATGATTTCTATTTTAAAACAAGCATTTGTCAATGAGAAATGGTGGCGCTTGCATTGCTGTTGTACCGTGTCTTGCTTGTACTCATTTTTAATATATATTTACCAAGATAGACCAGATGAGATGCAGTATCTCATTTTCAGTGATGTCCTGCTTTACATGTTTTTAGACTGTATTTACCCAGGACAGGCCAACTAAAAGGGAATATCTAATTTTCAGTGGGCTCACACATTTTGACCACCAATTTCCAACAGTCTTTTTATAACCTGACATTATGATCAAGACAGGTAGAATTTTTTTTAAATCTCATCCAAAAGGTGATTTTGCAGTATGACTATGAAAACAAGTTTTGGAGGAGATTTGAAAAATGACACCTGTCATGTTCAGGAGGTGGGGTAACACGAGGGATATGTTGAATATTGGAGGCCAAAATCTGCAAAAATAACGTTATGAGTAAACATTGGAACAATTCAACATTTATTCATAACTTAGTTGTTTTTTCACATTTTGACCCCACATTTTCAACAGAGGCTTTTTATAACCACTCCTTCTGAACATGACAGGTGTCATTTATCAAATACTGGCTGAAATGTCATTTCACATCACAAGTGCAAAAGCATGTTTTGGCCAGGATTTGAAAAATGGCAGCTGTCATGTTCATGAGGTGATGTGAAAAAATGACTGTTGAAAATTTGGGGTGGAAATATTGAAATTCACTAAAAATACCACCAACAGCTTAATCTGATTCGTCAGTTGGCATCCATCTGTATTCCCCCTCCCCTGGGACGAGGCTGAAAATAGCAGAATTGTCTAGTCCTCCTTCCCCGGTCAACAAAAACTAAAAAAAAAAAAAAAGTTATGATCATGCGTTGAAAATGTCAATGCACGCTCTTAATTTTGTTGTTTTTTAATATTTTTACCCACAATTTTCAGCATTGCCTTCTTATGACCCCACCTCATGAACAAGAGCAGAGGGAAATGTCAAATCCTGCCTGAAAGGTGATTTTGCAGAGTGACTGCAAAATCACCTTTTGCAACAAATTTGCACAATTTCACCACATTTTTTTCATGAGGAGGGGTTCCAAAAAAGCTATGTTGAAAATTTGGGGAAAATATATTTAAACAAGCATTTGTCAATGCCGAATGTTTGCTTGCTGGCATTGGCATTGGTGGGGTGTGCCTTTGTGTCATCAGGCATAATGTCCAAGCCATTTCACCACAGCCTACCCTGCAGACACTGACAAGTGTTACGGTGTGCCTTGGGGGTCTTTGGCCCTTATGCTTACCCCATTCCATCAGGAAATATGGTGAGATGGGTGCAGTATAGGAGAATGGGGTGAACTTTGGGGCCAAAGAGTCCAAGGCACACCTCGATGCCTCTTACTGGCTTCAGGGTGTGGGTGGGGGTGGAATGGTATGAGCATTACAGGTGACAATCCCAAGTCACACCCATGATGCCTGTCAGTCTCTACAGGGTGGGGCGTTATGGTTGGAAACCCTAACGTCTCAGGCATTAGTTGGTATTTTCACTCCAAATTTTCAACATGGGTTTTTTGTGACTCCCACCTTATGAACAGTGGTAATATCAGCTTGTTAGCCAAAAGCTGATTTTGCACAGTGACTACGGCATTTGGCACCACAGGTGCGAAGACACATTTCGAACAGGATGTGAAAAATGACAGCTGTACTGTTCATCTGGAGGTGTAAAAAATGGCAATGTTGAAAATCTGCAGTGAAAATAGTAAAAAAAAAAAAAACTGGTGAGATTTGAGTAGCGTGAAAACCCCAAACACACACCCTTAATGTAATTACTTTGGGGATTTACATAGCAGATTGTCAACACAGGCATTTTGGGACCTCCGCCATGAACAGTCATTTTCTTAATCTGTTCGAACAGTGATTTCACACAGCTACCATAGATTTCTATGCAGAAAGTGTGAAAACACATTTCAGTCATGTTGTGAAAAATTACAGCTGTACTGTTCATAAGGAAGTGTGGAAAATGCCAGTGGTGAAAATCTGGACTGAAAATATTACAAATTCACGAACTTACGAGGGTGCATGAAACAGCACAATGCTCTCTTGTAACAGTCATTTTATGGACCTTTGTCATCAAATTTCAACATAGCCATTCTAAGACCTCTGCTCATGAACAGTGTCACTGATTTTTTCTTAATCTGTCCCAAACATTGATTGCTCACACAGACTGCGCCATTGTGCACTACATGCAGGGAAACACATTTTGGGTGACATATGAAAAATGAGAGCTGTACTGCTCATAAGGAGGTGTGGTAAAATGGCAATGTTGAAAATCTGGAGTGCAAATATTAAAAATTTGCGAACTTACAAGCGTGTGTAGGAACTGTGAAACGCACGCTCGAAAAACAGTCATTTTGGGAATTTTTTCCCCACATTTTTTCCCCAAATTTTCAACATAAGGTTTTTGGGGGCCTACCTCATGAACTGTAACACTGTTGTTTTGTACATCAGTCCCAAAAGGTGGTTTCATGCAGTGACCATGAAATCACCTTTTGGAACCGAATAACAAAATGACAGTGCAAGAATTCATGAGGTGGGTCCCAAAAACCCCATGCTGAAAATTTGGTGAAAAAATTCCCAAAAATGTCTGAGATACGCATCAAAGTTGAAAAAACCCTATTCATTCCATTATACAGCATACCGGCATTTCCTCAGTTCTTGGTCAGCTTTGAAGAGTGCAGACGTGTTCCCAGTCCACTGAAGATTGTCACGCCAGACTTCAGATGTAAGTATGGGGTGAGGGGGGTGTGGGAGGCAGAGTGCTAGAGGGTGGGCACGGGTGGGATGGAGGTCAAGACATCGAGGGAATGTTTTTCTTTGTAGGTTTTTCTTTTCTTTAGGAAGATGATGCAGGACATTTGCCACGCTGGTGTTGGCTCCCAGTGTGCCAGCAGGAATTTTTTGGGGGGCAGTGGAGCCGACGGGGGATTGGGCACCCCCATCACCCACAGAGAGGTTTGCCTTGCTGGGGTGGGCTCCCAGCGTGACACCTGGAAGTGTGTTGGAGGGCCAGCAGACTGACATTTGCCATGCTGGGGTGGGCTCCCAGCATGGCACCTGGAAGGCTGTTAGTGGGGCGAGCGCAGCACAGCTGACGGGGGATTGGGCACCCCCGTCGGACATACTGTGTGTGTGTGTGTGGGGGAGCGCGTGTGCACACTGGGGTGGGCTCCCAGCATGTTACTTGTTTGTGGGGGGAGGAGCTGTCTATGACGGCTCTTTCAGTGCAGTGCCGACATGTAGGCACTTTGCATACTGCCGACGCAGTATGCAAATTGCCTACACACTGCAGTGCCTTTCTTTGAACTGTACACCACTGCATCTGCAAAAGCTGTCATAGACAGCTCCTACATTCATTGGCGTGGTGGGGCCGTGCCTGCAAAAGGCAGCAGGGCATTGGAAGTAGGGAGGCACACCTATGAGTTCGTGATGGTGGCACTATGTTTCTTGCACATGCGTGCAAGCAAACATAAAAATGACCAAGTTATGAGAAGTTCAATCACCATTGAAGTACATTGAACTGCATACCTGATTTCCTCAGTTCCCAGTTCAGCATTGAAGAGTGAAAACGTGTCTCCAGTCCAAAGAAGACATGGGATTGGACTCTTGGTATGTAGGTAAGTAAGGGGTGTGAGTGTGGGGTGGTGGGTGCTGAGCAGGAGGTTCAAGTTGGGGAAGGTAACTGCAGAGGTGTGCCAGCAGTGGCAACAAACATCAATGTATGGTTTTCCTTTTTACAGGATGATAAAAAAGTCTATGAGAGATGGTCATCTTTATTTCATGTACCAACACCAGAGATTGAACATCCTAGTGCCGGTGTTGGGTTTAGCAGCACCAGGGTGGGCTTCCGGAGTTGCACAGTGAAAATGGAAGGGGTGGAGGACACTAGCTGGAATAGGGATTGGGCACATCAGTGTCAGAAAATTAAAAGTAAGGGGTTGGGAGTGTGGGGTGGTGGGTGCTGAATGGGAGGGCCAGGTGGGAGATGGTAATGATGGTGGTGTGAAAGTGGCAGCAACAGACTTCAATGGGGACCTCTTTTTGCTGTGAATTTTCTTGCATAGAACTCAGCACATCATTGGCGAGCAGTAGCAAGAAAAGGCTCAGCAGTCACAGCAGAGCTGAACCACCGCTAGTGCAGCCTACTACTGCTTCTCTTGTACAGTGGAGATCCACTTCCCATGATGGTCAGGTGTTTTATAACACTACAGTCAGGAAGAGGAGGAGGAGGAGGACTAGGTCAAATAAGAATTTAATTAGCAAGGAGCGAACAACAAAGGACCTGTAGGAGAAGTGCACCAGAAACATATCTATAACAGCAAACATAAATTCAGTCCAGGAGACTTTCACAGATGTTGTGTGTAAGAATGGCATAGGTACTCCAAGCACAAAAACATGCAAATCCACAAAAATTAACCTGCAGACACAGACAAGTACAGACAGCCACCCACACAGCCCCAGGAGACTGGGAAAGGCTCTTTGGACCCCCAGTATGAAAGGTAAACTCAATCTGGATTACAATATCCAGGACAGATCCTAAGAGAGGACACCATTTTGACTTTTGAGGAGTGCTGTGGGGAATTTGGTTGGCTCCCATCAGATAAACTCAGTGATCTCTCATAAGAACGGCTTACAGCTGTATATATTTGGGGTGAGCTGGAGCACTAGAAGTAACCGTATCTCCAACCGAACTGAGACTGTTCCCTGAGACAACTGATTAATTGGTGTTTTACCTGTTGTTATAAACATGAGTCAAGGACTGCCTGAATTGCCTCAGTGACCAGATTCTGAATTGAACTAAAATCGCTTAAAATTTGAGAGGTGTCTTCAGGCCTCAAAATTGTGAACCTCTGTAAAAATTTCTTACGATTTGCTTTCCTGCTTTTCTTTGGATTGATTTTGCGTTTGTGAAAGAATTTCATTCGGCTCATTTTAGGAAATGCTTAGCATCTGAAATTGTGACTTTGAAGAACTCTGTCTTGGATTATTCCTTCATTTTTGCACTCTGATATCTTTGCACTTACTTCATTAGCTAGGAATTTACGTACTAACTTACGTTGTTTACTGTTTATTGACCACCTCTATATTACTGCTCATTGTGTTTTGAAGGATTTGAGCATAGCTGTGGGGAGCAGTTAGTACAGGTTTTTGTAAGCTCAAAATCCATGTGCTATAATAGATATACTACTAGCAGCAATTAAAAATGGTTCATACTAGGAAACAGATTCTAACAAGGGGGATTTTTAACACCTGTGGACCGGAGTGTACCCGGTGTCTTGGCTTTGGGCTCTCAAAATGGTCAATTGGAAATATAGAATAAATGAGATAGCTTCAGGATTGAACTGATGCATACTTCATTTAATTTACATTCGACCCCGGTCATAGTTTGCTCAAATTAAGTCATCAGAGAAGGAAAAAATAAATAAAAGCAAAGGTAAAGGTACAGGCATAAAGAAAAAGGTTAAAGGTATTAAAGGTACTGTATTAAAGGTATGGGTCGCAAAGGAAAGGAAAGTAAAAGTAGTTGTAGCAAGGAAGTAGAGTTTTCTAAAACTTTAACAAACAGCAGCCTTATGGAAAAACGGAAATTAAAACAATCAAATGTAAAAGACCATTTTAGACCTTTAATTCTGGTTGAAAACAAGTTGAGCTTGCCATGTAATGAATTCAATGGTCTAATACACATAGAAAAGGATTGCTTAAAGGACGATCTCGACCAAGCACAGACAGTGGAATTCAAAGGAGCAGGGTATGATATTCAAACGCTTGCAGATAATTCAAATTTGGGAGTTTATATTGATACAGATGCCTCTAAAAGCATAACTGAGTTTACTGCCCATACCCCCACAAATACGGAGGAGATGTTAGAATTTTCTCCAGACTATTTTTGTGAATCCAATCCAGATCTAGACCTCCATTGGCAGAATGACGTAAAACATATAGCTGGAGAATTACAGGAAACCATAAATGGATTAAAAGTTTACAGGTTTAAATTTCAATAAACAATCTGATGTTGGAACAGCAGCCAATTTTACTACTGCTTTAAGCAAAGAGCTTTGCCTAGCTGCATCTAACACACACACTGCGCATTTGATCTTGGATCATTTATTGGATTTGAAACATGAAGTAGACCTTCTAAAAGAAAATGTAGTGATAAATGGATCCAGATTAGATGATGTCCTATATAAGTTAAATAAAATACCCCCTTCTGAGAGTATGTTCATCATCTATTATTGAAGCGGAATGTCCTCAAACACTGCCCCGCCTGGATTTTTCTGTTAGATTTCTCTGATGTGCCTCTTATAGCAGCTGTATCACCAACTTTACCACCAGTAACTAAGATCGATGAAGGTAGTAGGGATTTTAATAAATATAATAGGAAACTTAAGAAAAATAAGGGTATAAAGAAGAATCCAATAAGGAAAAAGGTTAATTGTCAGCAAAAAGGAAAAAAGGTGTTAAAGAAAGTGTGTTTATTTCAAGCAAGGAACAGAATGAAATGGATACAGTATGGTCATCTATAAATGATGGAAATCCAGCTTCTGATAATTTTACTCGTATAGAAAAAATAGAGACAGACGTACATAAAGAAAATACTGTCCTTGTGACTGAGAATGAAATGGCATGCTGGGAAAATACAGCTTTAGATTTGTATCATAGGGTTGCTGATGGTTCAAACATGAGTAAAGTGGTGAATCAAGACCAGAGGTCAGTAAAAGGGGTAAATGATAGAGCTAACACAGATGAGGGTATATATTGTAATTACTCAGTGGAATTTTGCACAAAAAATGATAGACATCTGTAGCTGACATTTTTGGCACTTTATGGTTTTAACATGACACACAGTTGGTCCTATGTAGAGTTAAGGGACAAGATTGTGAACCTAATAAGGGCAGCTACAGGTGCTGATTTAACAGTGGCAGATATTCTACAAATTTGGAAAGACAAGGATGTGAATGGATTAGATTGTTTATTTATATTTTGCACAGCTCCATGAATAGCAAATCAGATCTGGATTAATGAAGGGGGTCTTAGAAAATTTGGATGTGTAATGGAATATGTTAATAGGAACTTTTGAATAAGGGACCCTCAATCATTAAGTAATGAGTTTTGTCATTTAAGTATTTTTGGTTTAAAATGAGCTTTTAGTGAAAATACAAGTAAATTAAAACTATATTGTCAAATATATTCAGACATGTCTTAAATTCCAGTTGTTGATTTTATAATAGAAGTTTCTAGTTGGAACAAAGGTACAAGTATGGGACAAGTGGACATTCTGGTGCAGAGTCCAGAGGTAGTAAGGAGCATTTTAGCCAAGGCGACATTACTAGATGATGCAGGGTTACATATAGTGGAGAGAACACTATTAAATGGGGAAATAAACAGAACAAACAAAATGCAAGAGTTACAAAACGGGTAGATCTGGTTGATAGAGCTCCTAAGTTACTGTATTTATATGGTATGGGTAGGACTAAGTATGAAAATAATAAAAAACTTAAAGACTTGGTAGTAGATATACTAGAACAAGTACTGAATGTAGCTATAGAAGACCCAAAAGCAATAATTATTACAAGGCAGGGTTCTGACCCTGATTGTGATCTAATACTCATTAAAGTGGGTTTCTTAAGTTTATATAGTAAGATTATTGAGAATAGGGGTCTATTGGATGCACTAGGTTTATATTTAGTTACTATGAATGATTTTTTCCTACCAGACCATTTCTAAATACAAACCATCAGCTAACAAAATCAGGAGGAACTGTTATTTAATGTTACAACCTTTAACAGATTTGAGTTTCTGGGCACTCAGCCAAACTGACTGACAAAAGGAAAAGACCAGCATTTAGAAACAAAATCTACTCGTTTGCTATTAATATCTTGGAATATTGCGGGATTCTTCTCTAAATTAGTGGACCAAGAATGATGTGAGAGGCCTTTCGGCACCATGCAATTCTGCTTAAAGTTGAACCATCATAACATTCTATGGTGATTTGCATAGGCAGCCCATGATGCTTTGCATTGTGTGGGCATGTGTGATTTTGTATTTTCTTGAAACTTGGCTTCCCAGCCAAATGCCCTTTGGGGTAACCCTTGCTTCAGTGTTTGCGCACAGAGGTTCTTTGTCTCAAGAATGGATAGAGTATATAGCCAAGTTTAGTATTGTGTGTCTTAAGGAAACATGGCATAATAAAGACCAAGAAATCTTATTAAATGGTTATCAAATTTTCCAAATACCAGGAGAGAAAATTGTTGGAAAAAAAAAAAAAGAGTAGTAGGGGGTTTAATTACTTTAATTAAAATAAATTTGAATATTACTGCAGATATTCTATATACCAACAAGAAAATAATAGTTATTTATATTCAGTTTAAAAAAGGTAAAAACTTCTGCCTAGCAAATGTTTACATTCCTCCATTTATTTCTAAATCCTATACTTCCACACTTTGGGACCAATTAGAGGATTTTATCCATAAGAGCTGGGCAGTAACTTCTTGTGAAGATATACTACTCTGTGGTGATTTTAATGCAAGAATTGGACATTATGATGGTTATTCTGATAACTATCATAATTGGTGTCACTCAGAAGCCTTTAGGTTGCCTAGAACAACAAAAGATAGCAGACTGAACAAAATGGGTCAGAAACTAAGTTATTAGCCCTATTTAATTTAGCACCTATTAATGATAGGATCTATGGAGAAAGGGAGGGCAATTTTACTCATTTTTCTGTTAAAGGTTCTTCAATTATAGATTAACTTTTTTGGAATGGGAATATGACAGACTGGGAAACTATGAAGACTCCAACTAGGCTTAAGCGATTACCTCCTTCTTGTTTACAAACAAAGATGTAGAATGTATTGCTGATGTCCCCACTGAACCTACACAATTTGTGATTTGTAATAACAAATTAAACAGCAGGATAATTTATATCCCCAATAAAAATCTTCTGCAGGATTTGTGTATAAAGCTAAACAATGAAAATCTGTGATATGGGCTCCTGCATCAGCTTTTATTCTCAAGTCTTGAGGATATAAAAAAAATTACTTCAGTTCTCAAAGACTAAAAAAGTATAAAGAATAAAAATACTTGGTTTGATGAGGAATGTCATAAAGAAAAAAAAGAATTGAACAAAAAATTAGGTAAGACAAAATAAAACTACTCAAAATCTTAGAGAATTAAATAGGTACCGAGAAAAATATAAAGTTTCTACACTTAAATGAGGACAATACCAACAAAAGAATTGGGACTATATGCTTAAAGCTATTCACAATAAGGATTATCAAACATATTGGTTGTTAGTAAGCCAAGGTACACATAATATTAAATATGAGATAGATACTTATGTTACGTTGGAAACTTGGGTCTCTTTTATTCTACAAAATGTTTTTCCCTAATGTAGAAAATGTAGGAGTAGTCTTAAACTTTAATATGCAAGTTTTTTGGCCATTTTTACCTGCAGAAGTGTATCTTGTCATTGCATCTCTTAAAAAAAGGAAGGCCCCATGTCCCGATATGCTCCCATCTGAGGTATATTTGAGTGCCCCTGCTTTATGGTCTGCAGTTTTGACCAAATATTTTAATTATTGCATTCAAAAATTGGTATTCCCAAATTCCTGGAAGTGTACAAGAATAATATCACTATATAAAAAGGGTGATCAGACTGATCCCAAAATGTATAGGCCTGTTTCACTATTAGATAGCCTCTGGAAAATATTTTCCAGACTTATTTTAAATAGACTTAAGGAACAATTATTATTACTGGGGGTCTTTCTGATGCTCAAGCCGTTTTAGGGCCTGATATAGTACAACTGATAACGGTTTTATAATTAGACATTTATATGAAAAATATGTTTTAATTAGGAACAGAAACTATTTGCTACCTTTATAGACTCTGGCACAGCATTCAACTCAGTTTTAAGGAATGTACTATGGGACATAATGAAAGAAAAAGGCTCTACAGGTGAATTTACAGCAATTAAGAATTATATTCCTCAACTTAGGCACAAGTAAAATCGGGTACAGGAGACAATTTTCCTCAACTTTCTCTACTAATATGGGAGTTAGACAAGGTTGTGTATCGCACCACTGCTTTTTGCATATATATTGACAAGTTATTGTGTGAATTAAACTCTAGTGATACTGATTTCTGTAAGATTATGGATAAACGTTGTGGTGTACTGGCTTATGCAGATGACCTGGTCTTGTTTTCCTTACCGAATCTGGACTGCAAGCTAAGTTAAATATGCTTGCAGTATCTGCTGGAGAGCTTAATTTGTCAATAAATGTTCAAAAAAGGGAGGTTCTCCCTTTAGGACTGAAGGGTAAAAAAAGAAATCTTGGGAGTTGGGGTCTGCTAAGCTAGAAACTGTAGATAGTTATATATATTTAGGATTACATTTGACAAGGGATGGGAAATGGAATAAACAGCTTGATACAACTCTTGTAAATTTGAAAAGAACAGCAAATTCGTTACTTATATTCAACAAAAAATATGATGGTAATACGATCAAGCCAGTTTTAACTGCAGTACAGGCTAAATATTATGCCCAAGCTTTTAACACTGAGATCTGGTGGTATAATAAGATGAAAATATTAGATATCCCCATAAATAAACTGTTACGTGAAAGCTTAGGGCTACCCAATTTTGTACCTGCTGTGTGCTAAGGGCTGAGACAGTTTTTTTTTTCTCTGCAGGCATCAGTTGATGCCAGAAAGGTTAATTTTCCATTAACAGGTTATACAGACCTGCCACTAGAGGGATTCTTGTTCTTTCATTTAAAAAAAAAGAAAGAAAGTCTACCCTCTGAAAGACACAGTTGCTTTACTTGCTATATACCTTCCTTCTCACCCTCGAGATCCTCTCGAACCGGGTAAGATTTCCCTGAACCCCAAATCCTACCTTAATCATGCGCCTCCACCGTTCTCCACCTCCTATTCTATTTCTTCTTGCCTGTCTTCCTCCCCTACTGCACGCCCCAAAAGCCTGCTTTCCCTCCCTCCCCCACAGCTTCCACATTCCTACATCCTTCCTCCACATAGGCACGCTGCACACTGGTCACTGCCCCTTGCCCATGGTCCATCCTACCACCATGAAATTGTCCTACACCCACACTGGTCCTAGCCCTCCACTCTGGTCCCCCTTGTCTACGCTTACCCTCACCAACTATCGTCGATGCTCGGCAACTTCCCGAGATGCTAGCAGGCGAAAACATTTCCTTAAAGAAATATGCTGCAGCTCCTTGAGGCTAGTCCTCCTCCTCCTCCTCCTCCTCCTCCTCCTCCCAATGCTGTCAGGCAACGTGCACCCAAACCCTGGCCCATTCTGCTCTAAAGCCACTAATCTGAGCAAGCCTTTGGGTGCCCTCGCATTCATATCAATCAACATCTGCAGCTTCCTTCCTAAAATGGATGCCCTACAGGCCTTCATCAGCCAACACTGCCCTGACATCCTGGCAGTTGTCGAAACCTGGCTCACGCCATCAGTACCGGACCATGCAATCAGCCTTCCTGGCTACAATGTCTTTAGGATGGATTGCCTCCAAAGAGGCGGGGCTGCGCCTCTACCTAAAAGACTCCATACAAGGGCACCACATCATTACCTCACTCCAACCCACAACTGCTCAGATACTGCCAGTGAGAATCCTCCTCGGAGCCCAAAACAAAACCCTCACTGTTACCACCATCTACATCCCTCCCAAAGAACAGGAACTAGTCTAACAGCTGTTCTTGACTTTGTAAAGTCACTCCCACCAGACACGAATCCATCCTCCTAGGCAACTTCAACATCAAGTGGCATGCAGCCGATGCTGGTGCACACAGGGATACCATTACTGCGGCAAACCTCACACAAATAGTTGACTCACCAACCAGGAAAAATTATAGGACTGGCACCAGCACACTCTTGGACTGGATCCTTACCAGTCACCCATCGTGGATATCTAACACTAATGTCCTCCCTGACTCTCTCAGTGATCACTCCCCTGTTAGCTGCACCTGGTCAAATAAATTCATCAAACAACCACCAAAAACAATCACCAGCAGGGTTCTACCCAGTGGTCACCTTCCTCAACTCAAATCCCACCTTCTCCATCAAGACTGGTCCCCTATCTTCAATGCAACCAACGTAAACACTGCCCTTGATCACTTCATAAAAATCTTCACTGTGGCCTGTGACACGTATGCTCCTATTAAGAAACGCAGTGTCAAATCACTCAGTAACCCTTGGCTCACAGGTGACCTCCTCAGAATGCTAAAAACAAGAGACCACCTATGGGAGCTGGCCAGAAACTCTGGAAGGCAAAACGACATCCAAAACTACAAACGTGCCCGCAGTGACTGCACCAAAACCATCCGGCAAATGAAGTCCACCTACTATAAGCATGCCCTCACAAACTCCTGTGGCAATGGTCGAATTCTGGAAGAACATAAAGGAACTCACCGAAATCCACCCAAACCCCCATCTATACTCAACATCAACGGAACCACAACCCTCAACCCAAAAACCATTGTGGATACCTTTAACAAGCCTTTACCGACCTCAGCGCTGTCCTACCTTAGGACTGCTTCAAAGATGGTGAAGCCCCTCTGGCTGCAATGAACACTACTCCCACCAGCTCCCCTGCTTCTACTTCAAAGCAGTCAAGGCTCACCAAGTATGCAAATATACGAACATAATGTAAATTTGCCAGCAGATAAAGGCCTCAGAGGTCTATCAAGTCTGCTCGAATGTGCAGCTAGCACCCTTTCTGCAGCTGCCCCTCCCTCCACCCTTCCCTTCATTAACCTCCCCTTATCCTGTCCCATCCTCTTTTGAAGCAGTCCACTGTTCTACTGGATACCACTTCTGCAGGTAACGCATTCCACCCAGCCACCACCCTCTCTGTAAAAGTGTCTCCTCATCTCCTCCTGAACCTTCCTCCCTCCAGTCTCATATCATGGCCCCTGGTCCCTTCTCTCCCTTACTTTGAACAGCCCCTCTGTACCCATCTTGTTTATTCCTTTCATGTATTTAAAGCTTTCAATCATGTCACCCCTGTCCCTCCTCTCCTCCAGTGAGTACATGTTCAACTCCTTCAACCTCCTCTCGTATAAGTCCCCCAGCCCCTTGATCATCTTTGTCGCCCTGCGCTGCACCCCCTCCAGTAACTTAATGTCCCTCTTCAGATACGGGCACCAGTACTGCACGCAGTACTCCAGGTGTGGTCTAACTAATGACCTATACAGTGGCAGAATCACCTCCTCCCTCCTCGAGGATATACCCCTTGCAATACAACCCAGCATTTTGTTGGCCTTTTCAGCTGCCTTCCTACATTGTGCCGAGTTGTTCATTGACCCTGTAATGAGCACACCCAGATCCTTCTCCTCCTCTGTCTGGGCTAGCTGCACTCCCCCAGCTGGTAACTCCTCCTGGGTTCTTCATCCAAAATGCAGCACCTTGCACTTTTTGGCATTAAACCCCAGTTGCCAGGTGTCTGACCAGGTTTCAAGCTTTGCCAGATCATCCTGCAACCCCTGCCATCCCCCTAGGTCATCCACCACCGCGCCTACCTTGGTATCATCAGCAAACAGACTGATCTTGCTCTTGATGTCCCATGATATGTCTGCAATGAATATTCCAAACACTGGTCCCAACATCGAGCCCTGTGGAACACTGCTCATCACTGCCCTTGGGTGTGAGAGCTCCCCACCCACCACCACCACCCTCTGTTGCCTTCCCTGAAGCCAGTTTCCTACCCATCTCTCCAGCTTTGCACCCGCCCCTGTGCCTACTAACTTCCTTCCCAGCCTTCCATGTGGCACAGAGTCGAATATGTTACCAAAGCCCTAGGTAAATCAAGATTCAGTAATGACTCCCTCGATCTCAAAATCCTGTCTCACACTTGATGAAGTGCTTAGTCCTCTGACCAGAATTTTCAACCTCTCCCTCAGCCTTGGCCAGTTCCCGGACCGATGGAAATCGGCCACTGTCACCCCAGTCCATAAGTGGTGACAAAACTGCCCACGATAACTACAGACCTATCTCCCTACTACCCCCACTCTCCAAGGCACTAGAATGCATCGTCTCAGACCAGCTCACAGAATACCTGGATACATACAACGTCCTGTGCAAGCAACAACACAGTTTCTGCAAAGGTCACAGCACCTCCACAGCCCTACTTGAATTCACTGGTGCAATCCACAACGCACTTGATTCCGGTGAACTACTAGGCTCAATCTACATTGATTTAACTAAAGCCTTTGACACCGCCAATCACCGCCTCCTACTTGTCTAGCTTCAGAACACTGGGTTGTCAACTGACACCATTGGCTGGTTTGAGAGCTACCTTGAAGAACGGTCCCAAACAGTAAGAATCGCTGATACACTCTCGGACCCTAGACCGGTCCACTAAGGAGTCCCCCAGGGCTCCATTCTGGGACCCCTTCTCTTCAGCCTATTCTTAAACTCACTACTGGACAGCTGCCCAGAACAAATAATTCTCTACGCCGACGATGCCGTGATCCTCACCTTGGACCCTGATCCAATCCAATTACAAAATAAACTTCAGCGGGCCTTCTCCTCCATCGAATCCTGGTTCCTAAATCATAAACTGCTTCTCAATCAGAAAAAAGCAAGTCTATGGTCTTCTGCAGCCCCACAACAAAAACAAACAACTCCACCTCTCCATTGCAACTGAACAAGGAGCCATCCTAGAGCAAACACAATCATTCAAGTACCTTGGCATCACCCTTGATCCCCACCTCTCATACGCTGTCCATATCAGCAATGTTGCAAAGTCTGCACAATGCGGTTAGGCATATTATTCCAGCACAGGAAACACCTAACCCCAGAAGCACTGTCAGTGGCCGTCCAAAGCTCCATTGTCAGCATCACAGACTATGGTCTTATCATAAATGGGTCTGCAACTATCACTGCTCTCAAACGTATTGCTACCTCCTTGAATAAGGCCTGTTGTCTCATCACTGGCTCACATCCGCACTCCACACATGTGACCTTTATTCCCAATCTGGATGGCTTCAACTGGACAAACGCATAAAATACCAAACCTGCATCACGGCCAAGAAAATTATAATGGGGCTTGCCCCACCTGGTGTCTGTGCCCTCCTTAAGCCTAGACATAGGAATGTCACTACTAGGAGATCCAATTCCCATCTACTACATATCCCACAATGTCGCACGACCCAAGGAAAAGATCATTCGCCTATCGGGCATCCAACTGGCTCAACTCTCTTGGCAGCACATAGCGACCGCTCCAACACTCTGCCTCTTCAAGTCCAAGCTGTGCCTCTCACTGCTTGTATCCTGCAATTGCCCATTTTAACATTTCCACCATTCCAGCTGCACATGCCCCAACACCCAGCACTTAAAATCAGTCTTTGCACCCCAGCACCTTACCTGTCATATTCCCTCGACAAGGTCCCCTGGCAGCACTGTCTCCTGCCCTCACCCACCTCCCCCATATCTCCACTCCTGCCTCTGCCCCTGCCCCAAACCACCTCCCGACTCCCTTACCCCTGCACCTCCTACCCCCGGATCTCCCTACCCTCACTTCTCCCCACCCACCCCTCCCTTGTCTTGCTCATAGCTCAAGTCTTTGTACTGGTTGTTACATGTCTGTAAATCAGTGACTATATGTTTGTAACTAAAAATGATGACTGTTGCACACACTGACGTGGAACCTTTGTAAAAGAGCCTCCGCTCAAAGGTATTGTAATCCTAGATTGAAATAAATAAATGTTTATAATTTTTTTCATAAAAAAAGGTTTTATATAGACATAAAATCAAAACTGTATAGAGATGCATCGATTAAATGCTCTAGGTTACAGGTTCCATAATACATTCTGGACAGATTAGGTTACAAATAAAATTACATGTTTAAACATGTTACAGTATATTCAGCAGTGACAATACAATGATGCAATACATTAAGTTGCTTTAAATAAGGAAGAAAAAGGAAAAGTCTCCAACTTTATTCGCTAAGCAGAGGCAAAAAAACAAAACATGGAAATTCCAAGAGAGGTCCTATGCTTCATTCATCTTTCTATGTAAAGGCTGTAATCCAGTAATCAAAACCTTTGACTATAACTAGGGTACAAAATTAGGGTCCAGGGATGAAATATACAGAATACATTTCCACCATCTAACTTCAAAAGATGGCCATCTGTCTGAGCATCTAGCAATAAGTCTTTCTAATATATAAATTTCCACAACTATTGCACGTCAGGCCTGAACAGTAGTGGGAGCTCATTGACCCCAATGTCTGGTTACAGTTTTTTAGCTGCCAAAATGTAGGTAATAAATAAAGATCCTAAGGATAAGGGAAGATCTTCTGGTGGGACTGAAACAAGAACCAGTTAAGGGGTCAGTACTGCTTCTGTCCCTACCAGTTCTGATAAGGTCTCTGAGATATCCCTCCAGAACCCTGCTAATTGAGGACATTCCCAAAAGATAGCCAGGGGCTTCCCACATTCTTTCCAACAACTTCCTGATGCTCCAGGCGAGAACCTGACTAATTTCGATGGAGTATGAAAGTACCTACTCCTTGTCTTCCACGCAAATTCTCACCAGTAGGGGTGCCCAGGATACCCATTGAGAATTTAGTATACTTTTCCCAATTCTTCCCTGAAATTGGGATCAGAGCTCCCTATTCCAAGCTGCTACAATACCTTGAGTCGAATGTCGAGATATCTCTTGTATACTCCTATAAAGTAAGCCAATAAAATGGGGCTAGAGCTGCCCTCTCCTAGTGATCATAGCTTGGGTCAGCAATAGGGATGGCGGGTTAGGAAGCACACTACAGTTCCCACCCCTCTGTTCTATACTTTCCCTCAATTGCTTGTATACCGGGAAATCATGCTGTGGGATGTTGAAGGTCTCCTGAAGTTTGTAGAAAGAAAGGACCCCTGTAGCATCCATTATGTTGAAGATAAAAGATAAGCCTCTTTGCCTCCAGTGGGCCAAAGTAAGTTCTAGCCTCATGGAGGGGATTGGGCTACCAAATTCAACAAGTTAAGATAAAACAAACTGGTCCCAGCTCAACAGAGTGGGTGAGCCCACGCCAAGTGTCTAAGTTAGATTGAGTGCTGTAAGCATAAGTGGGTTCTCTTGGCAGGGAGGTAAAGGGAGTATAGAAGGTCTGGGCCATCTTGTACCTTATTTAAAGCAAATTCCAAAGTCTTCCAGGGTATATTATACGTCAGTTACTCCAATTAAAAACTCTAGCCATAACAGTAGCATATGCATATTTCTGAAGATCTGGCAGATTCAGACCTCCTCTTCTTAGGAATATCAATGTTGACCACTTAATCTGTGGTTTTACCAGCCCAGACAAATCTAGCTAGAGATTTGTTCCAGGATGGAAAGTATATTGGGTCTGGCAGAATTGGTATGGTTTGGAAGAGATATAACACATGGGGCAGAATATTCATCCTAATAAGGTCAGCTCTGGAATATAAGGATAGGTGGAGCTGAGACAACTGATGCAGATCGGATTCTATTTTTGTGTGAGGGGTTCATAGTTTACTAGGGTAAGGTGTAATAGTTGACGTGGTAAATAAATGCCTAAATATTTCACTTTGGTACTATTCCAACGTAGAGGCAACCGGTTCTTTAAAGTCTGTGAGGGGGTAAAATGAAATGGCAGAACCTCCATTTTAGAGGAATTTATTTTGTATCCTGAGAACTGGGAAAATTGGCCTAATACCTCCCAGATTGCCAGAATGGAAGATTCAGGATCTGCCACTGATAATAAAATATTGTCAGCTTATAAAATGGGCAAAGGATTTCAAGCAACCTGATTGGTTGTTATCCATGCATTAGATGTGTCTAATGCACAGCTAAAACTAGAACCCCTATTAAGAATACACAGGCCCATTTTATAAGTGCAATAAGCCACTCTGGGGATGTGCATTAGACAGTTCTAATGCACAGCTAGGGGACTGGATGCACTCGGCCTGTGGCCTCGTGCCTCACTACGTCCCCCTAGCCATGCAGTAGAACTGTCTAATGCACACCCCATCATGTCTTATTGCTTACATATAGAGCCAATTTCCACATCTGGATACCCACTTGAATTCCCGATACCCTAACTGAGTTCCTGAGCATCATGGCCAGGGGCTCAATATAAATAGCAAATAGCAATGGAGATAAGGGACAGCCCTGTCTAGTGCCTCATTCCAATATAATGGGGGATGTAATACCTCCATTGAGTTTTATATATGCCTTCAGAGACGAGTAAAGCTGCTCCAGCCATTTAACAAATTCTCCGGGGAAGTCAAAGGAGGTCAGAACCCCCCAAAAAACCTCTGAGACCCTATCAAAGGCCTTGTATGCATCTAAACTTACAAGGGATGAGGGAGTGGCTGTTTTAATCATATGGTCCATTAAATGAACTGTTCTCTGGACATTATCTGCAGTCTGGCACATCTGAAGGAAGCCAGCCTGATCGGAATGACTCGGGCTTGGTAACATAGTTTCCAACCGGTGTGCCCAGACTGCCATATAAAACTTAGTCACTATTTAATACTGATAGGCTATAGGAGTCAAGGGAAAGTGGGTCTTATCCTGGTTTCAAAATGGCAGATATGGCTGTGTAAGACCATGAAGCGGGGGGGGGGTTCTCCCTTCTGCACCTCCAAGAAGGCTCGTCTCATAGGCTGGAGCAGCTTAGGAAGAAATGTTTTGTACCATTCAGCTCCAAAACCATCTGGGCCTGGGCTCTTTAGAGTTTTAGAATGACCAATAACTGTCTGGGTTTCTGTAGAGGAGATAGGGCTCAGCAGAGAGAGAGAGAGAGAGGTCATTGGGACCTAGTTAGCTGAAGGAAGTTGAGCAGTGACAAAAAATCACGAATAACTTCCGGGGATGGAGGAGTAGGGTCTGAGTACAGTGTTGTATAATACTGCTGGAATGCTTTCATGATATTAGATGCTTGATGGAGGATAGTCCCTGACTGGGGATCACGGATCTGAGTGACTGCTGTGGAGTGCTTAAACCCTCTAGTTCATTTAGCCAAATTTCTAGTGCCATTGGGACCACCCTCATAGTAAAAGTTTTTCAGGTATAAGAGGGACAGCTGTGTCTTATAATCTAAGATACATTGCAGTTCCGATTGAACCTGTCTAAACTCAGCTTGAGAGACCTGCTCTCTTCGAGCCTGTTTTCCCTGTAATTCCTGTAAGGTAGTCTGAAGGAGTTTGTAGATGGATTCTCTCTGTTTGTGCTCTCTAGAGGAGTAGGAAATAATCTCTCCTCTTATCACCGCCTTCAGGGTATCCCAAAGGAGAGTGGCCGAGACTGCTGGGCCAGAATTCTCCTCAAGGATTTGAGTGATGTGGTCAGCCATTTTAGATTTAAATTCTGCATCTTTCAATAAAGAAAGATTCAATCTCCAAAGATATATTTTCCGAGATTTACCTAAATCCACCTTTATTAGGAGGGAGTATATGGTCAGAAAGGAGGCAGACCTCCAATGAAATATCCTGGATTCTGTCTAGGAATTCCGTGGAGGTAAAAAAAATAGTAAATCCTAGCAGAGGTGTGATGTCTATATGAAACAAAAATGTGTGACCTTCTAAGGAAGGGAAAAAACGTCGCCGAGTATCTGTGAGACCCAACTTGGGAATCTGAGTTTTAAAAAGTTTTTGAGTGGGGGTAAATCTATGTTGTCTAGGGGAGGAGGAGTCTTTCTGTGAAGACGTAATCAAATTGAAGTCTCCTCCAATCAACATTAGTCCCTTTTCTAACTCCAGCAACTTATTTATAAATTGTCTGAGAAGCGGAGGGGAGGCACCCGGTGGTAAGATACATTAGCCAGTGTAACCTCACTCTCAGACATCCGGCCCAGTATGATTACAAAATGCCCATTTTGGTCTGAATATTCTTTTTCCTTAATGAATGGAGTGGTGGTAGGAATTAAAATTGCCACTCCTCGCCTCTTCCCAGTTTTGCTAGAGGAAGAAAAGACTATGTATCTGCCCCCCCGCAGAGTGTTTGGCATGTTTGCTCTACGATAAGTGTGTCTCCTGTAAATAAACACAGTCCACTTTCTGCCTACCTAGGTACTGTTGCAGCCTGGCCCGCTTTATAGGGTGGTTAATACCATTAATATTTAATGATGATATCCTTATCAGTTCTACTGCCGTATTGAATATCTACAGAGCGAGGTACCCCTGACCATTGCAGCTCCTTCCCTCCTGAATATGAAGCCCACCATTAATAAAAAATTAAAGTGCATCAATGACTGATCTGTAGGAGTTATAAGCGGAGAATTTCCATTAAAAGGTTCTCATCTTGTTACCCATCTATGACCCTGTAACATAAAAAGGATGTCACTGCTGTCCAAAAAATCAAAGATGTATCTCAGTATCACAGAAAAAAACAAACAGCACTGTTTAACCCAGGTGCATAGAACAAGGCAAACTGTCTGGGTACAAACTTTCCCAATAATGAACAATGACAAATATCAATAATTGTTTTCAGAATTTTAACTCTTGTAATGAAAGTTTACATTTTCTTGAATCAAGGACTTCCAAATGTGGGGAGAGAATCTAAGAACTCCAAAACCCCAAAGGAACATGCCCTGGTGCATCTGAATGCTCCCTAAAAATGAAGGGAATCCCTTGACAGCCTTGTCAGGGGCCTTCGAGGAATCAGTATTCTGTTCCACTTAAGTAAGGACAACTGACAAGGGTAAAAATGGAAATTATGTACCTACTGTAATTCTTGATCTTCTTGGACGAAGTCTCCACCACTCATTCACACTGATGGGATCTCCGCCGGAGGCATTAGACCAGCGGAGCAAACTTTTTTGCAAGAGGGTCGGTGCCAGAGATGGAGGCACAAGGAGTGGCGCTCTGAGCCTTGGCTCATGCGGCAGTGACTATCTTGGTGTCAACCCTCCAACCGCCTCAGTACCTTTTTTCCGAGGAGGCACAGTGTAACTAACCTAGAAGGATAGCCTAACAAAAACTGGGCATAAGATAGTCCAGACGACCCGTATAAGAAGGGTCAACAAAGAAGTCTTCACAGCCTAAAGATTGAGGGAGTGAAGACCAACAACAGAGGTGAGCTTGGGGGATGGTGGGTGGGTGTGTGAATGAGTGGTGGAGACTTCGTCCAAGAAGATCAAGAATTACGGTAGGTACATAATTTCCATATCTTCCTGGACATAAAGTCTCCACCACTCATTCACACTAATGGGAGAGTACCAGCATAATCTCCTGAGAGGGCGGCAGGAGAGACCAAGAGCTCACAAATTTAGGACAGAAGTCCGTTAAGGATGGTTCTGCCTAACTAAGGATGTCACCTGGCATGGACATCCAGGGCTATAGTGCTTCGAGAAAGAATGCACCAAGCTCAGGTAGTCGCATTGCAAATGTCTGCAATGGGCACATTGTGGATTTCTGCCAGGGATGCCACGACTGCTCTAGTAGAGTGAGCATACACTCTGCCCTCCAGCTTAATCTGCGCCATGGAGTAGCAGTGGTGAAGGCATGCCACCAGCCATGCTGAAATGCATCTGATAGCAACAGGATGACCCAGCCGGGTCTCACTGAAGGAAACAAACAGTTGCCGAGCTTTGCAAATTTGTTTTGTTCTATCCAAATAGAAATGCAGAGCTCTTTTGACATCAAAAGAATGAAGGGTACGCTCTCCTTCATTTTGGAAGTTCGCAAAGTAAGTAGGTAGGACCAAAGGTTGGTTTATATGGAATTCTGAAACAACCTTATGGAGAAACTTAGGATGGGTCCTAAGAACTACTTTTTCCCTATGAAACACAGTATACGGAGGGTCTGTGACCAAGGCATGTATTTCAGAGACCCTGTGGACCAAGGTAATGGCCACCAGGAAGGCCGTTTTCCAAGTGAGAAATTTCAGCTCACAGGTAGCTAGAGGCTCGAAAGGCTTTTGAGTGAGCATGTCTAGTACAAGATTAATGTCCCAGGCTGTGACTGGACGTCTGATAGGTCTGGTATGCAGAATTCCCTTGAGAAACCTCTTAACCACAGGTAACTGAGCCAGTGACAAGGAAAGTACTTGCTCATGATAAGCTGAAATGGCACAAAGGTGAGCTTTGACTGTAGAGTATTGTAGACCTGAATTTGAGAGGTCTAAAAGGTACTCTAGAACTTTATTGGTGAGCAGGAAAAAGGATTCAAGAGATTTTGCAACCAGAGAGAAATGCTTCCATTTGGCTGTGTGAGTTTTTCTAGTGGCTGGCTTTGCAGCCAAAGAATATCAAACTCTGCGAGAGACATTGAACCTGTTCACTTCTTCTCTTCAGGAGCCAAGCGTGAAGGTGAAACGATCTCAGATTGGGATGGACCATAGGCCCTGAGTCAGAAGGTTTGTCTGAAGGGGAGTGCTTTTGAGGGTTTTCGACATACTGCTGAGTAACAGAAACCATATCTGTCGAGGCTGAAGGGAGCAAATGAGGATCATTTTGTCCCCCTGGGACTCGAACTTGAGAAGTACCCTCTGAATTAGAGGAAGAGGAGGAAAGCCATATAGAAAGCATTTTGTCCACTGGAACCTGAATGCATCATGACAGAAAATGCCAGGTCCTGGATTTTTGGAGCAGATAAGAGGCAGTTTTGTGTTGAGTGGGGATGCAAAAAGGTCCCGGTCTGGAGTTCCACACTTTGCGAATACTGACTGAACTACAGTTGGGTCGAGAGACCATTCGTGAGGATCTGTCTCTGTTCTGCTGAGACGGTCTGCTAGTTCGTTCTGCACTCCCAGCAGGTAGACCGCCTGGATTAGAGGCTTGTGCTCCAAGCACCATTCCCACACTCTCATCGCTTCCCTGCATAAAGGGTAAGAGTGAGCACCACCCTGCTTGTTGATGTAATACATCACTGCTTTGGTATCCGTTTGAAGGAGAATATTCTTGTGACAGAGAATGTCCTTCAAAGCCTGGACTGCATAAAGGATGGCTCTCATTTCTAGGACATTTATATGAAGCTGGGACTCCTCTTTAGTCCACGTACCTTGGGTGTGGAGATCTTGACAGTGGGCTCCCCACCCCATCAGGGACACGTCCGTGGTAATGGAGATCTGGTAATCCAGGGGAGCAAATGAATACCCTTCCAGAAGGTTGTCCTCTTGCGACCACCAGGTGAGCGACCTCTTCAGAGGTTCTGTCACCTTGATGAGAAAGGACCGAGGGTGAGTGGTTGGGGACCACTGAGTACTGAGCATCCATTGAGAAGTTCTCATCTGGAGATGAGCTAGGGTACAGCGAACACCGAGGATGCCATGAGACCCAGCATCCATTGCATCGAGATAGCTTGAACTGAGATGTTCTCCTGATGTATTGGGCCATCTGTAGGATATCACTCCTTCTGTCTTCTGGAAGAAAGGCTTTCGACAAGAGGTGTCCAGAAGAGTTCCTATAAAAGGAGCCTCTGGGAGGGCTGAAGCTGTGATTTCTGAGATTTAGCAGAACTCCTATGGACGGAGAAAGTCTGAGGCCGTGGATACAGTGTCGAGAGTTCCTTGCCTGGAAGGACTGGCTAGAAGCCAGTTGTCCAGATATGGGAACACTTGTATTCTGATCTTTCTGAGGTGCACTCTGAGAATTGCACAACACTTTGTAAAACTCACGGCACAGAGGATAGCCCAAAGGGTAGGACTCTGAACTGATAATGTTGGCCCAAAGCCACGAACCTTGGGTATTTGTGATGCCTTGGGTGAATAGGAACATGTTGGTAAGCATCCTGCATGTCCAAGAAGGCTAACCAGTCATGCTGATGAAGCAAAGGTAACAGGGTTCCTAGTGATATCATTTTGAACTTCTCCTTGGGGAGAAATTGGTTCAATTTTCTGAGGTCCAAAATGGGGTCGCATGCCCCTGGTTTTCTTTGGAAATAGAAAGTAATGAGAGTAGAACCCTGTGTTCCAGTGATCCAGCGGAACTATTTCTACTGCCCTGTTGTTCAGAAGGCCTTGTATCTCTGAGGCGAGAAGTTCTGACTGAAGTACTGACAGCCTGGGCTGCCGTTTGGGGGGGACAATCCGGAGGGGTCTCTGAAAGATTGAGGGAATACCCCTCGTGGATTATTCAGAGGACCCATTTGTCTGATGTTATGGACTTCCACTGGTTGTAGAATTGAGTCAGATGACCTCCCACCACTAAAGAGGATTCCCCCTCGGGCAGCTGAGGTGGGACTTGGGTCAGAAACTCAGAAGGTGGGACTGGGTGCTTTGGGCCCTTGTGCTTTCTGTTGCATTTTCTTTTGAGATTGAGGGGCTTGTTTTTTATTAAAACCTCCCCTGCCTTTGTCTCGAATGGACTGACGGTTGTGAAACTGGCGTTTAACACCCCCAAGAAGGGTGGGGCAGGTTGAGCCAATTTAATAGCCGATCTGGTCTTTGTGTGGCCTCTAGGGCTTGTTCTATTTGAGGACCGAAGAGATGCACACCATCAAAGGCAACGCCATGACCTGTTGCTGGGCATCATTGGTGAAGCCTGAAGTGCGCAGCCAGGAATGATGGCGGGTACAAATGCCCACGGCCGCTCAGGAGGCAGTATCGAAAGCATCCATAGCTGCTTTAACCTGTTGGTTGTTGGACTCAATACCCCTGGTTGTGGTTTGAAGAGGCTCTGAATTAGTGTCTGACTCTGGTAGAGCTTCAACCATTTGTTTGAGTGAATGCCAAAGAATATACTCATATGGAGAGAAATAGCCCTGGTAGCTGGCAATATGCATACCCAGGGTGGATGCAGCAAAGACTCTTACCTAAAGTACCTATCTTATGAGATTCTTTGTTTATAGGTCGAGCTGTAGTAGTCTGAGGAAGGATGATCTTATCATTCTCTGCCAAGACTACAATAGGATCCATAAAGGCTTGAGAGGCCAAATGGGTCGATCCTTGGGGCAGCATACTTTCTATCTTTGGACTTAGCCACAGAAGGAATGAGAGCAAGGTTATTCCATACCATTTGAGAAAGTGTCTCAAAGGAGGGCTGTACTGGGGGAGTTAAATCCATAGGGATGTCCGGAACATGAAGGTATTGGAGTCTTAAAAGTTTCCCAGGATCTATATCCATAGTCTGGAGAGAGAGTGGAATTCAAATTTTTCAGCAGAGACTTAAATGACAGGTCCTCGACCACAGGTTCTGCAGTAGGATTAGATCCTGTTCCTCCCACATCACCCAGCCTAAGGTCTGGGTCAGGCCCAATATCTCCTGACAGCCCAGGAGGGACTGTATGGACAGGAAAGGAGTGAAAATCAGAAGGAAAAAAGGGTGAAAAAGGGTTCAGAGTCGAGGAGCCCTGAAGACTGGAAGACAACACCAAGTCTCGGCACCGAAGAAGAGCATGGTGCTGCCTGGCCCAGCACGGCACCAACAGAGCCCTTGGTGCCGAAGATGGCACTGAAAAGCTGCACGGCACCAAGGGCAGTGCCGAAAATGCCAACGGCGCTGAGGACGGTGCCGAGGGCGATGCCAACAATCCCAATGGCGCAGAGGATGGTGCCAACAGATGCATCGATGCTGAGGATGGTGCCGAGTGACCCATCGATGCCAACAGTGCCAAAACCAATGCAGGGCCCCTAAAACTAAGATTTGAGGATAAAGAAGGAAAAATACCAGGAGCTAGAGGCATTGGTGTGGCCCCCTGCGCCGCAGCCATGTGAGGGGGAAAACACCTGAGTGCGGAGCTGACGGCCCCAAAGAAGGCGCCGCATGACTAGGGAGACCCAACCACCCTATCCAATCCCCCAAAGGGTCCAAGGGCCCCTGAGAGACCGGGCCAGGCAGTTGGACCAACCTCCGAGCCCATTGCTCCATCAGAGTGGGCCAATGATGAAACTACTCATCTGAAACCCTACCAGAAGGCGGGGAAGGGCTCCAACTTTGAAGAGGTTGGAGATCGTAAACAGAAACCGGTGACTCCGGAGAAGACCAGCAACTGACCCCAATGACAAACCGTCGACGTGCAGACACACCAGAAGGCGATCTCGAGTGATGCCTTCTCTTTCTTGACCTGTGGGTCGAAGAAGAGCTCGAGGCCGAATGGTGCTGAGTGTGACTGTTTTCTTTTATGCTTCTGGGGGGACCACCCCCTCCCCTCAGGCATTGGACTATCCGTTGTCACATCCCCCCCTCCATCGAGGGTGGCAGACCAGACCCAGTCCGGCTGACTGAACAGCTTTCATATGAAGTCTCCCTACCATCACCTGACCCACTCATGGTCGACTCCGACAATGTACGCTGAGACTTCTTCCTTGTAATAAAAATAAATTATAGTAAGCGGTATTTATTCAACAAAAACTGCAAAATAAGAAACTGAAAACTATGCTGCTAGTTTGAAGTTTGACTCCCGGCGTGCGAGTGACGTATCACTGTAGTGCACTCGATGGCGGGGAAAAAAGGAACTGAGGTGGTTGAAGGGTCGATGCCGAGATAGTCATTGCCGCACGAGCCTAGGCTCACAGCTCCATCTCTGCGCCACCCTGCAAAGTTTACATCTCGCTGGGTCCTAGCACCTCCAGCGAGATCCCATCAGTGTGAATGAGTGGTGGAGACTTTATGTCCAGGAAAATTAATAAATTCCAAAAGAAAATTTGGGGTAAGCTCCCAGTCAGCATCATATAGCCAGAGATCTACACCCTTCCCTTCTCCCTGGTTGTTCTGAGTTTGCATTTCTAAAAATTAGAAACTAGTAAGAAGGGGGGAAAAACTAAGCTAGCACCCTGGGGGTGGTAATAATAACCAAAGTAGCAGTAGCTCTTGCCAGACAGATATCTTTTGACCAGCATAAAATGTTCAGTGTGAAAGTCAGTTAACAGCCAGTTCTGTTGATGAGTGGAGGGGGGGGATGTCTCTCTACTCCACAGGCAGTCTGACCAATGCTTGGGGTAGCCCATTAAAATAGGGGGCCCACCTCAGGCCCAAAGTCAGATCAGTGCGGAGAGAGATCCATAGCACTCCAATCAGAAGTGCACCTCCCTTCCCGAAATTACCCCAACAACCAATGCAAGTGTCTCAAACCTTTCAAATAAATGTCTTCAGGTGTTCCCCATTATTCAAATCTCTCCAGTATACAGCCAGGGCATTTTTAACCTAAGTCCCATTGTTTCCCTTTCTGTCTGCCTGATCTAGTCTGCCAACTTGCTGGGCGTTGTTCCAGGCCTGTGGGGCCAGAACTACGATCCAGAAAATGCAAGCCCAATTTAGTAAGCTCCTCCTTCGCCTCCTAGGCCATGGAAAATTCCCATTTTCCTGAAGGCAGATGCACAATCTGTTGGGCCGGGCATGGGGTAGTAAATTTATACCCTGCAGCTTTAGGGACTGGGAACAGGGGGAGATAGGCGTGTCGCAGCTGCATTGTTCTAGGCGCATAATCATGGTCAAAATATATGCGGATTTGGCTATAGAAGACTTTTTGGCAAGCTGTGAGCAGGATATGTTCTTTTGTGGCACAACTATTGAAATGAAGATACTGACCTCAGAGGAAGATTAGGGGAGGAAGGCTTTGGTGCCAAGGCGTGATGCACTCTCTGCTTGCTGACTGGCCTTATGTAGATCAGAGGAAAGAGACACCCTATGATTTGGCCAGCTCTTTTCTTGAAGTATGCACATTTTCCACCAGCAAGACCAGAGCAGTGTCATAATCAACCTGTCTGGTGATTGGTCTGACACTGCTGAGCACCTTGCAGACTGCTCTGCATTGAACTGACAGTGACACACTTCTAAAACCCACTATCATATCAATATGTTTGCTTCGCGCAAGTGCAAGGGTGAACGTAAAAATGAGACCTCTTATACTAACTGCTTGAAAAAAGGTTATAAGTAATGCAATTACACTAATTTGTTGAAGTCTATCTCATCCCTCACTAGAAAAGCTTTAGTGAGGGAGTTTTTTATAAGCCAACTTAGTGCTGGCAATAAAAGCAGATAATACCATATAATACCTTATGATAATGATTCAGTACAAGTCCGAGACCAACCTAGGGCTCTTCTAGAAAATCCAGAAGGCACATACAAACCACTGTAGAGGCACCAGTGCCTGGTCAGATTGCTTCTGCTAGTGGGAAGATCTGGCCCTGGGCAAACCTGACACATAATTTAATGAGGTAAATTTGAATCCTTACAAACTTACAATATACACTGTGTGAACTTATCTGAGTGAAAAAATAAACCGAAATTTGAAAATATCTTAGTTGTCTTTACAGCACAAACTGCAAAAAATATTTATTTGAAGTTACCCTGAAGGTCAAGTGAGCTGAGGAACAATATAAGGTAAAACAGAATTCATTTAACAAAGAGCAAAAGTGATGGCCATATTGGTTTAAATATAAAAGCAACCATATAAATTAGCAAATGTCTTCAACAGAATTTACCTAGAATTCTTTCAAGAAATTAGAGCAAACTTTGAAACAGGTATCCTTAAAGAGCAGCTCTGCACTTCATCATGTGCTTTCATAAATAAGATGTTTCAGCCATTACAATTTACTAGAAAATACATTTTTTTATTTTCAATGTCCCTTTTCAATATTTACAGCACATCTTGGTAGTCCATCTAAAATGTCTGTATAGAAACATTTGAAAGCATTTGCACCTCCCCTGTTAAGCTCACAGTGTCTTTGTTTATGACATCATGGTGCTCACCATGACGACAAACTGTAATGCCACAAACCGCAATTGTGTGGTTAGCAGGGGAGTGTCAGATACATTTCGAAAGACTGTGAAATAATTGCTGCATTATCCACAATATTTAGTAGACCAACAGCAGAGAAAATAGAAAAAAATAGCAAACAATAAATTGAAAACATAATTGGTTTAAATCTAATGTTTTTAAACTTTTTATTATAATGGAGAGTTGCTCTTTAAACTTTAGCTAAATGGAGATGCATGATATGACAACTGGGAATCAAGGCAGATTACGTTATTTACACACTTACGTAATATACTAGACAGCCTGAATTCAGAGTTGAAACAAATCTGGAATAAAATTCAGAAACAGTTATATTACAATACAGTTGTTTAATATTAAATCTGGTGGAGGTATTACTATATTTTTTTTTAAAGTTGCACATACCTTAAGGAGCTATTTATTTATTTAAAAGAAGTTTACCAGGAAAGACATACTGAGCCATAATACTCATTTCCAGATGCATCCTGAGGGGGAAGGGATAAGTACATAATAAGTAAAAAGCACAGAATATAATTTAAGCAATAAGCACAACAGGGTGTAGATATCATGGATATCATCATGCTCGGTGGTTGGGCACGAGGTCACAGGTCAAGTGTATCCAACCACCAGAGAAGTGACGATATCCCATGATATACCACACCCTGGAGTGACTTATTGCTATTATGAACCGAGTTTGAAGTTTTATAAAAAAAAAAAAAAAAACAAATGTGTTTTAAAACATTTTATGAATGAGCTTTTGGGTGGTGGTGGAGTACATTTTGAAAAAATAGTTCTCTGACAGTAGAGAGCCAAGGGGCTGGTGGTGCCGGAACATTTTTGAAGCTGTGATGATGTAGCCCGATATCACGGCCTCAGAGAGCTCTTGGCCAATCAGATTCCTCCATTTACGATCCTCCGTTCATAATAATACATAAGGAACAGCAATGTACAGTAATACATAGGCAATTAATAACAATTTGAGTTGCGTACATTAGGAGGGTGAATCCAATATATATGTTAGTGTTACACTAATGGTGGTTAGAAATGGTTTAGCATTAAATGTTCTGTCCATTTAAGATGGACAGGTTTAGAACTTAAAGGGAGAAGGGACTATTAGAGTGATGTAAAAGCTTTTTAAGTGTAAACTATATTTTAAGATTGTTTGGGCTCAGGATTTTTTGTTTGCACAATGATAGGTATTACTACTCTATACTCTATTTTTTTATTCAGTAGAATACCAATTACCTTAGGAAGTGGCGCAGCCACAAAATGTCATATGTTTTAGGTGAAAGATAAAAAGTACAGTAAGAAGAATACAGGAGTTGAACCTTCATTTCTCTTGATTTCAGTTCTGAGCATGCCCCATTACCACTCGGGAGGTGGCAGGGACAAAATAGGGAGATCTCCTTTCATTTGATGGATGATGGCATCAGAGCAAGAGGCTGCCCATGTCCAACAGGTGTGCAAACATGTCAGCTCCTCCCCTTCCTCATATTGTGCCACCAGCTGGATTCTTCTCTGCCAGGTACGTGTAAAGGGTCATGCAAGAAGGGAGCCCCACCTCTGGGGATAAAGCAAGGGAGCTTGGGACTGCACAGTTTAGGGTTTGGAGGCAGGAAACTGGTTCTGGTAGCAGAGTCTAAGAATAAGTAGCAGATCAAGCCAGGGAGCCTGAAGAAAGCAGGATTGTGAGAAGGTACCACTGGAATGGGAGTAAAGAGAATACAGTACATTACTGGAGCTTCACTGTTGCTTGCACTGGCACTAGGTAACCTTCCCCTCCAGGAGACCTCTCAGACCTGACTGCTATTGCTGCTCAAACAGTCTTACCAAAATCGGCTGTTGGCACTTTCACAGAGACCTCCTACCTTACCAGCCCCTAGCTGTGGATCTCCTGGCTCATCCTCTCATTAGGTACCTTGCAATGCTCGAGAACCCTCACCAAGCTGCACCCCAAATCCTCAGGTACCATCCATCCATCCATCCTCAGGGAAGTATACCTCAGGTCTGAGGGACATCAAAAAACACTCCTCATGGTAATGTCCACCACGACATCTTCTTCTTTCCAGTGAAACCCCTCATCTTTCCCCAACTACTGGGCCCAAACCAGTTTGATTCCCTCCACCACCTCCATGGCGAGGGTACATCTTAAGTTCTGATATCTGGCAATACTTACTGAGGCCCCTTTGCTTGTGAGTTATCTGGCTTTGTGTTACACAATGGCAGGAGTGGCACCACACTTGTGTCCCCAGGTAGTGGTCTGCAATGGGAAATGATGTCCTGACCTGAGTTCTGAGCCAGCCCTTGGCAAGACCCTTGTGTGTCCACCCCCAAGCATCATCTGGAACCCCTACACTCCAGTCACAGTGCCAGCACTGCCTGCAGGACTTCATTTGACCTGTACCCTGCAAAGAATACTAGGCAGACTCTCCTCTGTGCCCACAAGCACCTAGAAGAAGGCACCTGAGCACAGGACACCACTTCACCCTGAAGGGATCTGCACTCTACTCTCTTTACTTAGGCCCTATCTCCTTCTGGCTAGCCTCCCCTCCTTCAGCTTTCCTCCTAGCTATCCTCATATCTCTATTCTAAACTCCCTCCCCAAACTAAAGCACCAGCAGCTGATGCTAAAGCACCACATCCCTCTGTGGGCATTGTGGTAACATCCCTGCCCCTACATAGGTGTGTGTGTGTGTATGTGTGTGTGGTTGTACAGTAAATTACATAGCATATAAGGCATCCAAAATACAAGTAATATACAGACTACTAAATACAAAATATAGTGCAAATTTCAGCAGCAATTTACCTTAAATATGACCTATAAACCAGAGACAAATACAGTGTCTTTAATAAGAATGTAAAACATCTACCGACTCAGCCTGACGGACTGGAAGAGAAAGTGCATTCCACAGGACTGGTACCCTTATGAAAAACATATGTCCTTCCTCTGTCTTTAACATAAAATTGGGAACATTCAATAGAATGACTTGAACAGATGGTAAACCTCTGCCAGAGGAATATACAGAAATCAAATCAACCAGATATATAGGTGAAAGCTCATGCAGACTTTCATAAGGCAGAAGGCCGTTTTAAAGTCACGTCTTAGTTTTACAGGAAGCCAATGTAGGCTCTACAGGACATGTGCAATGAGCTCCAGGGGAACAATGTCAGGTACCAATCTAGCTGCCACATTAATGACTTGCTGCAGTTTACGTATGGAGTTATTAGGTAACCCTGAAACAAAAACATAACAGTAATCTTTTCTCAGTTATAAAAGCATTAAACATCATTTTGAGCAGATCAACAGCAAACATTTCAACAAGCCAGGTTATTCTTCTCAAATGAAAAACTGCTGTTTTGTGAACTAAATTGCTATGATCTGCAGAACATTGGTGCCCACTTCTCTGGTAGGAACGGTTACAATAGTTTAAGATTAAGTATATTTAAATCATTATGAATTCGTTTGAGATTATATCCTGAGTTTTATTATTTTCTAATCATGCCTGTAAAGCTATATTAAGTTAAATGGATACATGGCTAGACATATACATGTTTTGAAGTGGCAGTTCATATGGAAAAGTGACTATTATATGAACACAGGCCAGAGGAGAACTCAGTTTAAAATTCATATGAACAGATTATGCCTGTATCAATAAGGAAGAAAGGAGTTAAACCTTGTAGGAACCAAAAGTTCAGAAAAATATCTCAAGAAGTTGGGAAAAGGTACCACTGTGAGATGTGCATAGATCTCATAACTGGCACTAACTCAAGAGGTCTGGTAGACATAGGTATGAAGACGGCCTTAACTGTGGAACCAGTGATGCATCCCAAACAAGCTGTAGCACACAGTTAACATAGAAAGACAATTAAGAAAAGATTTTTGCAGTTTATGAAAGCATGCCAAATATTACAATCACTCATTTTATATTCTCTTGTAAAGGATATTTTTACTACCAAAGGACATGTTAAAGAAGTCTTTAGGACCTCACTAAAAGTTAAATGAATACTACTCATGTCTTGTAAATTTTACTTGATATTCTTCGAGAATCTCTTGCAGCAGGTCATACCTTAGGAACCTTAGCAGTCAGGCGCCAGGACCACACAGAAGCATTTTTGTAAGCAGTCTAACTGGGGCCACCCACAGCGACATCACTACATCGATGTCCCCCTATTTAGCCGTGGGCAGCCCCATGCCCTCCTCAATTCTTTTCCTACCATTGACCAATGCATCAGACCCTGCGGAGCATCATCACTTCAGTTGACCGCCATTTTGCTACTCTCACTCGTAATCCAGGTTTTGTTTATTCTCTCCCTAGTGTGTCTCCACTTTAGTTCCTAAAGTGATCCCTTTCCCTTTCTACATTTTATTTCTGGTCTGGACTCGCTTTTCCATCGCTGCAGCTGCAGACAGAAAATCTTTGGCAAGGATCTCAACAACTTCCATGTCTGTTGCTCCCATGTCTGTGGCACCAGTCACAACATCCAGGCCTGCAGAATCTGCAGAGGTTTTAACCAGACCACCCATTGACTCCATTGGAAGGAGCTTAAGGCGTACCTCATGGAGCCGAAGGTGGCCATCTTAGAGAAGGAGTTCCAAGCCAAGGGCTTCTCCACTTCCCCAGGCCCATCATCTAGTTCCCTCTCTGGCAAAGCCTGGGACAAGTCTTCTTCGGGGATGCACCACCACTGGGAGAAAGGCCGTTCCTCCCATGAGGGGTCCTGGTTGCTACGTGCTACACGGACCACCTCAGGGTCATCCCCCTCATCAGTGATGCTCTCTGTTACCTCTCCTGCCCTTCTAGCTACAGGACAGGTTCTGGCAGCCCTTGCCACTGGGGCAGCCCAGTCCAGCAGTAGTTTGTCGTTGGTGGGCCCCTCCAGACTCCTGCTAATGAGCCTCACTGCCTCCCTCGCCTTATCTGCCACAGGGGGGGATGCTGGCAGTTTGATCCATTGGCTCTGACGATGTGTCTTTGCTGGGGCCTCCTCCTTTGCCCCTGCCTACCCATCTGCCCCTGCTGAATGTCCTCCCTTCTCCCCAAGGGGCTCAGCCAAGGCATACTGTCGGTCTCCTTGCAGTTGGTGATGGGCACTTTTTCTCAGGCAATCGCTTTGGCCCATCCAATGCCCTTTCCAATGACTTTGGAGATGCAGGCCCCTCAGCTGGTTCCACAGCATGTCCCCATTCCTTCCTACCTTCCTCTGATGGTCTCGTCACTGCAGTGGTCTCTTCTCACAGTTGCTGCCTCTCAGTGCCCTGTTGACAGCTGTCATCATTGACGTCCATTCCCTGTTCTCGTTGGTCCTGGACCTTGTTCAGCAGGTAGTCCTGACTCCCCCCCCCCATCACTGCGGGGACCAGCTTAGCTGGCTGGGATGGTTCCCCCCTCCAAACCTGGGGATGATGACAATGACTATTGTCCAGACTTCCTCCAGCTGGATGAGGAAGATGATGTTGATGAGGGTGTAGGGGCTAGAACCCCTCTCCAGCACCTTCAGTCTTATCCGAAGAGATGATGACTCCAACTATGTGCCACAGTCCCCCCAATGACCTCTTTCATGGCTGACATGCATCAGCTGCAGGAAGCCATGGGCTTTGACTCTGCAGAGCAGTATGTCTCTCAGAGAAATTTGACACTATCTACAGGTACATCTGCCTAGTCTCCCCCCATCATCCCCCATCATTGACACTTGTAAGAAGCTATTCTAAGCCTCCTGGTATAGACCACACCTGATCCTCCCTATGCCCAGGAAGGTATACCAGGCCCCCTCGGGGAGGTCTTTTTTTCTCCAGGCCCCCGCAGGTGGATTTGGTGGTCATCAGTGCAGCCCATGACTGCTCTAATAGACCCCAGAACCTCAGTTCTCTTTCTCCAGATAAGGAGTCCAGGAAACTGGACCTGATGGGAAAATGGGTCTTTGTATCCTGTACCATAGCCATTAGGGTCCTTAATTATGTATGGCACATGTTGACATACCAGCCTGACCTCTGGGATGCCGCTAAATTGGCCACCCAGTCCCTTTCTGAGGGTCCCCAAAAGCAGGATATTCTTAAGGTTCTCCAGTCTGGTGCTGACGTGAGTAGACACTTGTTGCAGGCTGCCTATGACGCCATGGACACTTTGGCTAGGGCTTCGGCAGCAGGCATTTGCCTCTGGCACTACTCCTTCTGGCTCAGGGTGTCAGGGTTTGTGACAGATGCCCAGCAGTCAGTCTTGAATGCCCCTTTATTGGTCACAAACTTTTGGGGATGATGTGCAAGACATTCTCAATGACCTGCAGGCTTCAGATAGAACCCTTGGCTCAGTCCACTCTCTCTAGCACAGCCACCAGAAGAGCAGTCAGAGGGTGCCCTTTCAACATGCCACTCACCATCTTAGAGCCACCTCCAAGCAGCCCACCAAATGATAGGTGGCTGATGCCCTGCCCATCCCTGCCAATCCCAAAAAGTCCACAAGAGGTGGAGGAACAGGCCTAGCCACTGGTTCCGCCACAGCCTGACTGACCCCCAATCTGATTCCTCAGGATGAGGTGGTAGAGGGTAATTTCTCCCTCTATCTTGAGGGGTGGCAGGAGATGAATTCTGATGTGTGGGTGCTTCAGGTTATTCTCGAGGGCCTTGCTCTAGAAGTTGTGGACAGGCCTCCGGACTTCCCACCCAGACTCTCCACTTGCCCCTCCCACACATGTACCAGTGCTGTGAGCAGAGATTCAAGTGCTTCTAGCAAAAAGGACCATAGAACCTGTTCCCGAGGAACAGCGAAACAAGGGGTTCTACTCCCATTTCTTCCTCATCCCCAAGTCCACAGGGGACCTGAGGCCCATCCTGGACTTATGCAACTTATCACTTCCTCCAGTACAAAAAGTTCAGGATGGTTACCCTCCCCGGCCTGTTACCCTTGCTTCAGGAGGGCAACTGGATCTGCTCACTGGATTTGCAGGATACTTATCTGTATATCAGTTTGTCCTTCCCACAGGAAGTACCTCAGATTCCTGTTCCTGGGGGAGCACTACCAGTTCATGATTCTCCCTTTTGGCTTATCCTCAGCACCTTGAGTGTTCACCAAATGCCTCATAGTGGTGGCAACGGCCCTCAGGAGGGAGGACTTTTACATCTTCCTTTACCTGGATGACTGGCTACTCAAGGCCCCATCCAAGGAACTGTTGCTTGTTACCCTGGAGTGTACCCTGCAGCTGTTTCACCAGTTGGGGTTACAGTCAACCTAGCCAAGTTGGTACTGACCCCTGGCCAGTGTCTTCAGTACATTGGGGCCCTTCTGGATATGGCTCCGGACTTGGCCATTCTGCCCCCCCAGATGAGGTCGATCACCTAAAGATGCAGGCCCGGGAACTCTTTTGCAGCCGGTATGTCACGGCTCACATGTACCTCAGACGGGTGGTGCCAATGGTCGCAGCCATTACAACTGTTCCCTCAGCACGGCTATATATGTGCATCCCTCAATGGACCTTGAGGGTGCAGTGGGATCAGCGGACTATAACCTGGAACAGATGGTCCTGATCTCCTCCCCATCAGGAAAGTCCTTCAGTGGTGGCTTGAACCCAGCAACTTACTAGCAGGGGTTCCTTTCCTAATCCCCTCTCCTTGTCAAATCCTCATCTCAGATGTTTCAAGGTTGGGCTAGGGTACCCATGTGGATCATTCCTGACCCAAGGGGTGTGGTCTCCTCTCGAGGCCTTGCTGCACATCAATGTCCTTGAGATGCGAGCAGTCCTGTATGGTCTGCAGGCCTTCCAGCCTCACATGTCTCTGGGCCCCCTGCTGGTGTAGATAGGCAATGTCAATGTAGTGCACTACATCAGCAAGCGGGGGGCACCCACTCTTATCCCCTGTGCAGGGAGGTGATGAGGGTTTGGTACTGGGCTCTGGACCATGGCATGGAGCTGTCAGCCGTCCATGTTCCTAGTGCCCAAAATGTCCTGGCAGATGAGCTAAGCCAGTCACAGTCCAGAATGCATGAATGGGAATTGCTGCCCTCGGTTGCTGAAGACCTGTTCTATAGGTGGGGGTGTCCAGAGTTGGACCTTTTTGCATCCCCACACAATGCAAAACTGTTACTTTTCTGCCCACTTGAGCCAGGCCTGGAGTTTTCTGGTGAGATGCATTGTCCATCTCTTGGAAAGGGAGGTTCCTTTATGCCTTCCCTCCCTTTCCCCTGATCCTGAGAGTACTGATAAAGCTCCAGATGAAGGGTGCCATGATGAACCAGGTGACACTCTGATGGCCTTGTCAAATTTGATTTCCACTGTTACAGCAGTTGGCAGTGGAACCTCCGGTACCTCTGCCCCTGTGCTTGGGTTTGCTGTTGCAAGAGTGGGGGATCCTTCTCCATCTGAACCTATGGTCTCTCCATCTGCATGCGTGGCTCCTGAAGATATAGTCATCAACAGCTTTGGAGTCTCTCCTAAAGTGGTTGATGTCCTGGTGGCTGCCAGGAAGCTCTACACTGGGGTGATTTATTCCATGTAGTGGAAGCATTTTGCTCTGTGGGCAGCTTCCCATCATCTGGACCTGTTCACTTGTCCAGTGAACCAGATTCTGGAGTACCTGTTGTCCCTGTCAGATGCTGGCCATAAATATTCTTTGCTTAACTCATTATTACCTGGGTGGCCATTTTCTGTCAGGTAAACAATGGATAGTTCGGACTTCATATGAAGCTATTGGAGGTAATGAACTAAGGTGCACCTGTCGGCCATATCAGTCTTCCATATGCTCCTTGAGGGTCAGACGGTGACCCAGCTGGACGTAGCCCATACTTTCCTGAGAGGCATCCTGTACTTGAAGCCCCCAGTGTGCAATCCTGTTCTGGCCTGGAACCTGAACTGTTTTAGAGAAACTTACATTGGCTCCTTTTGGTCCTGTAGTGACTTGCGAGCTATGCTTTCTGTCAAGGAAAGTGTTATTTTTAGTTGTTATTACTTCTGCTCATAGGATATCCAAGCTGTAGGCACTCATGTGTGAGCAGCCTAATTTAATTTTCCACAAAGACAAGGTGTCTTTGTGTACCAACACTAAGTTTTTACCAAAGGTGTTGTCTGAGTTTTCCCTAAATCAATCCAATCACCTGCCTGTTTTTTCCCAGAGCATGCCAATCCAGATGAAGCCTTGCTCCACACTTTAGATGTAAATTTTTACGTTACTATACTACTCGTATCAAAGGACTCTAGAAAGTCCTCGCAGCTGTTTTTTCCTTCACCCTGGGAAAGAGGGCATGCTAATTTTGAAGCAGTGTCTGTCCAGATGGTCAGCCAACTGCATCATTGTTTTACTACAGGAAGTATGGTAAGGACCTTCCTGGGGTTGTTAAGGGCCACTCTACCAGGGGCATGGCAGCTTCAGTTGCCTGCTTCAGGGGTGTCTCCATAGTGGACATTTTGCTGCAGCCACTTGGAGTACTGTCCACACTTTCACAAAGCACTACAGTCTGGACATCACCTCTAGACGGAGGGCAATTTCAGCCTAGCTGTGCTACAGGGCCTCCTCTCCAGGTGTCTGTCTTCCATCCTTCTGTTCTAGTCTCCTCTGCAGTACTGCTTGGGACTCATTCCTGAGGTGTGACCTACTGCAAGAGATATCCTTGAAGATAGAACAGTTATGTAAGAACTTACTGTAACAGCAGATCTTCAAGAGAATCTCTTGCAGCAGGTCATGCTGTCCCTCCCTCTTTCCCCCTTTCCTTTTCCCTGGTTCTCCTTTCTAGGATGTTGACCCCTCAGCTCCTCATGCTCCTTTTGGTGAGTCCTTCCCTTGGTTTCCTTGGAGACACAGCCTCATGGGATGATCTCTGGTGGGGAATGGAGGGCCTGGGGTCACCCACGGCTATATAGGGGGATGTTAACATAGTGATGTCACTGTGGGTGGCCCCAGTTAGACTGCCTGCAAAAAAGGCTCCATGTGGTCATGGTGCCTGATGGCTAAGGTTCCTAAGGTGTGACCTGCTGCAAGAGATTTTCTTGAAGATCTACTGTTAAGTTAAGTTCTTACATAACTGCTTTTGTCCATGTCAACAGACAACTGTTATTGTGTAGCTGTTAGGGATATATGCGATTGCTTTAGTTTGTTTTCACTGTTCATACTAGTTCTTGCAGCTGTTCTGGGGGGGGTCTCCATTTTCTGGCTGTTGAAATCTCATTGTCCCTGAGAGCTGCATTAGCATATGAGAACATAATGTGTCAGCACCCTTTAGACTCCACAGTATAGGCAAGGAGCAATTTTGTCTTAATGTCCAGGAAAATTACTCAGTCCAGTGTTGGGAAACTATAAAAATGCATTTATTACTTAAAAACACATAGAGCGCACTACTTGCTCAGGTACATTACAGGAAGCATCCCCCCATGTGCAAATAACATCAATATTTCACATCACTCTGATACTTTTTCATTGAAAAAAAAATCAGTTATGTGAAACATTGATGGTAGTTGCACATGGGGGGTGCTACCTGTCTGTAATGTACCTGAGCAAGCAGTGTTCTCTATGCATTTTTATGTTGGCTTGCCGCGCTTGCGCGGTAGTCAACATATTGGGAGAGTGGAGATTTGGAGGCGTGGCTGCTGCTGGGCGAATGCAGGGCACGCATCAGTAGGTGCGTCCCTCATTCCCCAATAAGCCAGCATGCTAGCGCTGACACCAACATTATGTAAAGTGGACAAAACTTCTAAACAAAGTGCCGCTGCAATCAGAGACAAGTTCGTCATGCAGCGGCACTTTGTTTACAAGTTACGTCCACTTTACATAATGTGCCGCCCCTCCCTAGTACAGAGTGCCACGCTGAGAGCCCACCCCAGCATGGCAACTGATGCCATGGCCGACGGGGTGCCCAATCCCCGCCGGCTCCACGCCACCAGTGTTCTTCTGCCACACTGGGAGTCCACCCAGCGTGGCAAGCGTCCCCGCGTCCGCCAATTTAAACAAAACAAAAAACTGTAAATTGAAAACGGTCCCACGCAGTCTCCCCTGCCCCCCACAACCTGCACCCACCCACTGTGCACCCTGCCTCCCCACACCCCCCCTCACCCCATACTTACCTCCGGAGTCGGGCGCGACGATCTGCGGTGGACCGAACACGTCTGCACTCTTCAAAGCCGACCGTGAACTGAGGAAATGCCGGTAAGCTGTACAATGGGCTAGGTAGGGTTTTTTCAACTTTGTTGCATATCTCAGGCATTTTTTGGAATTTTTGCACCAAATTTTCAACATGGGGTTTTTGGGACCCCTTCTCATGAATGCTGTCACTGTCATGGCGTTATTCGGGCCCGAAGGGTGATTTCGCAGTCACTGTGTGAAATCACCTTTCGGGACCAATTAACGAAATGACACTGCCAGTGTTCATAAGGTGGGCTCTCAAGAAGCCTATTTTGAAAATTTGGTGAAAAATTCCAAAAAATGACTGTTTTACGAGCGTGCGATGCACAGTTCCTACGCATGCTCGTAAGTTCGTGAATTTTCAATATTTTCACTCCAGATTTTCAACATTGCCATTTTACCACACCTTCTTATGAGTAGTACAGCTGTCATTTTTCACATCTCACCCAAAACGCAGCTCGCCTCATGCAGCGCATAATGGCGTAGTCAGGTGCAAAATCAATGTATGGGACAAATTAAGAAAATCACAGTGACACTGTTCATGAGCAGAGGTCTTAAAATGACCATGTTGAAAATTTGGTGAAAAAATTCCTAAAAATGACTGTTTTACGAGCGTCCGCAGTTCCTATGCATGCTCGTAAGTTTGTGAATTTAATATTTTCACTCCAGATTTTCAACATTGCCATTTTATTACACTTCGTTATGAACAGTACAGCTGCCATTTTTCATATGTCGCCCAAAATGTGTTTTCGCACATGTAGCGCACAATGGTGCTGTTGGTGTGCGAAAGCAATGTTTGGGACAGATTACGAAAATCAGTTACACTGTTCATGAGCAGAGGTCTTAAAATGGCTATGTTGAAAATTTGGTGACAAAAGTCCATAAAATGACTGTTACGAGTGAGCATTGCGCAGTTTCCACGCACCCTCGTAAGTTTATGACTTTGTAATATTTTCAGTCCAGATTTTCACCAGTGGCATTTTTCCACACTTCCTTATGAACAGTACAGCTGTCATTTTTCACAACATGGCCGAAGTGTGTTTTCACACTTTCAGCGCAGAGATGCGTGGTCGCTGTGGGAAATCATTGTTCAGGACAGATAAAGAAAATCACAGTGACACTGTTCATGATCTGAGGCACCAAAATGCCTGACTTGACAATCTGCTGTAAAAAATCCCCAACCTAATTATATTACGGGTGTGCGTTGCACAGTTTCTATGTACGCTCGTGACTTCGCCAGTTTTTAATATTTTTACTGCAGATTTGCAACATTGCCATTTTTTACACCTCCCCATGAACAGTACAGCTGTCATTTTTTACATCCTGTTCGGAATGTTTTTGCACCTGTGGTGCTAAATGCCGTAGTCGCTGTGCATAAGCAGCTTTCGGCTAACAAACTGATATTGCCACTGTTCATGAGGTGGGGTCACAAAAAAAACATGTTGAAAATTTGGAGTGAAAATACCAATGAATGCCTGAGGTATTAGGGTTTCCAACCATAACGCCCAACCCTGTAGAGAATGACAGGCATCAGGGGTGTGACTTGGGATTCTTGCCTGTAATGCTCATACCATTCCCCACACTGCAGCCTGTGAGAGGCATCGAGGTATGCCTTGGACTCTTCGACCCCAAAGTTCACCCCATTCTCCTATATCGCACCCATCTCACCGTATTTCCTAATGGAATGGGGTGCGCATAAGGGCCAAAGACACCAAGGAACACCGTGACACTTGTCAGTGTCTGCAGGGTGGGGTGTGGTGAAATGACATGGCCGTTATGTCTGATGACCCAAAGGCACACCCCAATGCCTGTCGCTCTCTGCAGGGTGGTGGTGGGTGGGCTTCAGTTCAGTACTTCACTGCCATTCCTATTACGCTGCTCTGTAACTTCTACACTACCACTGCCAATGCCAGCAAGCCAACATTCGGCATTGACAAATGCTTGTTAAGTAGTAAATGCAGTTTTACAGTTTTCTAACATTAGATTGAGTCATTTTCCTGGACACTGAGCTGAAATTGCTCCTTGCCTCTCCTGTCAGTGTGTTTGTTTGGCTCCGTCCCTTGAGTCCTGAGCCACTCCTTTCTATGTGGATCAGATTCCACAGTATGCCTTCTGCTTAGAGTTCAGCAAAACAATTTGCAGCAATGTGTGAAATACCATATTTACCTTCAGTTAGCTTTTCAGACTGTGAGTTGTAATGCATGGTTTTTCCTTTTAAACAGCATTCAGTTTTTGTGTTTCCAGAGTTTTTCCCAGGATATTTATACTGTCAGCATAGAGACGCATGGTATAAATGGGTGCTGTGACATGATGCTCTCATATGCTAATGCAGCTCTCATGGCCAATGAGATTTCAACAACCATAAAATGGAGACCCTAAGATAGTTATGGGGAATTAGCATGAACAGCGAACATAAACTAAAACAAAACAAAACTGTAATATTAAGTGCATGCTGAAAACAGAAAATAGAGTTAGAATTGATGTTTCGACCATAGGTCTTCTTCAGGAATTATCTAAAAGAGAAAAAAAAAAGTGCTTTTTTTCTCTTGAAGATAATTCCTGAAGAAGACCTGTGGTCAAAACAACAGTTCTAACACTATTTTCTATTTTCAGTGTGCATTTAATATTGTCGTTCTGTTTTGTTTTCAGGCCACACACTGGCGCAGCACCTTGTTTTTTTTGTTAACTGAAGCAAACACATATATCCCCAACAACTACAGGAAGAGTCGTCTGTTGGCATGGAAACAAATAAAATTTAGATGATGAGGGTGTAGTTTTCCTTTAAATACAGAAGTGAATGCTTTTCTTCAAAAATATGAATCCTAGCAGGGCCATTGCCAGGATTTTCACAAGGGGGGTTCTTTTTATGCAGTCTGCAATTTTTAAAAAAAAGCTGTGGGTCTTAGGGCCGCTAGTACCCCAGAAGCCATGGAATCCTAGAATTGCTCTGCTGTGCATTTTATGACTTGTTTTGAAGCTAAAGAAGTCATATCTGAGATCTCCTACACTCCTTGCTCTAACAAAATTATTATCTGGCTGGCTGCAGGGTGAATACATATGTATTCAGTACCAGAGGGCAGCAAGATGCTGTTAATGTAATATACCTAAGACATTGTCTCAGATATATTATGTTATGAGTTTTAATATCTACAGCTGTATCTACTGGTGTGTAGGAAAGGGGTCTGGGGGCTGCTTGGCCCCAGAAGCTTTGGGGTACTAGATACTCTGTGGCTAATTTTATAGATTATTTTAAACCAGAATAACTCATCTATGAGCTCCCCTCCACCTCCCGCTCCAAGGACAATTATTACTATCTGGGTGGCTCAGATTGTGTGTGTGTGTGTGTGTGTGTGTGTGTGTGTGTGTGTGTGTGTGTGTGTATTTATAAAATGGGAAGCAAAGTAAATAACAAATCCAGCATTCTGAATGTATAAAACACATCATATGACCATGCATCTATCAGAGCGCGACCGCACACATGCACTTTACCCTCCTCCAAAACAATTTTACATTTTATAAGATAGATAACCCACTCTAGGAAGTGCGGTCAGCCTGATATACACTTCTTTGGGTGGTTGATGGAATGTGGCTCATGTGGACTCATTAACGCACACCAAGGCATGCGATATCAGAGTGTGACTGCACACCTTAGAGTAGGTTATCTATTACATATGTAGGTAGATATAGAAAGATATATATATATATATATATATATATATATATATCTATACATATATATCTATATATATATCTATACATATATATCTATATATATATATATATATATATATATATATATATATATATATATCTATACTATATATATATATATATATATCTATACATATATATATATATATATATATATATATATATATATATATATATATATATATATATATATATATATAGAGCAAATGCTAATGCACTGAACCATAATACAGAGTCTGCAGCTGGTTTTGGCTGGGTATTGTACACTACTAACTTACTGCAGTGCTGGCTTGCTACTAGGTCAGGGGTCTGGGTCTGATAGGCCCCAGAAACCATGGGCTATGGTATGCTCAGTGGTGCACTTTTGTGGCTTATTTTAAGTCTAAGTAACTCATATCTGAACTCTCTCTACTCCTTGTTGTTACCCCCACCATCCACAACTCAATAAACCATTTAAGTAATTGAGTCATTGCAACATGGCCTATAGCAAGGCTAGCAGGATGCTGGGATGTATTGGTAGGGGTATTGATAGCAGAAGAAAGGAGGTAATACTTCCCATCTACAGATCCCTGGTGAGGCCTCACCTAGAGTACTGTGCCCAGTTCTGGAGTCCTCACCTCAGAAAGGATAAGGATAGGTTGGAGACAGTGCAACGCAGAGTAACTAAAATGATTCAGGGACAGCAGGGCAAATCCTATGAGGAGTGCCTCAAGGCACTAAATATGTACTCACTGGAGACCAGAAGAGAGAGAGAGATATGATGGAGATCTTCAAGTTCCTGAAATGAATTAAAGTGAATTACGGGCATTATTTAGCCTGAGTAACAATTCATGGTCACATGGACACCGAGGAAAATTAACAAGAGGTAGGTTCAGGAGACATGTGAGGAAGTATTACTTTATGGAAAGGGTGGTGGAACTTTGAAACAGTCTGTCAGCTGAAATGGTGGGTGTAAAAACAGTCAGAGGATTCAAGCAGGGCTGGGACATAATGAAGGGAATAGTGGTTACCGGAGGCAACAGGACCAAGGAGGTGACTAGAAAGAGGACAGGGAGGTTAGTACCCTGGAGAAATTGTAGGTTCCAGGGATTATAGGGAACTTTGGCAGACTGGATGGACCTCTGGTCTTTTCTGCTGTCATTGTCTATATTTCTATGTTTCTATTCAGGCACCCTGCTTGTAAAAAAAATCTATAACGTAAGTCTTAGTTCAATATTGAGTACTACAATTGTTGCACCTACTTCATTCTCCAATGTGGTAGGTATGACAAAGGGAGTGAGGGAAAGGTAATTTGACAGCGGCAGGATTTTATGCAAAGTTACCATCTCCTAAATGCCTACCCCCACCCCCAACCCCACCCCACCATGCTTCCAAAAGTACAGTTGGTATGTTCAAAACAGTGAATTGTAGCAACAAATGTCATTCTACTGGCACATGGTCATCTGGAGAAAACACATCACAACTTATTTGATTTAATGGCATCTGGCACAGATGACACAGACCAAAGTGGTACTGAATGTCCATGAAAATGGGACCATAGTGAAGACCTCTCTGAACAGCTCAGTTAATGATGTGGAAGTGCAGATCCCAGCCAGACCCTTCCAAACACTTGCATTGCCTTTCCACCGTGGTACCTCTTTTGCTTTGCTTACGAAAAGTTAAAACAGGCACGTGAAACATGACAACTTTGCTTTTTGTATAGAGGGGGATTTAAATAATTTATTTCTACATTTTTAGCCCACCACCTGAAAAGCTCTCTTGCCCAACTTCACAGCCTATCCCTTAATATACAGTTAAGGGACACATCATTGGTATTAGTGGCCAGCAAAATTTACCTGCCTGTGACTGATAATATAAGTAGAGGTCCAATACTTCTTTTTTGCTGTCCTGGTGACATCATCTCTGAGCCTGCCACCATGCTCCATCTTCCTCCAGTGCTAGCTGACAGTGTGAATTGTAGGCAGTGGCCGTGCTGTATTGAGGTCACATTCACGATGCTGATGTGAGCTCCAATTGGCCAGCCAGTCATAAAGGAAGGGTGAGAAAGACTCACAAAGCAGCTCCAGTCACCTTACTGCTACTGAGGGAGCTGATTGGCAGCAGCAGAAGGGAGGGGGCGCATGCAGAGAGAAAGTGCTGGGGTTCATCATGTGTGCATTAGCAGTCTGTAACAGTAAAAAAATAAACAGAAATTATGAAACTTTTTTTTACAAATAATGAAAAATAAAGGGGGAGTTTCAAAAGGGGGGGTTCTTTCGAACCAGACGAACCCCCCCGGCAATGGCTATGCATAGAGGGATATCATTTATATAATCTAGAAGCTCTCATGACTGACATGAGGCTGCTTTTATAAATGTATTTCAAAAGTTGGGTAAAGATATGGAACTTGCAGAAAAAGGAAAAGTTTAGACCTTCTCAATAAGTAACACTGACCATCATAAATTGTTACTAGAATAGAAGACATAATTGTCATAACTGTGTAACAATTCTTCAACCACTGAGCAGAAATCATGAAACAACCCATGGATACCAAAGTGGGGGATGACTTTACTCTGCTTTAAAACCTTTGCACCAGACTACCAGAACCAGAGGAACTGAAGCCTAGGAAAAGATACAAAGCTAATGAAAGACAATGTGCATGTAACCTAAGAGAAGATATGGAACTTGGAAGACTGATGAGCTGTTTCACTGGTGAGGCAGGCGTGACAGACCCGACATCTATACCACTGGTGATGCCTTCTAGAAACCAAAGCTAAGACATTTTGCTCTAAAGATGGATCTTCCAGTCATGCAACCTAATGAGATAAAAGCAGCTATAGATACAGACTTCAGGTCATAAATCCTGAAAGTCCAGATGCCACCACTGAAATATAGGTATTTCTCTTCATTTTCTTAGCATAGTAATAAAGGGGAGGTAACAGGCTAGCTTCTTAATGGCCTCTGTTCATTACCACTACGCTTACAGCTCTATGTGAAGCATATACATCCCCCCAAGTGGGATGCACAGCCTGGCTACTCAGTGTGTGTAGGCATGGCATACACACACCCCTGGGAAGTTCCATGTGGATGCAATGAGTGGCATGTTGGATGGATACGCCTGCATGTGTGGCATGATGCATATGTTCAATGTTTATGCCAATAAGGAATGTGCACAGGCTATGGCATAGTTATGCCAGGCAGACTCCAGCTGTAAACAATGAGACATGCCCCCAACAGCTGCCATCCCACAGGGTCATACCCCATTGCACACTGCATCCATATCCTGCCCCTATGTGGCACACATGCCACAGAGGTGTAGGATGTGAGGACAGACCCATGCTGGACACTGGTTCCAGTGATATAGCACCACATTCGATATCCACTGTGGAATGCATGGAGGGTACACTACCTGATGTAGTGCTGGTCACTGCCGGTACCCCACAGTACATAGCACCTCCAATGCTGGTCATGTGTCCCCAGTGCCCTGCGGTGCACCCGGCATGTGCAGTGGCAGCCTGTGGATGTACTGGGGGCATCCACTGGACCTGGGAATGGGTCTCGCACCCTACATGTATACCATGTGTTCCAGGGAATGACATGGGGCCCTGATGAACCAGGCAGCAACCATGTTGTACCAAGCACTACACAGTGAAGGTCTGACACATGGGTAGCCAATTTAGAACCCTGTTGTCATGTCACCTCATGTAACAACCCCATAATAGAGTACATACCACACAGACCTGTCCCATCCAACTGCTTATGTCCTCAAAAGGGGGCACCCCTATATGTAGATGCCAAAAGGGCCTGGCCAGCACTGTGCCCATATAAGAAACCAATCAACATAGTAAACTTCAGAACAGTGCAAGATTTATATGGCAACAGAAGGCATTGGCAAAGCCGTACAAATGGAAGCACACAAAACATAAATGGTACAAAAATATGTGAGACATGCCACTCTTAATAATAAAATGGTAATGGTGTGCATTGCTACTGTCACAACAGGAGAGCTGTCCCAAATGGTCCATCTAGGGGTAACGATTAAACAAATGGTCCTGAATGTCAACGGCAGCCCTGTTGCAAACATGGGCCCTCAACAAGTGTCCTGGCATGTCTGCCTATGTCTTGGACATTGCTGATGACATAAGCTACCCCTGATGGGGCGTGCCAGTACCTCTGTGGTTAGCTAGAAATAGTACCGGGGTTTGACTTGTACAGGGCACACAGAATGAGTCCATGGCATCCACCACATACTTTGTGCTGTTACACTCGATGGATGTCCTGGTACAGTACATAATGTTTCATGATGGTCAGCCCCTTGTAATCAGTACCAGAGAGGGACCTGGCATGCACCCAGGCCTCCAGGAGATGTGGCAGTGCAGTGACCTTCCCCAGTCCATGCTCTGTGTGAATCTTTTGTAAGGCTGCCTCATACATGCAGTCCTCTTATGTCCAATCTTGTCCCAGAACACCTCTGTGATGTAGAGATAGGTGTATGGGGTATTCCTGCTTCACCCAGTAGCGTATCATTCCCTCTGCCTGGGACCACTTGGATATCAGTCGTACATGGCCCCATGGGGCCTGTCCTGGCTGCAGCCACTGTCCCTTGTGATACTCAAGGAGGTGGGACGTGTCCTTTTCTGTAGCCCTCTGGTGGTGGGCATTTCTCTGGCTGTACCTGTGGTGCCAGATTTCTCTGCCTTTGATGCACCATGTTTCCTGGCCCATTGTGACCCAGCAATCACAGGGTGAGATGTCTATGCTGAAGCTTGCAGGATCACAGGGGTGTCCAAGTGGGCTTCATGATGCTGTTGTTCCTGGAGGGGAGCTGATTCAATGGAAGTCCCACTCTGTGGCATGAGCCACCCCTCTAGGTCTGTTCTGTGGTACCCAGGCATACTGTTTCTGATGTTCACCATCCCCCCCACTGGCACTCAGTGGTTTGGATGTCCCAGATGGGAGCAGCATTAGTGGCATTGGCCCCTGCCTCGCAAGGAGCCACCTGCTCCAGTTCTCCACCTCTGATTCCTCATGCTCCCCGATGGTAACAGCACTGGACACTATTGGTTTCAGTAGAGTAGTCTTGACAGGTACTCTGCACCCCTTGCATAGGCAGAGTATTTTGATATTGGGGCCCCTGTGGCTGCACATGTTGCAGCTGTCATGAACCTGTGAGGCAGGGGCCATGCTAGACTCCCTCTTCAGCAGCCATTCCAGCATACCTAGGGGTACGGTCACTTTTTGTGGGGCTCCACTCACAGCCATTCTGATGCCTTATGAACAATACACAGTGTCCAGTTCATTATATACTGTACCCTGCCTTTCTACACCTACACAACATTTGCTACTGTACATTATGTTTAGCTAGACAGGATTGCTGTTGCTGTGCATTGTCCTGCATATATGTATGCTTGTATATGAACCCTTTCCATTGTTTAGTATTCTTTATATTGCCTTGTGACCAGGTGATAATTGGCAGTGTCTATATAACCTAACCTTTGGTCACCTCTGTGTGGTGCACACCAGTGCCCCTCACTTTCGCTTGCAGCCTGATACCCCCTTACTGCGCAGCCACTTTGCCAGACACGTTACTGCCAGCCTTGTCCCTTACTATCCTGGCCACTCATGGGGTGGAAAGGGCACTCACTGGCAGTTCTCCACTGCAAGTACAGATCACTCTCACACATATGACATGCTTGCAGCATTGGGATCACCCTGAAGGTTTTGATCAACTGACCAGTGGGGCTGTTCAAGTGGTGTTTGTTATACTGTGCAGGCTGTGATACTCTGGTTTCTGAACTGCTCCCTGCACACACCCAATATGTCTGTCCAACCCCATGAGCCTGTTGGGTCTCTGTGCATGCTACCTCCCTTTGGATCAGTGGTTCTATCACAGAAAGGGACCTGGGGTGGGTGGTGACAGTCTCTGAATACTAATGGGGTAGGGCACACTCCGGGGCATGATTTCCAATTACATGAAATCAGACTTCCCCATTCAGGGTGATTTACATGGCAGTGTCCCTCTCACTCATTTGTGGGATGGGGGTCTCAGGCCATGGTGGGTGTGGTGACCCAGACACCATGCCCTGGACTCGGGTGCATGGACAACATATAGACAGTACTACACTCTGGCAATGTGACATGTACATAACGTCACTACACACAATTACTGTGCACACATCGATGAGTGTTGGCAATAAGGCATGGATAGTTTATTCCTGTATGTCTCTTACACCGGCAGGACATAGGCCAGCAGCATGGATATCACATTCCAGGGCTGAAACCCATGGCTGTGACCCTGTGTGGTCCACATCTGTTTCCATGTCTGCCACTCTGCATGCACATACGTGCATATGCATTGGAGTTCCATGTGTCTGTGGTGGTGAGGATAACCTTATATGATGGGGTCTGTCAAAGGGTCTGATAATCTAGTCACAGACCCCCTTTTTCATATTTCGAGGGAGATACTATAGTTATACTTCGACTAGATACCTCCCTTTTTTTTCCCTTCTTGTGTCTTTCCTATGTGTGTAATGACTCCTGTGTTGTCTTGTCCTGCATAGACTGGCCACCTATGCATTCTTTGTTTTTGTCTTTTTGTCTTTGTCTTTTTGTCTGTTTGTCTTGTACTGATAACCACCCCATCCTATCTAGTCGTTAACATTCAGTACCTCCTAGAAAGTGAATGAGGTTTTCCTATATTTGCAGTCTTCCTTTGAAGTTGTATGACCCCTTTAAGTGGAGTGGCCCCTTTAAATACAGCTCAGAATATTTTAATGTGTCCGAAAATGAATATCATTATATTACCCTTTGCGTTAAAATCGCCTTTAGAATGACTCCTTGCTAGAAAAGCAGTAACTGATGTATTTCTTTAGGAGTCCAGCGCATCGTCGTGACGCCGCTTTGGCGTTTTTTTAGAGCGTAACGTAATGTGCGCACTATCGCACAGCTCAGAATAATGCACTTGCAAAACGGCTTTTCCATTACTAGAGATGTAGTGTGTTGAGCCGCTTAGTTGTTCCTTTTGCGCTAAAGCGCCTTTGTAGTTTGAATGTTGTCTATGTTTAGAAGCTGCCTCTATATTTTGGTTGTTGTCTGTGTCTGAGCTGTTTTAATATCCACAGCTCAGCAGGCAGCATACTAAACTGTTTGCTGTAAGCTTGTAAACATTCCCATTACAATAAGAGCCCATCAAATGAGAACAGAATAAATATAATAATATAATGAAAAGTATAATATGATATAATGATAATATGAAAAGAACCAGAGGGAAAGGGTTTTACCTGCTCTTAGATTGAAGGGCTCTCTGTGTGGTGGATTCGTCTTCGGCCAGCCGCCATGTTTTTGATTGTTTTATAGGAAGGACATAAGTGAGGGGCTAATCCTTGAAGCCTGAGGTTTTAGACCCAGAAATGAAATAAATGTGTATGAAGCCTATACATAAATGAAATATTTCTGTGAAAACATTACCTAAGCATGTTTGGGATGAAAATGTGTATGTTCATGTAATAATTATTTCAGGCAGGCTGAGTGACAGGAACTCTAGCCAATCAGGAATAGTCTTATTGTATATATAGCAGCTCTCTCAAGAGAGAGATCAGATGTGTTCCAGGGTGCTGAAGTGTATACACCCTAGCTAGTGCTCTAGTGACTATGGATTCTTACTACACAAGATTTGGATCGTTTTGAAGCTGCATCGCTGATGTTTTGTTATGCTCCTTGAATGCTTGTTATCTTTATTTTGACGAATTCAGTCCGCCTTTTACTTTGATTTCCTTACTTTATATTGGAATCTCCCAATAAAGAAGCTGTTGGAAGAAAAAGCATCTGTGTTTGAGTCCGTCAGTATCCCAAACCTTTTACACTGGTGTCAGAAGTGGGATGCTGGTTGGAACTACATCCAACTAGGGGGTCTGTGTAAGACTCCAATCGACTGACTCTACATATGCAGAAGGAAAAGGTGGAACATGAAACCTATCCAGGGGTAGCTACTCGATCAGTTACAGCGGCTTATCAATTACCTGTACTGTCTGGACTGGGACCAGTTGTAAGGAAAAAGGAAGGAAAACCTGTGACAAAGATGGAAGCAGAACCAGAATTACAAGCTTCTGGTGGTGGTGTGGAAGAAGTGCCCCCTCTAGAGACTCATGAACTGGTAAGATGGTTATGTATGCATCAGATGGAATTGGAAAGACAGAGGGAGAGGGATAAAAAGGAGTATGAAGCCAGATGGTCAGATACTTTAAGGGCCATACAAGCCTTGGGGGTGACCAGGTCTCCAGATCAGCCACCTAGCAGTTACAAGGACATTAAGTTGGTTAAACTTGCGGAGAATGATGACATAGAAGCATATATTACAACCTTTGAGAGTGTGGCAACAGCATGCACATGGCCCAGAGACCAGTGGGTGATTAGCTTAGCACCTTATCTTACTGGGAAGGCACAGCTTGCATATAGTCACATAGAGGTTGTCCATGCAAATGATTATGATCAGGTTAAAGCTGCAATCTTGAAACGCTATGACATAAATACTGAAACATATTGTCAAAGGTTCAGGACTTATAAGTACCAGGCTGCTGATAACCCACAAGACGCTTACATCCGTTTAAAAGACTTATGCCAAAAATGGTTACAACCTACTACTCGGACAGTGGACCAGATTTTAGAAACCATTGTGATGGAACAATTCATCAAGATTTTACCTCAAGAGGTCCAACTCTGGGTTAAGGAGCACCGACCTGAGACTTCAGATGCAGCAGTCCGCCTGGCAGAGGACTTCATGGCAGCCCGCCCTCACGGCCTAAGGGAACCACGTTACCTGGACACCAACCCCTATTTCCAGACAAGGTAGTTCAACTTAGCTCCTATGCTCCTCCTACAGGCACTAAAGTCTTTCCAAGACCCCTAGAATTTATAATCCAGATGTTATCTGCCGAGATTGTGGAGGAAAAGGCCATATTGCGATTTTGGTCCAAGAAAAGATTGAAACCTCCCATTTAGCATTGGCCAATTGGGGTCAATATATGTTGCCTGTTCAAATTGGTGAGCACACGGTATGTGGCCTTCTCGACTCAGGCAGCAGACAGACTCTAGTACAGACGGCCCTATTGGACCCAAGGTCTGACCAGATACCACAGAGGACTGAGGTAGTTTGTATTCATGGAGATACCCACCATTACCCTCTCTATAATTTGGACATAACCATACAGGGACAGACACATTCTGTACGGTAGGTGCTGTTCTTCATCTACCTGTTCCTATACTTATTGGGCATGATCATCCTGATTTTCAGACCCTATTAACTGGTAATGTTGCAGCAATGGTTACTAGATCTCAAACTAATGATAAGTTGGGCCAGGAATTCCCTTTGCTGAGGAAATATTTGGGGAGTCAAGACAAAAATAAAATCAAAGGCCCAGAAAAGAAGAGAAAAGCAGGAATGGACTCAGTGTCAAAAGGAAAGTAAAACTGACACAGACTCTGTTATTTCAACAGACTTTAGAACTGCACAGCAACATGATCCCAGTTTACAAAACTGTTTTTCCAGGTGACTGATGTTACAGGATCTGAGAATTATAAAATGAATAATGGTCTATTGTACAAGAGATGTGTTAATCCAAAAGTGGAGAAGTCGTAAATCAGTTGTTAGTACCACAACAATATAGGCAACAACTGTTAGAATTAGCCCACAACATACCGTTAGCTGGACACATGGGTAGAGACTGTACATTAGGGCGCCTGTTATACCTGTTCTTTTGGTCTGGTATTCATGAGCAGGTGGCAGAATTTTGTAAAAGTTGTCCAGAGTGCCAAAAAGTTGCCCAATTGGGGAAGAAGGATAAAGTCCCCTTAATACCTTTACCTCTGATAACCACTCCTTTTGAACGGATTGCTATGGATGTTGTGGGCCCCTTCCTAAAAGCTCGAAGGGTAACCAATACATATTAGTAATCTGTGACTACACGACTAAATACCCAGAAGCAATACCCCTACGCAAGGTTACTGCACCAAAAATAGCGGAGGAACTGGGTAAACTATTCAGTAGAATAGGTATGCCTAAGGAAATCCTGACAGACAGGGGTAGCAATTTTGTTCAGTGTTACTAAAACGACTATATGATATTCTGGGTATCACTGCCATACATACCACTCCCTACCATCCACAAACTGACGGTCTGGTTGAACGATTCAACCAGACCCTCAAAAAAAATGTTACGAAAGTTCTGTCAGGAAGAAGGCCGTAGGTGGGACACACTATTACCATACTTAATGTTTGCCTATAGGGAGGTGCCCCAAGCTTCCACTGGGTTCTCACCTTTCGAACTCCTGTACGGACGTAATCCACGAGGTCCATTGGATCTTATGAAGGAAAGGTGGGAAGAAGGGCAAGCATCCCCGGGTCAGATTCCCAATGATTATATTTGCCATCTTAGGAATAAAATAGCTAAATATATTGGAATTGCCCACCAGACTAATATTAAACAAGGTATTCAGAAAATACATTATAAGGGAACGGGAATCAAAGAATTTCAAGAAGGTGACAAGGTATTGTTATTACCATCTTCAGATAATAAACTATATATGACATGGCAAGGACCATATACTATTTCTAAATGGACAGGACCTGTAACTTATCAAGTGGCCTTATCAGATAAAAAGAAAAAAAAACAATATATACCATGTTAATTTATTAAAGAAATGGGTTGAAAGAAAAGACTGCTTTTGGGTTACATACATCCTGAAAACCCCACCAGTGAACTTGATTTAGTATACCAGCGGTTGGAATCAAAACCTGAAGGGATTAATGAGTTAAGAGTAAATCCCCAGCTTACCAGTCAACAGGTAGCGGAGCCTTATACTGTATTACAACCATTTTCAGAATGTTTTACGGGAAAACCTGGGAGGGTAAAGGGAGTAGTACATCACATCAACACCATTCAGAAATCTCCTGTAAGGCAAAGACCATATAGAATACCTGAACGCTTAAGAAGCGAGGTGGAACAGGAACTAGGTAAAATGCAACAGCTAGAAATCATAGAACCTTCCCACAGTGAGTGGAACTTTCCTATTGTTGTGGTTGGAAAAAAGGAAGGTGGGGTTCAGATTTGTTTAGATTTCAGGAAATTAAATGAGATATCAAAATTTGACAGTTATCCAATGCCACGCATTGACGATATACTTGACCATCTAGGAAAAGCCCAATACATTACAACCCTTGACTTGACCAAAGGTTACTGGCAAATTCCTTTAGATACTGATGACAAGGAAAAAACTGCCTTCAGTACTCCTATTGGTCTGTTTCACTTCACTGTTATGCCGTTTGGGCTCCATGGGGCCCCAGCGACTTTTCAGCGACTTATGGATAAACTCCTCCTACCACATGCTAAGTATAGCGCCGCCTATATGGACGATGTAGTCATTTTTAGTAACACCTGGTCTGACCATTTAAAACACCTAGCCACTGTATTAAGTACTATAACATCTGCAGGTTTTACCATCAACCCATCCAAATGTTCACTAGCTATGCAAGAGACAGAATATCTAGGATTTCAAATAGGAGGGGGTGTATTAAAACCTGTTAAGTCTAAAATTGAAGCAATAGCTAATAGCCCTCGTCCAATAACAAAAAAAGATGTGAGATCCTTTTAGGGATCTAGCTACTATAGGAGATTTATACTAATTTCGCTATAATAGCTAATGCTCTTACTGATTTAACAAAGAAATGACACCCTGAAAAGTGATTTGACTCCGCCAGGAGGAAGCATTTTCTACAATCAAAGCATTAGTATGCTCTTCACCAGTGTTACGTAACCCTGACTTTACACTCCCTTTATTCTTCAAACAGATGCATCAAACTATGGCATAGGGCGGTATTGTCACAGGTAATCAAGGGTGAAGAACATCCTATAATATACATCAGTAGGAAGTTACATGAACGGGAGACTAGATATTCTACCATTGAAAAAGAATGCCTAGCAACAGCTGGGCTATCGAGCTCTCACGATTTTATCTATGGGGTGCAGAGTCTAATTATGGACAGATCATAACCCACTGTGTTGGCTCAATGTTATGAAGGATAAAACCCCGCGATAATGCGTTGGTACTTGACATTGCAGCCGCATCTGCTTCAAAATAAAACATAGAAAAGGAATAGAACATAAAACGCAGACTTTCTATCCAGATATGGCTATGACAATAGCTAAATGGTAGTTTATGACAGACCTCGGGTATAGTACAGAAGTAATTAAATAATTTTCTTTTCTTTTACATCAGTGAACAGGGAGATAGTGTTCACTGGGGTAAAAGGGAATTGTATTTGGAACCCCAAGGTGGAGCCCGAGGAGTGGGTGGGCTTTGGCTCCATCTCTTACCTGTAAGAGATCTGTACTTCATCTTTAAAAAAAAAAAGTATATACATGTTTGTATTCAGACAAACTGTTCTGAACTATTTTTTTTCTTGAGCGGGGAGGAGAATGTCAAAGGGTCTGATAATCTAGTCACAGACCCCCTTTTTTATATTTCGAGGGAGATACTATAGTTATACTTCGACTAGATCCCTCCCTTTTTTTCCCTTCTTGTGTCTTTCCTATGTGTGTAATGACTCCTGTGTTGTCTTGTCCTGCATAGACTGGCCACCTATGCATTCTTTGTTTTGTCTTTTGTCTGTTTGTCTTGTACTGATAACCACCCCATCCTATCTAGTCGTTAACATTCAGTACCTCCTAGAAAGTGAATGAGGTTTTCCTATATTTGCAGTCTTCCTTTGAAGTTGTATGACCCTTTAAGTGGAGTGGCCCTTTAAATACAGCTCAGAATATTTTAATGTGTCCGAAAATGAATATCGTTATAATTACCCTTATGGCTAAAATCGCTTTAGGAATGACTCCTGCTAGAAAAGCAGTAACTGATGTATTTCTTTTTAGGAGTCGAGCGTACTGTCGCGACGCTCCATCTTGGCGTTCTTTACGAGCTGCACGAATGTGCGCACTATCGCACAGCTCGTAAATACCGCAATTCTGCAAAACGGCTTTTCCATTACTAGAGATGTAGTGTGTTGAGCCGCTAGTTGCTCCTTTTGTGCTAAAGCGCCTTTGTAGTTTGAATGTTGTCTGTTTAGAAGCTGCCTCTATATTTTGGTTGCTGTCTGTGTCTGAGCTGTGTTTTAATATCCACAGCTCAGCAGGCAGCATACTAAACGGTTTGCTGTAAGCTTGTAAACATTCCCATTACAATAAGAGCCCATCAAATGAGAACAGAATAAATATAATATAATGAAAAGTATAATATGATATAATGATAATATGAAAAGAACCAGAGGGAAAGGGTTTTACCTGCTCTAAGATTGAAGGGCTCTCTGTGTGGTGGATTCGCTTTCAAGGGCCAGCCGCCATGTTTTTGATTGTTTTATAGGAAGGACAATAGAGGAGGGGCTAATCCCTTGAAGCCTGAGGTTTTAGACCCAGAAATGAAATAAATGTGTATGAAGCCTATACATAAATGAAATATTTCTGTGAAAACATTACCTAAGCATGTTTGGGATGAAAATGTGTATGTTCATGTAATAATTATTTCAGGCAGGCTGAGTGACAGGAACTCTAGCCAATCAGGAATAGTCTTATTGTGTATATATAGCAGCTCTCTCAAGAGAGAGATCAGATGTGTTCCAGGGTGCTGAAGTGTATACACCCTAGCTAGTGCTCTAGTGACTATGGATTCTTACTACACAAGATCTGGATCGCTTTTGAAGCTGCATCGCTGATGTTTTGTTATGCTCCTTGAATGCTTGTTGTTTTATTTTGACGAATTCAGTCTGCCTTTTACTTTGATTTCCTTACTTTATATTGGAATCTCCCAATAAAGAAGCTGTTGGAAGAAAAAGCATCTGTGTTTGAGTCCGTCAGTATCCCAAACCTTTTACAGGGTCCTAGGGTGTGTCTGTTCTGGCGAAGCCTCCCATGCCCTGATCTGCACTTCCCAGCATGCCCCTGTGCACCTCTCCATCTGCGTGTGGGGCTGTTTGTGAAAGCTATGTGTAGTGCCCCAGAGTTTGAGCTGTCGTCCAGAAATGGGCATCCAGGTGATCCAGGGCTTTGGTAGGGGATAGGTGCCCCAGAATAGGTGCCCCCAAGGTAAGGTGACCCAGGTTAGAAGAATCAGAATTTATATAGCGCTTTCCATATACAATGTATCCCAAAGCACTTTACAAGCAATGCTAGACAAGTAGTGAAATGACTGAATGTGTAATGATGGCCATATCGCACATCAGCACCCACACACAGCCTGGACAATTGCATGGACCATTTTTTATGGGAAGGGGAATATTGGCCAAGATATCGGGAATGTCCCCTACTCTTTGTGAAGAATGCCTTGGGTTCTTTTACTTCCACCTGGACACCTACCAGGACAGCACCAGGATGAGTAGAAGGGACCTCATTTTTTTAACGTCTCATCCGAAGGACGGCACACCCCAACAGTACAGCACCCCCCCAATACTGCACTCGGGTGCTACCATATTTAGGTATGAGTCCAATCCCAGTGTAAGATGAGAACACATGGCCTTCTGGCCCAGAGGTGGATATGCTACCAACTGAGCCACGCTGCCACCAACTGAGCCATGCTAGAAGCCCCAGCCCAAAATGCAAAGTCCCAGCTGGGCTTGCATTTTTTACATTTTTTCTTCTGTTTTTTTTCCCCCTGCCTGCTCCTCTGTGAATCCCCAAGTTGCCAGGCACTGGGAACTGGTGCTTGTGGTTCCCGAGCATGTGGGCGGGCAGGCAGGGTTGGGCTCATGAGGACTCTGAAATGGAATCCTCAGCCAGAGTTGAATGGCAACAGTGGATCAGTTCAGTTAGGGTAGCTGAGAGAGAAGCAACCACAAGTCAGAAAGGAGTGATCAGCAGGCTGGGGCAGAGCCAAAAAGGGAGGGACTTACCTGGTTCCTGCATCCCTATCGATGTCCGGCCGGTCCAGCAGCACAGTGCTCTCCCTCTCTTGTTCCTGGGTGACAGCAGTCCATTAGTTTCCCGGTGTTGGCGGCGGTTGGAAGTCCAATGGGAGGGGCGGCATTAGATAGGCCAGCCCTTCCAGCAGCAGCACCAATACTCCATGGAGGCCTGTGGGAGGAGGAGGTGGGTCCAGGCCTCCCCGGCGATCTTCATCCAGCAGTCCCGCACCAGAGTACAGAAAGCAGGCGGCAGGGTGAGTAGCGGCAGCACCATGTCCAGGTGCTGGCCACTGGCTGAATAAAAGAAAGACTTTTTTTAATTAAAAAAATAAATAAATAATGATCTCCATGCCTCCAGGCGCCGCCAGCAGTAACAGTATGGGCAGAGTCATTAAAACTGCTCCATGGGAGCCAGAGACTGTGGGAGAGGTTAAGCCCCACCTTCGGAACCACCCATGGGGTGGGATTTGAGACTGAGCTCCATAGAAGTTAAAACAAAGGGGCAGTATTATTTAAATTAGACTGAGTAATATGAATGAAGGCACTGGAAATCCAAATTTAAAGGGACAGTGCACCAGTTATGAACTGCCTGTAAGAAATGTATGTTTAAAAGACTGTCTAATGTTTGGGGCCCCTTCAATTGAATTGTTTACTGCCCTGTGTGTGGGTGCCACCCAGAGACTACCACAAGCACTACTGCCCCAAATGCTGTGGCTACGAACTTTGCGAACTGAGTGCACTTAAAAGCTTTGTTGAAATGACCACCACTACAAATGTTGTTAAAAAGAACTTTATCATGCCACTGCCCCTGCCTGTGTGTGATCCTCAGTGTGTCCCAGCCCTGTTGTTCCAGACCACCTTCATCCTTGACAGTTCTTCCAGAAGATTCCTTGACGCCCTTCATCCAGCGACCCAGGTGTGGTCAGACGGCTGGTGTCTTTCTTCAAGTTTCTTCAGTTCTTCTCCTTGAGGGGTGACCCGTTCTGGTGGTCTGTGTGTGACCTGTTACTGATTATCTTCACTGCCTCAGTGGAATGCAGTTCTTCAGCCAGGAAGTGGTAATGAGTACTGGTGCTCTATGACAGGCCCGAAGCCGACAACAAGTATCCTTCTTATTGTGTTTTTTCTCCTTCTTCTTCTTCTTCTTCTTTTTCTTCTTCTTCTTTTTCTTCTTCTTCTTCTTCTTCTTCTTCCTCCTCCTCCTGGAGTGAAACTGTCCTGGACAGAAAAAGGGTCTCCTGACCTGTTCCCCTTTTGGCCCTAAAGGACTCACAGTGGTGGCTGGCCTCTAAATAGACTGCAAAGCTTGATGCATTACAAGTGATTTCAGAGTCTTAGATGTAGCGAATGTTATGAATACTGAAAGCACAGAATTTAGAGCAATAGTTATAGTTTAGTTGATGGTTTGGCTCTCTTAGTGTTTAGGTATTTTGTATAGATGTAGTTACTATTTTAGAAGTGGCTAAATAAAATTTGTTCACAATCAAGTCAGCTTCATGCCTATCTCTTGTATGTTCCAGCTAGTGGAAATAGGCTTGGGTCCCATTCCCCTAAATTTTCCAATGCCCGCTCGCTGGGCATCACCTGAAAATCCACCTCCAGGTGGTTGGCATAGTCAAAACTCACTTTCTCTCCAAGATGTAGCTGGGTGGACCTGCCCTGACCTGACTTGTCCAGTTAGAGTGCGGTCGGCATCAGCAGTCTTCCTCGTGCCCGTTACATATGTGCTTGCGCGTGCCTCCACAGGTGCACAACAATGTATCCGCCACTACGCTCCATTCTGGCATATGTTGCTGTGTTCGTGAATAAGGACCAGTATGACTAAATGTATTTATTCAACAATGCTTAAAAAATTTATACCTCTGCAGGACAAAGTAACCAGTATTAGCAACCAAAATAAATGTTTTATTGTTTCACACTGTTAACAATAGTTCTTGCATTTGCTGCTGAAGTTCTAAACCTGTATGCATGTTTCTAGTTTTCCATGCAGTTTGAATTTCCTGCTATGAGTAGCTTGCACAATGTTTTTGAATTTTAAGTAAAAAAGATTTTTATACCTCTTCTTGGTGACAAGTGCAATACATCGTTCGTATCAGAACCTTTTTCTGTACTTCAGACTGTGAGTGAATGTAAAGGATCTATATGTTTAAAAACATTTTAAATCATTTTCTTGGAATACATTATTATGGGCTGGCCCACTGGCTCAGCGGTAGTGCTACCATGTGTGATGCCAGTGCCCTGGGTTTGGGAACGAGCCTGGGTTGCTGGAGAGTTGGCCAGGGGAGGATTACCGAGTGTCCCACGGATGCTTGCTTCCTCGCAGGAGGGACAGTTTCTGGTTTCCCACTGTTACACTGCCATCTGGGTGACCATGGGTGGAACTGCATGTGAGGAACCAGCATTCAGAGAGGGGAACATCAGCACTCTGACGTTGTGATGTCAGGTCACTCTGCCCGATGCTCAAGGGATGGGGACGCGGAAACAAGGAAAACTTCAAATGGCCCAGGATGCTGCCCGCCGCTCTGCTGCAGGTTCCGCACTGCCAGCTGGGCTCACTCTCCCGCAACAAAGCTTTAACTCTGCCTGGGGTAACAGAGCACCCCCGGGCAGCCCTTCCTGTGGGGGGGGGTCATCCATGGGAGAAATGGCAAGTCCCAGAGAAGGCGGATGACAGGGCTGGATGGATCGGTAGGGCTGAATGGGGCTGGATGGAATCCGGAGGGAAAAAGTACAGTAACAAAAAAAAAAAAATCATAAACCATAAATATCTCAAGCATGGCTGAGACAGAGTGAAGGGTATATCAGTTACTCATGGTGGTAGTAGTAAGGAGGGGAATGGGAGGGTGGATTGTGAGGGCTAATACCCTGTATGGACAATAGGTCTGAGAGTTTGATAGCGCACTATGGGCAGACTGGATGCACCATTGGTCTTTTTCTGCCATCACTGTCTATGTGTCTCTGTTTCTCATTAATCAAAAATGAGATATTTTGATTGAAGATTCCAGTCTAAAGTTATGACACCACCACTTCTCAATGTGAGAATTTTCATTACAACAATTGCAGTTCTTAATTATGGGCCATTATGGAAATTGCAGCCTCTGTCATTTATCAATATTACATTTTCCTACCCCAGTCATATTTCCTAATGGATGACAAATACTCTCATTACAGCTGAAGTCTTTTCATTTTCTTCCCATTGATGACACCTTTCATCAGATTGCCTGTGAAGATGCTTTCCTTCGCATTCAGTGTTATACAGATGTTTGAACCCATATCTTTGGGGGTAGCATCAAAATGGAAAAAAGGCATTTACCAAGAGGGGTTTCATACAATTCAGCTATCCAAAGCAACATTTTCAGGATTACCATTCTCACTGTAGCATTCCCTGCTGTAACACCTCTGCTGCTCAAGCTTCATTTTCTACACGCTTGCGAGCCCTCTGGAACTCACTTCGCCCCCTCCTGGTTTAATCCTGTAAGCATCACTTGTCTCCGAACTACTGCACAATTGTGTACTGTGACATTCCGTTATAAATTTGCAGCATACCATTTTGTACCCTGTTGACTGTAATGACACTGATAGCTGCTACTGCTGCCTTGAACACAGTTGCCTCTTGAATATGTAATTTATTTGTAAATGTTTTCTTTGATATTGTCCGTACCACATTTTTTTTGTTGCAGATCAATGTCACTTTACTCATTTCATTTATTTATAGTTACTATTGTTTACCTATATAGACTGTACTTGTTCTCCCTCCTTGGAACCCCTCCCTCTCAGGTTGTACTTGGAAACAAGTTTCGGCTCAGTGTGCATCTCCTTGTCACCAGTTTTCAAACTAACTAAATAAATAAAATCACTGTAGATCTGCCAGCAGCAATTTTTAATGAATGGGACCTGACAGTCCCTGGGTACTCACTGTTCAGGAGGCACATAGCAAAAGGTAGAGGGGGAGGCATAGCCCTTTATGTCAATGATAGCACTGAGGTTGTGGAAGATGGGTGCATCGAGGTAGTAATGGGGACACAGAGTCGCTCAGGGAGCAACTCATGGTGGCCCCAGGCAAGAATCTACTCTTGGGGGTGATCTATAGACCACCAGGGCAAGGGAAGAAAGTGATGGAGATCTTGGGAAAGAACTAGAAAGAGGGGTGGAAAATGGAAAAAGGGGGAAGTAGTGGTAGTGGGTGATCTGAACTTGCAGGACATTGATTGGGATGTTCCAGTAGCCAGGAGCACCAGAAATCGATCCTTGCCGGATACATTCCAGGACTGTCTACTGGTACAGCTAGTTAAGGAACCCACCAGGCAGGAGGCCATTCTCAGTGTGATTCTCACCAACTCAGAGGTGGTAGGAGCTGTCAGAGTAGGGTAGCCATTGAGGAACAGTGACCACAACTCCATTTGGTTTGAACTAGCCTTTGTGACTAGAAAACCCCAATCAAGAGATGAGGTCCTTGATTTTAGATGGGCAGATTTCATGAAGTTGAGAGTTGGTCCTGGACAAGATAGTTAGGATAGACAACATAACAGGTGTGGAAGGGGATCAGGAAGCCATTCATGAGGTATCTAAGTTATGCATGAGAACAGTACCCAAAAGGAATAAGTTCAAGAGACCATTGTGGTTGTCATCAAGGGTCAGGGATGTGGTGAGGATCAAGAAAAGGCCTTCTTCAGGTGCAAGGAAAGGCAGGGGAAGAAGAACGGGGAGAAGATTTACTGAGGAAAAAAGGAGGCAAAGAGGGCGGTTAGGGAGGCAAAAGCAGACACAGAGCTGTGTATTGCAGAGGGGGTCAAGGGTGGAGAAACACATTTCTTCTGGTATATTGGAGAAAAAGGAAGAAAGGAGGGGGAATTGTTAGGCTACAGGAGTGGGGTAAGGTAAGAGGAGGACATGCAGAAGGCTCTCATACTTAATGATTACTTCTGCTTTATCTTCACTAGGCAGAACAGCAGGCCCTTGCCAGAAAGTGGCATCAAAGCAGCCGCAAAAGGGGGTCTCAGAGATGATGCAGAAGTATTTACAGTCAGAAGGGTCCCTAAAGATAGATAAGCCCCTGGGACTGGATGGGATGTGTCTGAGGGTGCTCGGGGGAACTGGCAGCAGAAATGTCTGCAGGCTGCACCCTTGGCAGGACTGTTCAATAGCTCATTATGGATAGGGGTAGTTCTGAAGGACTGCAGAGTGGCGGACATAGTTCTGCTGTATGGGGGAGGCAAGAAACAAACGGGGAACTACAGACCTCATTCTTACTAGTGTTATAGGGAGGCTCACAGAGTTACTGGTCAAAGAGGACCTTGTGGACTATCTTAAGAGCAATGGTCTCCAGGATGGTAAGCAGCATGGGTTTGTCTCAGGGAGGTCTTATCAGACTAACCTGATAGTTTTCTTTGAGTGGGTGATGAGGGCATTGGTTAGGGGCCATGCTATGGATTTCTTCTTCTCTGACTTCAGTAAGGCTTTCAACTCGGTGCCTCACAGCCAGTTGTGGAAGAAGTTGTAGTATCTGGGTGTAGCTTGGGACATAGTAAGATGAGTAGGTAACTGGCTAAAAGGGAGGCAGCAGAGGGTTGTGGTTAATAGGGTCAAATCAAAAGAGTGGGATGTCATGAGTACCACAGGGATCTGTCCTAGGTCCAGTCCTCTTCAACATATTCATCGGCAGCACTGAGGATGGAATCCGGGACAAGTTGTCTCTTCACAGATGATACTAAGCTCTGTGGGAGGGTGGATAGCTATGAGGGAATCGGGGAAATGCAGAGTGTCCTGCAAAGGCAAGGGAGGTGGTCTAAAGTTTGGCAGCTGAAGTTCAATACCCAAAAAAGTGCAAGGTGATGCACCTTGGGAAGAAGAACCCCAGGACAGAGTACTGGATGGGTGGAGTAAGATATAGCACTACCGGCTGAGGAACAGGACCTAGGAGTCATCAGTGACACCCTCAGACAATCAAGCCACTGCAACAAGGCCAAAGGTAAGGCAAATAGGATGCTGGGTGCACCAGGAGGGGTATTGACAGCAGAAAGAAAGGTAATATTACCCCTTTATTGACCATTGGTGAGCTCACTCCTGGGGTACTGTGCCCAGTTCGGGAGTCTTCACCTCAGGAAAGATAAGAACAGGCTGGGGACGGTGCAGCAAAGTATGACAAAGATGTTTCAGGACCAACAGAGCAGCTTGTATGAGGAGAACCTCAATGCACTGCACATGTACTCACTGGAGACCGGAAGGGAGATATGATACAGACCTTCAAGTACTGAAAGGAATAAATAAGGCAAACTGTGGGAAATTATTCAGCATGAGTAACAATTCGAGGTCACGAGTGCATGAGGGCACGAAGGCATGAGTCGAAACTGACAGGCGGGAAGTTCAAGAAACAAAAGTATTATTTTAGAGAAAGGGTGGTGGAATTATGGAACAGTCTACCAACCAAGGTGGTGGGAGCTAAAACCACTAATGGGTTGAGGTTCGGCTGGGACAGAGTGAAGGGTACAGTGGCTACTTTGGGAGACAGAAACTGGGAGGGAAATGGAGGGGTAGGGCTAGGAACCTGGATGGACATTAGGTCCCACAGTTAGATAGGAAACCACAGGCGAACTGGATTGGACCATTGGTCTTTTTTGTCTTCATGGTCTGTTTCTGTTTCTAATGCCTCTGCATCTAAAGGATATTGTTAGAAATAGCTCTGATACTTGAAATGAGGTTGTCCCGCCCCTTGACGAATTGAATGAAGTGAAAACATTTGGAGCCCATTTTGCTTGCATTGTATAGCTTCCTTGAATTTCTCTCCCATTTGTTCTTCATTGCTACTCAGGGTCACCATACTGTGGGGAAAGTGGCTGTCGGGAGGTCCTCCATACTGTTGGGATTGTGGCTGTCGGGATTTTGGTGTCAGAATTTCAGTTGTCTACTAATTTGCATGGCAACAGGGTCCTTGTCCCCAGAGTACATATGCTGCTGCTGATTAACTCTTTGCTGAAGTCATTGGGCCCCATATTCAGAGCCAGCCAATCTGCCCCTGATGGAGACCTGGATTGGGTTGAAGCAGAGGGCAGGGCGTAGTCAGCTACTTGTAGCTGCTGTCACAATAAAGAAGCTTTTACTTTAAATACTGTCTTGGAGTTTGCTTTGGAGTGCAGGTTTTCTACCTTTGTAAGTTCATATAATCTAAAGGCAGACAATTTCGCTATTTCCACACTCAGGACATTCGTGTCAGGCAGCTTTCGCCAGCTATATATACTGCTTTTTTTTCAGCTTCTCCCACACTTGGTACAGACAGCTTCCCTCTGCTGTCTGTATTGCTGATAGGGCCAAGATCTCTCTCTCTTTCTCTCTTTTCCATGACTGCAGTTCCCCTTCATTGTCCGAACTGGAGATTCCTTTCTCTGTATAATGAAACAGGTGGCATTGTACCCCAGGGACATCCAGCATGACACCCCCAAATGCCTGACTGTGACTAACTCCTTATTCCTTTTGCTGCATTACAGTTCCCAGGCTTCTGAATACCACAGAGACCTTCTGATTACTGAGGGTTTTCCCACCTAGTACAAGAGGTCCAATCACAGTTCATGTTGTGGACTAGGCAGTCCATCCTCCCTGGGTTCTCATCTTGCTGCTGGGCCAAGCAAGATAACTCACCTCACTCTCTTCTAGGGGCAGTTCACCCCGGCTGGGTCCCGAAGAATACGGCCACTCCCACATCCTCTCTGGATTTGTCCTCAGGCCTCTCGTCCCCAAAAACCAGATAGGTGGCGTGCAGGAGTGGACAGTCTCCCCCCACTCCCACCCTGGGACTGACTCCTTTGGCCTGAACTTTCCTACGTAGGCTAAATGAGTCTCGCCCTCCAGGGGTGCTCCCAGCCCATTGCAGACAGCCTTCCAGGGAGGAAGGAAAAAACCTTTTTGGAGTTCAGAACCAAGGACTTCCAGAGGGGGATACCCCCTTTTAACCAGCTTCTACCAATTCTATCCCCAAGGGGGGGTTACAACTCATCCCCTTTTAAAAGCTTGACACCCTCAGTGAGCATTCCCAGTGCATCAAAGTAGCCACCCCCACATCCCATGGTGTGAAGGGTATGCGCACTCCCCTCCTGCCATGGTCTGAGTGGTCATGGCTGTCTCACCACAATTCATGACAGTGGACAGTGAAGGGAGAAAAGAACTCAGGGAAGATCTGGCAAAAGTTGAACACTGATCAGGTGTATGGCAGCTGGGGTTTAACACTAAGAAGTGCAAGGTCATGCATCTCGGAGCAAGAAACCCCAAGACCATCTACTGGCTGGGGGATTGAAGGTATCTATTTCTGAGGAAGAGTAGGATCTAGGGGTGCTCATCACAGGAGACTTGAAGGTATCAGAGTGCCAGAGGGTGGCAGCAAGGGCCAATCAAATGCTGGGGTGTATTGCCAGGGGCATCACCTCTAGAAAGGAAGAGGTTATCTTGCCACTGTACAGATCACTGGTGAGGCCACACTTGGAGTACTGTGTGTAATTCTTGTGCCCATACCTAAGAAAGGACATAAGACTACTGGAGGGGGTGCAGCATAGGACGACAAAAATGATCATAGGTCTGGGAGATAAACCCTGTGAGGAAAGATCAAAGGAGCTCAACATGTATGCTCTGGAGGACAGACAGGAGAGGGGGGATATAGAGACCTTCAAAATACTTGAAAGACATGGACAGGGTTAAGACGGGGGACTGTTCTGCTTAAAAGGTGGGAGGGTCACAAGGAGGCACAGTCTGAAGTTGGAAGGGGGTAGAATCAGGAGGGAGATGATGAGGAGGTATTATTTTACAGAATGGGTGGTGGAAGGGTGGAACAAACTGCTGGAAGAATTGATTGCGTTGAGGACAGTGGACAGTTTTAAAAAGAGGTGGGATAGAGTCAAAGGGAGAGTAAGTACAGATAAGAACTGGGGGAAGGAAAAGCTGGGGGTAGGAATGATGGGATGGGAATGGGAGGGGGGCAGCTGCAGTAAAAGTATACTGTGAGTTGCACACTTGAGCAGACTTGATAGACCTCTGGGCCTTTTTCTGCTGGCATAGCTGTATGTTTGCAAGGTGGAAACTCCCAAACTAGAATAAAATGGAGCCCCTTGAGCGTGATGCTCTCAATACATTTGAGCTCTCCTGGTTGGCCACCCACCTAGGTTCTCAGGTCAGTTTGTCCAAGCCCCCAGTGAATGGCACTCTAGGTCTTCCCTTGGATGCCCACCTTCCTAGACCCCCAGGCTGTCAGGACCGGGGACCCACTGAGTGGCGCCCCAGGCCTTACCAGCATCTAATCCAAAACCCTGCCAACTTGGATCCTGCCTCTAAGAACTCCCTCTCTACACACTACCTGAGTTCCAATGATTGTCAAACACAGATTTGCCCTATACCTTTCTCCCAAGTTTAACACCTTTTCCCATGATTAGAGTTGATGCATCAAACAAGGCTACTGGTCCAATGAGACTCAAATTTGATATAACATTACTCAAACATCTTTCTCACTCCCTTTTTTTTCTTAACAAGCATGCAGTATTGAACATTTATTATCATCTTTGATCAATCAGGCATACATTAATCATCATACCATAAATCTCTGTTGCTATATCACTGGAGATGCATTCAGTGCAAATATTACATTCCCAAAATCTTAACTGCGTCCACAGCCAATGGAGCTAGTCCAGTCCACTGTATCAAAATAATAAAAGGAAGGGTCTCACCAATCTATAGGTCTCTGGCGGGTGTCTCAACGTGCAACTTTTCTGGATGTCTTCACACTTCCCTGCCTTTACACCATGCCTCCTCCCTTTGGTCGAAGTAGTACCACCGGTCCGGTTTGGTACATGGCTGTCCAAATTAATCTTTGCGTTCTTCATTGTACCAGCTTCTCGCCCCATCCAGATCTTGAACTAACACACAGTGCTTCATCAGGGTCAGTCCCTCATATGCGCTACTCTCACAAATCCCCATCATAACTCACTAGGCCTCTTGCAAGGCTATGGTGGAATTGTAAGCATCCAGCCCGTGCTTTCGATAAATCTTCTGTAGAGTATCTTACTGTACCCAGACCTTCCTCTTCAGCTCTATAGTATCCAGGAGCCTCTCCGGCAGATATGGGTAGTCATACTGGGGGTACATTTGCTTGATTTGCCTCCTTACTACTCTCTCTGCCTGGGAACATTCAGGAATGCTCCTTATAGCAGTTCTGGGGCTCTTCCTGGGGAAAGTGTGGCAGAATTACGTTCCACAAGTCCCTATACCCCGGTGGAGGGATGCCTTGCAGATTTTTTTCAACAGGTGGACCAGAAGAAATCACCCAGAGCCCCTGTGATCAAATGTACAAATGGTATCTTGTATAGTGTGTCTCACAACCCAAGAACGGATGAAAAGACAGAGCAGGTAGTGGTTCCTAAAAGCTTTAGGAACCAATTATTGTACTTAGGACATGATCTACCATGGGCAGGACATGCTGGTAGGGATGAAACCCCTTGATAGGCTCTTACAGTAGTTTTATTGGCTGAATATACATGAGGAAGTGACAAAGTACTGCAGAGCCTGTCCTGAGTGTCAAAAGTTTGCCCAGGTTACCCGTAAAGACACAGTACCCCCTGGTGCCCTTACCGATAGTCAGCACGCCATTTGAAAGAATGGAAGACATTGTAGGCCCCTTGCAAAAGAGTGCCTAGGGATATAAATATATTTTAGTCATATGTGACTATGCAACAAGGTACCCTGAGGCTATACCCTTACGCATGGACACCACTCCCCGGATAGCAGAGGAACTTGTTAAAATATTCAGCCATCTTGGGATCCCGAAAGAAGTACTTATGGACCTAGGCAGTAATTTTCAGGCCACTTTTTTAAAGGAGTGGTACGATTTGCTGAGGGTAGTGGCAGTAAGAACACCCTACCACCCACAAACTGATGATTTGATGACTGTTCAACCAAACGTTAAAAAGAATGCTTAAAAAATTTGTGCATGAGGAGGGGAAGGACTGGGATAGATACCTCCCACTCTTGTTGTTTGCCTACAGAGAGGTCCCCCAAGCTGCTACAGGGTACTGCCCTTTCTCCCTATATGGCAGGAATCCCTGAGGACCACTGGACATGGTCAAGGAGTTCTGGGAAGAGGGTACACATGTTGGCCAGACCAGCATTACAGAGGACATGATCCAACTCCATAAATGGTTGGTCAATTACACTAAAAGGGCACACGAGAAATGCATGGGATACCAAGCCAAACAAAAAGCATATTATGGCAGCCATTGTAAACTGAAGGAACTGAGAGCAGGAGAGAAGGTGGTGTTGTTGCTACCCACCACCCAGAACAAGCTATTGATGAAATGGTAAGGACCATACTTTATTCTTTTGGGTTTTTTTTGTAACCAGGAGAGACGCACTAAGCTGAAAGCTTGTTTACAGGTGTGACCTGAGAGCACAAGGTAGTTAAGTGACTTGCTCAGAGTCACACAGTATGCAAGTGGGGGCTGTGGGATTCAAACCCAGGTCTCCAGGTTTGCAGCTCAGAGCCTTAAACCACTGCGCTATACTGTCTCCTAATATTCTGAGATTCTGAGGCAAACAGGGCCAGTAAACTATGAAACTGAGACCCCCGATAAGTACCCCAGGAGAAAAACACATCACGATAATCTTTTGAAAAAGTGGGCAGAAAGAAAAGAACCAGTGGGGACCTTATACATACACCCAGAGAGAGAGAAGAAACTGAGCTGGAGGTGGCATACCAGAGGCTTGAGGGGAAGGAAAACCTTTCGCCTATAAAGGTGAACCCTAAGTTAGAACCCTAACAGAAAAAGGAATGCCTCCACCTGTTAGAATCCTTTGCACCCATTTTTACAAACGTCCCTGGAAAAGCAGTTAGGGTACAGCACCACATAATGACCGAATCTTAAACCGTATAGGTTGTCTGAGAAAGTCAGGGAAGGGGTAAGACAAGAGATTGAAAAACTGAAGACACTGGGCATCATACATCCATCCACCAGTACCTGGTCATCTCCCATAGTGGTGGTTCCAAAGAAGGAAGGAGGCATTAGGCTGTGCCTAGATTTTAGGAAGGTCAATAATATTTTCCATTAATTTTGTGGTAGTCTGTGACCTTAGCGACCGAGATTGAGTGCCTAGAAAAACGGTGACTCAACCTCGGTGACTGTGATCACGGCTGCCTAGGGAGGAGGGCAACCGGATACTGTGGTTGGCGAAAACTGCGACAAGAACTCACGCGTATATGTGCGTGTGCACCTGCGGGGGGAAGGGAGAGATGCAGGGGAGGGATGGCATGTGGGAGGGATTGCGGTGAGCAGCTGCTGAGCCAGATTGCTGGCATCATGAGGAGGGTGGTTGGCTGGGAGGCATGGGGTAACGGGTTCTGGTCCAGCATGGTGCGGGGTTTTTTTTTTTTTGCTGTCTGGCGGCATGTATTGCCTCAAGATACCCCCCCCCCCGACATGCACCCCCTGGAGTTGAGAATCCATAAGTAGGGGGGTCCGGTGGGTGAAAGAGACCTGTAGGTCTCAGGCGCCGTTTTTCCGTGAGCTGCCAGTGTGCATCACTGAAATTATATTTCGACGGTACACTTGCCATAATAGCAATCGCTGTTGCTCGATCGCTATTATGACATGGAACCCATTTTGATGGATACCCCATGCCTAGGGTGGATGACATCTTGGATAACATAGGGAATGCACAGTACATCAGCACACTTGACCTGACCAAGGGATATTGGCAGATTCCCTTAGCCCCTGAATCTAGAGAGAAGGCAGCTTTCAGTGCGCTCCTTGGTTTATTCCAATTTACCACAATGCCGTTTGGTCTGCACTGAGCCCCTGCAACTTTTCAAAGATTAATGGACAGGATATTGACCCCACATACAGCATACTGTGCCTCCTATCCGGACAATGTAGTCATCCACAGTCCAGACTGGTCATCGCACAAAACACAGTTGACTGCTGTGTTAAGGTCCATACAGAAAGCAGGGCTCACCATAAACCCCACCAAGTGTGCCTTAGCTATGTCAGAAACGAGGTATCTTGGGTTTCTACTAGGCAATGGGAGCATGCAACCTGAAACTGAAAAAGTTGAGGTAGTTGCCAACAGCCCTGTGCCCAAAACCAAAAAGCATGCCAGATCTTTTCTAGGCCTTGGCAGGGTACTACAGGAGGTTTATACCTAACTTTGCCACCATTGCCACCCCCTTGACTGACCTTACCAAAAAAAGATGTGGGAATCTTGTAAAGTGGACCCCTGATTGTGATGAGGTTTTTAGGGCTCTAAAGGCTGCCCTGTGTTAAGATGCCCTGATTTTAGTCTCACTTTTGAGGTGCATATGGATGCTTCCAAGATGGGGATCAGAGCAGTTCTGAGCCAGACCATTGTAGGGGAGCAGTATCCCATCATTTATATCAGCTGTAAGCTACATGACAGGGAGCAGAAATACACAACCATTGAGAAGGACTGCCTAGCCATTAATTGCGCAATAGAAGCTTTATGCTTTTATTTACGAGGCACTGAGTTCACCCTCCTTACTGATCACAACCCCTTATGCTGGATAAACTAGATGAAGGACCAGAATGCCCTCATTATGAGATGGTACCTGACCTTACAGCCTTATAAATTTACAGTGAAGCATAGGCCAAGAAGCCAGCATAAGAATTACATTTTTTATCTAGGCATGGTGCAGACTTGGTTGAGACAAATGAAACCTGAAATGTAAATATATTGTACGTTGATGGAATGTTATGAAACAGTACTAGCATGTTTAATAGTACAGTTTGTCAGCCCCAGGGTAATGGAGTAAATTACGGTTCATTGCAGTTCTTTCTGCACTGTCATACATACTTCATTATTGTTAAAGGGACCCTGGGGTGGAGCTTCCATAGCGAGGGTTGGTGGAAGCTCTAACCCAACCCCCATCTGTATGGATGTATATACATTCTGGGGGTTTGTTGCTAAAACCAGTTTAGTATTGAAAGATACTGTTTTTTTTTTCCTGAAAAGGGAGGAGTGTGGCAGAACTACGTTCCGCCAGTCCCTATACCCCAGTGGAGGGATGCCTTTCTATCTCCTTTCTCGTCTCGCTGTAAATCTGTTGCCCAACAGTACCTCTTTACCCTTTCCTTTATCTTTTCTAGCCCTGACATAGGTTGGCCATCTGTCAGTCTTTTTCTCTCTCTATATCTTTTTCTTACTGCCTTATTTTCTATTTTTCCAATCTCCGTCCCTCGCCACCATTCCCCATAAGCACCATGTTCAGTCCAGCATGCCAGCTGGCAAATGAAAGTAGTTAAGGTGCATTAATGGCATTTAATGCCAAAAGATATAAAGTGCCTTTACGTATACAAGGTGCTGGTTAAATAAAGTGCATAGAGTGCATTTTGTGACATATTATGAGTTTAAAGTGCTGCAGTGCTTAATTAAGTTGATGCTTATGCCATTTTTTATATATGGTGCAGGAATGTTTAGAAATGTTTAAAATGGCAGTTAAATACTAACAAAGTGGCATTATGCTTATGATGTTTGAACTGTTTTGCTGCCGCTCCATTATTATGTAGAATGTTATGCCAAAGAAATCCTGCATCGAAGCAGGAACTGTTTGAACCTAGCGGCAAATTTTAACTTTTTCTTTTGCTATCGCTAGGTATCTGTGTAAATAATTACAGATAATTCTGAATTAAGACTCACGGCTGCTGGCTTTGTATAAAATATGCTGTAGAATGGTGCCAGCTAGCTGTGGAGGAGTCTGTAGCATGTGTGCAGCCAGTCCAGCGTGCTAGAGAGGCAGGCTTACCAAATCCATACAGAGCCCCAAAGCAGAGCAGCTAGACAATGATTGTCTAGTAGTCTGCCGCTCTACTACAACATGGAAAACAAATGGTTTAAAGGGACAGGAACATCCCTATTTATGGAAATGCTTTACAGAGAGAGTAGCCCTCAGAATAAGGAGATGGCTGCAAGATAAACTAAATACATTAAAGAAATTAAACAAATGAAAGAATAAATGTTATTGTGTCCAGCTTCTAGTGGCCCTAGCATAATCTATAATGCAACCAGCAAGTGTCTTTTTAAGCTCTGTCATCTTTCTAGCTCTAGTCTCCCAATCTGGCAGCCTTCAAGAGCCCCAAAACGTGCAGGTCCACACTCAGTATAGACTCCCACCAACTGTCAGTCTATGGGACCTACACCAGCCACATTGACCTGGTTCTCAAAAGTCAACTCTCCTCTGAACAACATAACAAATGGGTGGTGCTCCTTACTCCTCAGAAAACCCCTAAGATCCTTAGCCTCTCACTGTTATGAACTGTCACACTACACCAGGACTGCAAAAAAAGGGCTAGGCGACATTAGGCTAAACACAATGCACTCCTCATGCCTAATTCTGCTGCTGCTACTAATTTCGGGTGACATCCACCCTAACCCAGGTCCTCCACAGCTGGCAACTAAGGCATCCTGTAATCCTGAGACCCTATCCTTAGGCAGCATAAATATCTGCAGCCTCCCCACAAAACTGGATTCCCTCACAGCCTGGACCCCACTATACAATCCCGACATCATATCAATCCAAGAAACTTGGCTGGCCCCCAAGATCCTGTATTTCACGATTGCTATTCCTAGGCACACTGTCGTCAGGAAAGACAGGCCCTCCAAGAAAGGGGGTGGCTGTGCTCTTTACCTAAGAGAGTTACTTATGGGACATGTCTTGGCCTTACCCACCCCTGGAGTGACTTTCAGAAACTTGCCGCAAAAGTCTTGTTTGGCACTCACAACAAGGCACTAACCATTACCTCAGTCTACATTCCCCCAAACTGCCTAGTCAGTGTCTTCCCTCCCTCCTGGACTGTATCAACTTCTTGGGTCATAGCACAGAGGTCATTATGCTTGGGGACTTCAACGTCTACTGGTTGGCCCCCAGTGCAAAGAACTACAAGGATGCCCTAGCCGCAGCTAACTTCACATAAATGGTCCAGTCACCCACCAGGTTGAACTACAGGACAGGGACCTCCACCCTCCTTGACTGGGTTCTAACTAATAGACCTGAACACATCTCAAAGACCAAGGTTCTTCTGGACACTGTTAGTGACCACTATCTGGTAACATCCCTATGGTCTAATAAATTCTACAAACCCCCTCCTAGAACCATTTGCAGCAGAATGTTAATGCCTGGTCACCTAGGTCCCCTTAAAGTGCACCTGCATGAACTAGATTGGACCCCTATTGACACTGCCAAGGATGTGGACTTAGCCCTCGAATACTTTATTAACACCTTTAACTCGGCCTGTGATGTTCATGCCCCCCCATAAGAAATGCAAAGTCAAGGGCACTCCTAACCCATGGGTGTCCCTAGAACTCATAAAACGAATGAAATCCAGGGACCTGCCCTGGTACCGTGCCAGACTGTCTGGTACTTCTGCTGACATGCAAGCCTACAAAGCTGCCAGAAACACTTGCACTAGGTCCATATGCCTTGCGAAAGAAAATTACTACAAGAGCACACTTGCTAACTCCTGGAAGGATGGTAGGACATTCTGGGACAATCTTTCCCAAGTAACAGGGAAGAAACCCAAAATCACCCCTGCTATGCTCTGCATTGATGGCTCTGTCACCCTGGATAAAGTAACTATTGCCAATGCTTTCAACTCCACATTTACTGACCTAAATCATGTGCTCCCCCCTGACTTTTTTGACCCGACCCAACCCAGGTCACTACCCTGATACCTCAGGTGTCACTCGGTAGCACCCTCCATTTTACTTTAAGGCCATCTCCCAAGGGTTAGCTAGAAAACACATTCTCAAAGTTATTGGGAGATGGCCCGGTGGCACAGAGGGTTGAGGCGCTGGATGCCACACCTCGTGCCATGCTGGCGACCTGGGTACAGGAGCAGGCCTGGGTGCGGGGGTTGGCAGGGAGAGAGAGGATCGAGTCCGGAGGTCTGCTCTCCTCTCTGGGGGATCCAGGGGTATGCACCGCACCACAGCGGCCCCTGGTGGAGACCGGAGGAACTGCAATGCTCAGGGCATCAGTAGAGGGGAAGCGAAGCCACAATGGATGTCCCCTGGCATCATTGTATGCTCGTGGCTCTGCCTGGGGGGGTGGGATGAGGGTGTAACTCAAGGGAAAACCCTGCCCTCGGGGATAGGTGACGGCACCGCCTCCCACCAGCCACACGTCACCAGCTGGATTCTCTCTCCTGTCCTGGGCTGAGCCCAGCCCGGCCCAAATTATAGATACAGCACCCTGGGCGGATAGAGCAGCCCTACCTCGGGGGACTTAGAGCCGGGAACATACCTGGGCTGGTGCCAGGATACAGGAGGAGTCTCGGGGTAGGAGGTAGAGCTGGGATTAAGGTGGATGCCTGAGAGAGTTCCCCAAAGTGGCAGAGCATAAACGGAGTTTGGAAAAAAAAAAGTTATTGGGAGATCCAGGAATAGTGGTGACTTCCTGGACATGAAACTACTTGCCCTCACCATCGACGAAGTCCTGCCTCACCTCACCAAAATCCTAAACCACACTCTGATGCTCTCTGTTTCCTTGGAAATGAAAGTCTGCTGTGGTCACCCCATCCACAAAAGTGGCAACAAGATTCAGACAAGCAACTACAGGCCAATCTCTATCTCTCCCCCAAAGCACTGGAATGGATAGTTGCACACCAATTCATTGAATACCTGGAAAAATAAGATCTGCTATGTCGCCAGCAACATGGTTTTTGAAAGGGGCACAGCACCAACACAGCACTCCTAGACCTCACCTTCTACATCCACCAAGCCCTAGACCAAAACCAATTAGTTAGTGCCACCTTTATAGACCTGACAAAGGCGTTTGATACAGTTAACCACGCCCTACTGATAGAACAACTTCCTCAGCTAGGGCTCTCTCCGGGCGCTACCTTGTGGTTTCAAAGTTATCTCTGTGACCATTCCCAGCAGATTAGAATAGAGAAATCCCTCTCAACCTCCCTTCCTGTCTGCTCTGGAGTTCCCCAAGGTTCTTTTCTAGGTCTGCTGCTTTTTAGTATTTTCCTGAACAACCTTCCTGCCTCATGCCACAACAGAATGCTTCTATATGCAGACGATGCAGTCCTCTTTACAAACCAGTCGGATCCCACCCTTCTTCAGCATCAGATCCAGAGAAGTTTCTCTGAAGTTGAAACCTGGTTCCGTTCGCACTAGCTCATCCTAAACTATTCAAAAACCAAAACAATGCTGTTTCATGGTTCCCACAGCAGGCATAAAGAACAGCCACTTAAGAACTGCGGAGGATCTGTGCTGGAACAGGTAAACCAGTTCAGATACCTGGGTGTGACCCTAGACTGCACCCTGTCATATAACAATCATATCCATAACATTGCTAACCCCATTAATGCTCGCATTGGTCTACTCTACAGGCATAGGCACTGTCTGACAGCTGACACCTTAAAGCTGGCTATTCAATGCTCAGTCACCTTGATAATAGACTATGGCCTTGTGGTATATGGATCTGCCACTGACACTGCTCTCTGGCGCATAGCCCTAGCCCTCAACAAGGCCTGTTGGCTACTCACTTCAGCCACTCAACTCTCCCATACTTGCTATGTCTATGAACAGGCTAACTGGCTCCAACTCTCAAGCAAGCCAAAATACCAGACCTGCATCCTAGCTAAGAAGTCTACCCTGGGCCTGCTGCCCCTGGGGTTGAGTCCTTACTGACCCCACACTGTGCCAACCGCCTAACCAGAAGTGCTGAAAGTCTATCATTTACCATTCCCCACTGCCAGACCTCACAAGGACAGCGCTCCTATAAAGTTAGAGCCCCTTCCTGGTTTAATTTGTTCCTGGCAGAAATCTCCAGCTCTCCCAATCTCAGCAGTTTTAAACACAAACTCCGCCAACATCTGGTGCCCAGGGCCCACTGTGACTGCTACACTTAAATGGCCCAGCATTGCCCTCCCTGTCCACCCAAATCTCCCCAAATGACTCACCTCTACTCCCTCCCTCACTGCCTCAGTCCACTCTTGGGACAGCGTCACCCTTTCACCATCCTCACCATCTCCACCCTCTTCACCCCCACTAACCTCCATCCCCTTCCCTTGGGACCATCCCCCTGCCCTCCCCACTTACCCCTCCCACCCTCGTTCTTCTTCTCTCAGATGGCAATGTGCTGCCTACCTCTCTCCCCCCTCTTTACTACTGGCTTTTCCTTGTTACTTATTTGCCCTGGATGCACTTTACTACCCTCTCAAGTCACAGGATCTGCCCCAGGGCATACTCCACATTTTTCTGGTGTTCTGCTTAATGTAATCTGTTGCTGATGACAAGCCTCTGGTGGCTCCCGGTAATAATTTGAAACCAAATGCATGTCTGTACCCTTTTTCCTCTAAATATGTATCTGTATATTTGTGATTTGATGTGGAACCTTTGTAAATGAGCCTTGGCTCAAAGGTTTTATCTGAAATCTTAATAAATAAATAAAAATAAAGACACTGCAGGTCTCTAACGGAGCCCCATTAAGTATAGAGCCCTGAGATAGAAATTAAAGGGCTAGTGTGCATACTATAACAATACAGCACATACATAAATTAAATAAATGTTTGCACTGTTGCATTTATAGAAAATAAGGTGCTGACCTGTTAGCAAGACCTCAGGAAGGGGATTTCCTATAGGGGGACTTCCCATAAGTAAAACTTCATTATGAAATAGAGGAGGAGTTTCCCTAATAAGGCACCATTCAAGAACTAATTGGATGTTATGGGAGGGACTTTCCCATAAGTGGGAGGGCTATATAAGGCCTCCTCAAACACCAAGTGTCAGATTAGCTATCCAGCCAGTCTCACTTACTTGAGGACAAGGTAAGAGGAAGGACTTGTGCCTGAAACAGGAGTTTATCTCGAGCAAGCAGAAAAGCTCAGTATTGTTTTATAGAGATACCTGAAGTAAGGTGGAATAGCATTGTGCTATTTATTTTCTCATTCAGTTTGAACTGTTTATTGCTATTTATTATTTCTGTATTTTTTATACGTTTGTATAAAATAAAACACACTGTGGTGTGTTGCACCAATTGCACAATATCCTATGTTATCTTTGCAACCCACATACCTGCGACGGGAAGCCACACCCCTTCTCGATACTGTTGCTCCCGCCAGTCTCTCTGCAGGTGTGTTCAGGTTTTTGGGGTCACATCAGGTGGAGGTTCCCCCCCGCTGTAAGAGAACCACCAAATAACTCTCTGAAGTGGTATCTCTACACAATTCCTTTTCCCACATTGCCGCCTCCTCTACATCAGGTTTCTCAGCCTTGATCACTGATTCCTTGCTGCCTACTGTGTCCTTGCCCCAATTGTGAAGGACTGGGGATAGTGCTGACTGCAGAATCAGTAGGAGGTACACCGGAGGGGACAGACAGATGATTGACAGGGGCTTCTGGTGGCGATAGTGGTTCCGGCTTGCTCTCGAATGAGCAAGTGCTAAAGTCTTCAGGAGTTAGCAATTTGGGAGAGATGGCACCACCTTAAGTGCAGGAGAACGGTGACTGTAATGAGTGGGCTGCTTCTTAGCAGGTGTAGCACTGGCTTGGGGCTGGAGGTGGTTCCAACTTTTCTGTGGACACAGCAGCCTCTGATTCTTCCCATGGAGGAATGACACAAAACACCACTCCTCCTGTAACGGCCTCCTTGGGATCTTTAGATGATGCAGGCAGGCTTTTCCACTTTGGGAATCCAATTGGAGATAGTAAGCCATGGGCTCACTGCCCCACCTCATGGCACCAAATACACACAGGAATATGCTGTGCCTCTGGGTCCTTGTATCTACATAGGGTGCACTTTTGTGATGAGGCTGATTTTTCTACCATCTCACACAGCTATCTGACTAACGTTTTTGGTACTTCAACATCCATATCTGGGGGTTTCTTCACCATCTTAGGTGTTGGTATCAACTTGTGCACTCTGCAACAACAGTAGAGAGAAAAATGATCATTTTCCAATCCCAGCTCACTGGCTCGGTCTTCTTGTTTCCCCACCTGCACTCTGTACAATCTTGCCACACTAAAATAGATCAGCTGAACTATTCTCTTGTTCCAGGCCTTCTCACTTATGGCCAGCAGAAATAGGCAAGAGTACTTACTGTGATGCAGTCCACTGAAAGTCCAAGTGTGCTGACCATGTCACCCAAAAGGGCAAAAATTACACCGGGACACGTTTTTTGCAATACTAAGAAATAATAAAGATGGCCCTGTGAATTAGATGAGCTCTTTCTGTCTACCACAGAGCTCCTCTGCACAAACACACCCCAGCAGAACACCAGCAGTCTTCAGGCACACACCCTTTTTGCACTGCAGTCCAATCCACTTCATGAGTTGCAGCGTATGATCCCTCCATTTACGTACTCATCACATGTTCTGACCACAGGTTCCCCTTCTTCCAGCCCAACAAGGCGCACAATTCTACCACTTGCCAGTGCCATTTTCCAGTCACCAGTTCAATATCAAAAATTCATAAAAAGTCCATAACTTCACCCCACCAGCCCCAGAGAGCAATTGTACTGCAGAAAGGCATCCCAAATCCCAGATGAGCCCCACTTATAGCCCACCCCTCCCTGGTATCTAGGGGTATGATGGTGTTACTGTCCATGGGGAGGGGGACCACAACAGAAACTGCAAAAGGTGACTTGCGTTTGTTCTTCTGGACCGGAGTGCATCTTCATTCAGAGCTGGCTCCAGGAAACAAACTGGGTAGTGGCACAATCAAACATCGCAACTGTGAATTACTTCTCAAGCTAAGTAAGAACAAATAGGATCCTTTAATTCAGAACTTGCTTAAATATAACTTGATTCCAGCTGGCTATGTTGCTCAAGCAATACCTCCACTGGAGAAAGGTTAGGGCATCAGGACCCAGGGGTCCACAGTCTCAATGGCCATGCATTGTCCATTTCAAGTCCATGCTTACAAAGTATATTTGTATCCTCAGCAACATCCAATCCCCAGACTGATACGTGATACCCAAGCACGTAGTCTAAATGCAGGCAAGTTCACTTTTTCCACAGTCAGTACATTCATGTCAAAAAATTCAAATTAGCTCTGCACTCATCATGCTGTGTGAATCTGAATGAAACACTGACCTCTTTAGCAGGTGAATATAAAGATATTTATTCCAAGGTGTCCAGATCCCCTGAAGAAGACCACACGCGTGGTCGAAGCGCTGGGACTAGTTCGATTTGTTTGATGCACTAACTTAGGTTGTGAATTTAAAATAAGGAGTTACACTACTGTGAGTCTGGACACCTTGGAATAAATATCTTTATATTCACCTGCTAAAGAGGTCAGTGTTTCATTCAGATTTACACAGCACAACGGGTGCAGAGCTAGTTTGGATTTTTTGTCTCATCAGTTTAGGGATTAGCAACCTCTTGCTCTGCACTGGGGTTACACTGAGCACACACCTGTGGAGTATTGGACAGGACATTCATGTCAGGCAGCTTGCCCTAGCTGCATATACTGCATTTTTTTTTTTTTTTGCAGCTTCTCCCACACTTGGTACAGGCAGCTTTCCTTTGCTGTCTATGCTGTTGATAGGGCCAAGATCTCTCTCTCTCTCTTTCCCATAACCGCGATTCTTCTTCACAGTACCAACCGGAGTTTTCTTTCTCCCTATAATGAAATGGGTGGCATTGTACCCCAGGGGCATTCAGCAAGATACCCTCAAATTCCTGGCTGTGACTAACTCCTTATTCCTTTAGAAGCGTTGCAGTTCCCAGGCCTCTGAATACCATAGAAACCCTCTGACTAGTGGGGGTTCTCCCACCTAGGATGAGAGGTCCAATCACAGTTCATGTTGTGGACTAGGCAGTCCATCCTCACTGGATTCCATCTCACTTTTTGGCCATGTAAGATAACTTGATTCACTCGCATCTAGGGGCAACTCCCCCCCCCCCCCGACAGAGTGCTGAAGAATATGGCCACTGCCATGTCCTCTCTAGGCGTGTCCTCAGACCTCTCATCCTGAAAAACAGATAGAAATCACACAGGAGTGGACAGTCACTCCTGCTTCTGCCCTGGGACTGGCTCCTTTGGTTCACGCCTTCCTACACAGGCCAAATGAGTCCTGCCATCCAGGACTGTCTCCCAGCCAATGGGAGACAGCCTCCCAGGGAGGAAGGAAAATCTTAACCTTTTAGGGGTTCAGAACCAAGGACTTCCAGAGGGGACACTCTCTTCTAACCAACCTCTATAACTTCTACTACCCCCAAGGGGAGGTTACATACGTATATAACATTTATAAATTGTGTGCCAAGAAACGTTATTAGCTGGTTGTTGCACCATTTCTTGTTATTCTGAGGCCTTCTATTCAGATGTTTCTGTATCATACTTTCTTGTAGTTATATTCATCAGGCAGCCTATCTTCATGTTTTGTACTTTAACTTAACCCATGCAATGATTCCTCTGGATATGTGCCGTGTGTATTCTATTCCTTTATACTGACTGCCGTTATAATTTTTTATTCTATTGTTATTCTTTTCTTACGTGCATATTGACCTCTTTATGATCAAACAATAAAACGGAGGCAAACTGATGGTTTCCCAGATTGTAACTCTATGGCATATTAAGAGGACATGATGGACATCATACTTTTAAAGTCTTATTACTATCTGTCTCATGACAGAGTAAGGGATTACTGACTAAATTACACCATTTAGAGAATGTAGGTAGCCAAGCCTGAACCCTTTGATGCCCAGTTTACATTCTGGTTTTATTAACAGGAATTAGCCAAAAAGACATTTCTATATGCTCTCTTATTGTATGGCTGTACTGAGAAGGATCACGTATAAATGTATTACGTTTACAATAAGAGGTATAACTTTATTTTGTTATTATTTTGCCTTATATTGTTGCTTCGACCTTGATTGCCCATTTTGCACTTACTCCAGTAATTAGTGTTCTTTGATTGCTGTTTATTGTAACTGCAAATTGTCTGTGAAATGTATTTGTATCCCCTACTCCCTACCACTGAGTTGTACCTGGAAATGAGCCTCAGCTCAGGGTGCCTTTCCTGGTCACCAGTTTTCAAATAAATAAACAAATGCATTGTTTAGCTTAGACTGTATTTTATGATGCTGTAAACATATTTATAATACTCTTTAAATTTATGTTTGCTACTGTGGCTCTTTTTGGTGTATCGTTTTAAATACTGAAATGACTTTAAAAGTCAATTAAGGGGACATGGCTAGCAGCCTGGAGGGATAGACGTGTGTGCCTTGAGCTCCTCCAATCAGACCGAAAAACAAATAGAATAGCAGAGAAAAAGAGAAATTTTGCAGCCTGACAGAATTAAAGAACATTGGCTACGTATAAATACAGAAAAGCAATTTGAATTATAATGGGAAGACCAAAAGAAGCTGGAAAAATGGAAACAGCAGGCAGCTTCCCTGGGCCGGGGAAACCACTGTCGGAGAAACCCAATGAGGAGAGAATGAGAGAGTTAGCAAATTTTGATTCCCTGCAATGAGCCATAAATCTATTCACCACCACTATCCAGAAGCTTGACAAAAAAACTAGATGAGCAAAATGATAAAATTGTGGTTATAGAGTAAAGAATGGAGGCAATGGCAGGTGCGGAGGCAGACCACAAGCGCATGGCTGGGAGGGCACTGGCAGCTACTTCTACAGCAATAAAAGAGCAGGCCCTGATCTGCAGCAGACATGAGTAACTGGAAAACTCTGCCCGCTCAGCTAATGTTCTAATACTGGGAATACCAAAGGGAGACAGAAATTAACAATCTCCCTACCTTCTTGGAGCGGTGGCTCCCTGAGGCACTGGGACTGGGATTTGCAGTGCCAATCATAAAGGCATATAGAATCACGCTCCACAGAGCTGCCAACAACTTGGGGGGGCCCGTACTATCCTAATGACAATGACAACTTCCACCCTATGAGACCAGATACTTAAAGCTGCCAGAGCAGTGTCGCCAGTGATGATGGAGGACAGAAGGATTTTTTTCTTTGTGGATTATTTGCGTGCTACCAGGATGCGCCACAAAGCAATTGAAGGAGTGGCCACAAAACTCAAAGCAGCAGGTATCGTATATAGAATATTTTTCCCATTTATAGACACTAAGGCAGCGGGGGAATTTGCAGCAAAACTTTCCAACAAGTCACAGAAGGTATCGCAGGGAGCGGATATGGAAAACCCAGAGGAGGTTAACTCTGACTAAACTTCAGAGACTATTAATACAGTAGCAAATGTCATGGTTAATTGAATGGTGCTCCGATATCTGTTTTGATGGGTATGCAATAAGGTCTGTGGTTTGAAATGACTCATGCAACCTTATGTTCCTGAGCTTAAGGTGTCATAATTAGATGTCTAGCATCAGGGCAAGGTGTCCCCATTTTGTCTCCTAAATCAAGTAGAATCGGGGCAATGTTTTTCTTCTTGCTATTTTCTTCTCTCTTTTTTCTGTGGTTCAACAATGTTTAAAGGTATAAGTTCTAGCAGTTAAATGGGGTCATGTAGTATGTACAGAGGCTCATTGAGGTAAAATGGTGGCTGAGTGAGGGAAGGTGATCCCCTCGTGTTAAGTTTAAAATGGCGGGTAGACTGTCGACTGTGTAACATGCGAGGAAGAGGGAGAAGAAGAATAATAATCAGCATTTATATAGCACTTTTCATACACAGTATCCCAAAGCGCTTTACAAGCAATGCTAGACTGGTAGTGAAGTGACCCACACACAGCCTGGATAATTGCATGAACTGGTTTATGGGAATGTTGGCCAGGACACCGGGAATGTTCCCTGCTCTTTACAAAGAGTACCCTGGGTTCTTTTACTTCCACTTGGACACCCACCAGGGCAACACCAGGATGGGCAGAAGGGACCTCGGTTTAACGTCTCATCTGAAGGATGGCACACCCCAGCAGTACAGCACCCCCCAATACTGCACTTGGATGTCAGCAATTTTTAGGTGCAAGTCCATCCCGGTGTGGGACGAGAATCCACTGCCTTCTGGTCCAGAGGCAGATGTGCTACCAACTGAGCCACGCTGACACCTTAGTAAGAGGTGGTACACACACATTAGGGGTTTAATGTCTCACTAATGCTGCCAAGAGTACTTTGAAATGATAAGCTGCTAAATGTGATTCTGATTGGGTAGGCTATTGGGGTTGTTTTGTTGCCTGGATTTTAAAACGGAGCCCAGTAGCATAAGTGCTTATCTGGATTAGACCGTAAGCCTCTAGTATGTATATTAATGTTTGTTTAAATGTTCAACTGTGATGAGTAATTATAAAAACATTTCCTGGTCTGAGGTTGAGGTGAGTTTGAGGGAGGTGTGTTTTTGCCTTTTATATATGGTAATTGGGAATCTGATTATAGTAAAGCCCCTTGGGCTTGTGTAGTCAGTTGATGGTGTAAAAGAAAATCGAGGTTATTTCCCAAATGACCTTTGCCCATAGTATGCGCAAGGTGCATTAATTCTAGCTGATTTAATGTACTGTAGCTTTACTCCTCATGTTGTCAAAATAGAAATGTGCAATGAATATTCTGTAGTAATGACTGGTGTAAGTATTGAAGAGAAGTGCCATTTCCTGTAAGCATGAATGGTATGCATCTGCTATTAAGTTCAATAAAAATAAATTTTAAAAAAAGTTAATTAAAAAATCTGAATTACTTATTGAAAAAATGATTTCGTCTTCATTTTCATTTAATTCCCCCCAATCTCTTGCATTTTCATTATTTCTAATGCAATAGACATATTTGTTTCTACATCTCAAGAAGCAGTGAATTGTCTGTCATCTGGCTGTTCCAGCCCATTGCCACTTTTGCGGCTTGATTCAAAATCTGGTGGGAAATCCACTTCATAAAACCAACTAAGGTCTGGTACCAATGTCAAACACTTTTTTCTCTGGAAGCTCGTTAAGTGAAATTGGTCAGGGCACCTTGTGAAGTTTGGTCTGCACACCCATACCTACTGGACTCAGTGTTTAATTCTTATGCACAGCAATTTAATACATCTGTATTATAAAGAAAAAAGAGTTTGGGGTCAGTGCTGGTCTTTAGTTGGTTTTGTGGTATTGCTGTTTTGACCTGGCACAACAGTACTGGAGCACTTCTTTGGTGCCTGGGAAAACTACTGCACCCATGTTTAATGACTGAATATTTTCATTTTCATCAAACTGATCTTTATCAGAAAAAACACTTTAGATTCACTTTTTATCTTTTTTAGTTTGTTTATCCTCCTGGTCCCTGATGGCAATGTTTCTTGCCGGATCCCCCAGCCCTGTCTCCTGCTCGCAGCTCTTCCTCCAGCGCCCCACGGCTTGCCCCCCGTGGTGGGGTGGCAGGGATCCCTCAACCCGCCTCTCTCTCGGATTCAGTGCTGGAGGGGTGTTGCTGCTAGTCGCAGGGACAGAGCCTGTGGGGATTGGCTGCCATGGAGCACGTCAAGACCCTTTTTCCTCTGGTGTTTTTTTTCTCCTAAGGCGAGGACATGCAATGATGCCACAAGGAGTGAACACGCACGCTCCCATATGCGTTCCTTCGATCGTCTGCCTCGCCTTCCCCTGGTGTAGCCTTAGTGCACCAGCCCCCCAGCTTCTGCTAGGAGCAAGTAGTGCTCCAATTGCTGGTGTACCCCCTCCCTGGAGAAGGAGATCAGCCCAGGGGATGCTTGATCCTTCTCTGCCCCACCGACCCCCAGCAGCCCGTGCTCATTCCCGAACATGGGTCACCGGCATGGTGTGAGGTAAGGTGTCCAGTGCCTCAGCCCTCGGCGCCACTGGGCTGGCTTGGATTCACTTTTTAAAAATTTATAGAAGTTACTTAAGACCCCAAATTCAACATCATCAGGAGTCAGAACAAACCTGAGTTCTTTAGAGAGTACCTGTATTTGATGTGGCATTCATTCATGTCCTGATAGAATAATTGTTTTTTTGCTGAGTCCTCGCCAATCTCCACATCACCTGTGTTGGACCATCTTGTTCTTTTCCCTTCTCTGTGTTATTCTTGGGCTTTGTCGTTCCCTCTTCTCTCTGTGATTGTTCCAGTTCCTTGAAAAATTAACAGATCTATTATCACTTTGTCGTCCTTCTGCTTCAGAATCCTCTCTTGACTTATCAGATTCTCTTCACTTCCTGCTGCTTCTGTTTCTTGACCAACTTTGGTTTCTTACACAGGAACAGCTCCTACTTTGTGACCATCCTGGACATTGACATTTAAATATCTGACCTTGTGCATAAACATTCTTATCTCATTTAAATTTGTATTTCTTGCATTGAGCTACTTCCTTCTTGTGATTTGCTAGTGCTTGTTTTACTCTTTGTCTAATTCGTGATTATTTGTGTTATCACTATGGTTCAATATTTCATTTTGTACCAGTTCTATCTGTTTTTGGATTTCATCCAAATTTAATTTGTCTTCATCTAAAATTTCCACTAGCACATGAGAACGGTTCAGTAGTGCTGTGCTGTGCTGTGATACTTCCAACGTTTCCTGTAATATTATGCAGTTTATATCTGTGGTGGGCATGATTCTTATTTCAGATGCCTCACTCCCAGGGTGAGGTGGTCATGTGGGGGACTGCACAGTAAGTGGCATCTGGACTCAGATAAGACAGACACCACAGTGATGTACTATATAAAGAAATGGGGAGGAGCAAGATTCTCAAAACTGTGCACAGATGCAATGAGGACTGAGGATCTGGGATCTAGCTTATTCTCTGGAAGCCAACATTTCTGCAGTGTGTCTGCCAGGCAAGGACAATGTATTGGCATACTCCCTCAGCAGAATCAGACATAGAAACCATGAATGGACTTTGAACCAGCAAGTGCTGGCTTCAGTTTTCAGAAGATGGGTGCTCCAGGGATAGATCTGTTTACCTTATGGGACAATAATCAGCTGCCAAAATCTTGTTGCAAACCCCCAATCAGGGGTACAGTCCCAGAGGACACCCCCTCTCTAACCTGGACAGGAAAGCTTCTGTATTCCTTCCCTCCATTTCATCTCATACAGAAGTCACTCATGAAGCTCAGGAGGAAGCCAGCAACAACGATCCAGATAGTGCCAGAATGGGCCAGGTAGGCGTGGTACTATGTACTGCTGACCATGTCCTACAGATACCCAGTCATCTTGCCACTAAGACACAACCTACTAAACTATCACAGGACAGGATAACCTTTCCAGATCTCAGAACATTATATCTGAGGGCATGGTTCTTGAGGAACTAGAGCTTCCTGGTTTGAATCTGTCACAAGAGGTTTTAAAAGCTCCAAGAGTTTTCAGGAAACCAGCTACAAGAAAGGCATGTGCCTCAAAGAGGAAATGATTCTCATACTGGTGTGCTTCCAGAAAGTTATTTCCAATACAGGCAGGGCTGTCCACAGTTGTAGATTACATGGTACACTTACAGTCCCTAGGCCTAAGGCCCTTAATTTTGAAAGTGCACTTGGCAGCTGTCTCTGCATACATCAGTAGGCAATGATAAATCATTGGCTTCGCAACCTGCGTTTAAAAGGTTTTTCAAAGGCCTCACTTGCCTTCATCCCCATGTGAAGGTATCAGCTCCCCATGGGACTTGAGTATTTGGCTTGCACAGCTGATGAAATCTCCCTTAGAGCCTATGGCCACAGCAGACCTAAAATATGTCACATGGAAAACAATTTTCCTGGTAGCCATGACATGTGCCAGCAGGGTAAGTGAACTGCAAGCCCTCTGTACAGCTCCAAACTATATTATATTCCACAGAGACAAGATAGTCCTTAGGAGAAATAGAAAATTCCTGCCTAAAGTGGTGTCAGAATTTGTCTTTAGTCAGTGGCCCCCTGGTGCAATTCAAAGGAATGAAGCACTGGAACACCTACACAGTGCTACTCTGTATTGACCAGCCCTTGGTCTGAGAGACTTAAAATAAAATTTGAAAGATTTTGCATTCATCCAAGTCTTGGAGCTTATTTTTTCTTTGCAAACAGAGCCTCCCAGGACTGTGCAGATCTCAGCTGTCTGTTCTATGTTAAGGGGATTAGTTATCCCATGGCAGCACCTGCTACCAGCACTGCAGAGCACAGATTCACTTGGACTGTTTCCTACTTGTGGTCTTTCCTGAGCGCTCCAGCACAGGTGAGCAAAAACTGTGCTGCATTGATGTAAAAAAGGCACTGGGCTACTATATGGACCAGACAAAGAATGTCAGGTCTAACAGAACACAACTCTTCATCACTTGCAGAGAGTCTGTCAAGGGTAAACCAGTAGCTGAAAGATTATCTCTTATTGGATAGTCTCCTGTATTCAGTTCTGTTATGAGAAAGCTGGTAGACAACCACCCAGAGACCTAAGGGCACACTCCACAAGGGGCACCTCTGCCTCTATGCAAGCTATAAGTGGCATCCCTCTTCAAGTTATTTGCAAAGCAGCTACCTGGAAGACAGTCCACACCTTCACCGGGGCCAGCTGGACTGTGGTGGGCTCCAAAAGGGTGGGGGTGGCAAGTCAAGGGCACACTACAGAATTCCTTCGCCATTCTGGCAGAATGGGACTGCTGGGATGAGGTATACAAAGCAGTGGCAAGGGAGGATATGGGTGTCCTCTGCAGGGGAGGCCCCAAGGTGGGAGGTAGAGAACTCTAGCAGAGGAAGAAGCAGTTTCTGGCGAGGGACTCAATTATTAGGGGGTAGCTTTGGGAACAGGAAGGGGAATGAGAGGGGAGTTAAGGTACCTACCAGGCACCATGGCTCAGAGGGATGGGCAGAGGATCCTCAGGGTTGCTAGGGCAGCAGGGCCAGGAGGAGAGCTAGATTGTCCACCTGGGGACTAATGACCTAGCAAGGCATGGGGCAGGGATTGTGCAGGGAGAGTTCATGGAACTGGGGAGGGGCCTAAGGCAAGTCATATGCACAGTGGCTTTCATTGAGGTGCTGCCTGTCTACTGCCGAGGTGAGGGTGTGGTACTCCACACCAGGAGCTTCAGCATGTGGTTGAAGGAATGCTGCAGAGAAGAGGGATTCAGCTACACTGGGGACTGGGGACCAGCCTAGTGTGATGATGGTCTATATAGAGGTTATGGCCTGCATCCGTCTAGGAAGAGAACAGCATTCTTTAGTGGATGGCTTAAATGTTACTTTGATGAATATTTAAACTAGCTGAGGTGATGGCGAAAAGACAAAGGGAGGCATAAACTTGCCCCCCACAAGCTGAAGCAGTAGGAAGGGAGGACTTGAGAGGAAAATCCCCCAAGGAGCACATTAATGGGAACAGCAGAGAAGTAGAGGACAAGAGTGATGGGAACACAAGTTGCAAAACAAAAGGGGAAAGTGAGGCAAGGCACAAGGGGAGGAAGTGGAGTTGGAGGCAGAGTGGGAGCAAGGTGTGGAAGGCCATGTGTGCAAATGCAAGGAGTCTTGGAAATAAAATTCCAGACCTGGAGGCCATCATAGCAGAGACGGAGTTGGATACTGTGGCCATTACTGAGTCCTGGTGTGCAGACAGCCACAACTGGAACATGGCATACCAGGCTACCGTCAATTCAGAAAGGATAGAGAGGTGAGGAAGGGAGGAGGGGTTGTGCTGTATTTAAGGGAGGGTATCAAAGTGATGGAAATGCAAGGGAACCGGGGGTAAAGGAGGGGCTAGAAGTACTGTGGGTCACCCTGGAGACAAGAGACAGAGCCACTATTCGGACCGGGTGATATACAGACCTCCAGCACAGGGGGTGGAACTGGATAAGGCACTGGGGGAAGCCATCAGTACAATAGTAAGAAAATGGGAGGTGCTGCTGGTTGGAGACTTTAATCTGCTGGATGTAGACTGGCACCCCACAAATGTGGCTTCAGCTAGAAGCAGGGATATCCTTGACTCCCGGGGGTGTTTCTATGGCAAATAGTCAAGAAGCCCACACATGATGGGGCAGCACTGGACCTGGTGCACACAAACAGGGACAATATGGTAGACGTCAAGGTGGAATACCACCTGGGCACCAGTGATCCCACTACAGTGTGGTTTAACATAAGGATGTCAACACAGGCAAACCACACAAGGATGAAGGTTCTGGACTTCAGAAGGGCAGATTTAAAAAAACAAATGGGTGAGTGCTTCAGAGCTGACCTAGCAGGGGAGTGGATTGCCTGGGTGGGGTGGAGGAACGGTGGGGCAAATTAAGGTATGGCTTAGAGAAGGCAAGAAATCTGTACATGAAAAAAGTGAACAAGAACAGGAGAAAAAAAGAGACCACCATGGATCTCAAGGGAAGTGGCGGCAAAGGTAGAGGCTAAAACGGTAGCATTTAGGAGGCAGAAAGAGATGCAAAGGGAAGAGGATAGGGAGGTATACCAGGGAAAGCAGAAAGAATTAGGGAAGGTGATTGGGGGTTCAAAGACACAAGCTGAGGAAAGGATAGCCAAAGGGGTAACTAAGGGGGAACAAAACCTTTTTCAGGCTCATAAGTGATAAGAGGAAGATAAGGGAAGGGAATGTGAGGTTAAGAAGGGCAGGTGAAGAAGGGTAGGGGAGACTCTGCAGAGGATCAGGAAAAAGCAGATATCCTGAACAGATACTTCTGTTCGGACTTCACAGTGGAAGGGATGGAGAACGGACCACATAAAACAGCAGGAACACTGGGGGGAGGAAGGTAGACACAAGTCCATTCACAGAAGAAATGGTTCTGAAAGGACTTGCAAATCTGAAAGTGGATAGAGCTATGGTACACTCAAGGGTGCTGAGGGAACTCTGGGAGGTACTGGCTGCACCTCTGACAGCTCCATTCAACAACTCACTGGAAACAGGAGTGGTTCCAGAGGACTTGAGGATGGCAGGTGTAGCCCCACTTCATGAGAGCAGCAGCAGGGAGGAGGCTTGCAACTATAGGCCAGTCAGCCTGATGCCAGTGGTGGGGAAGTTAATGGAGACTCTTCTAAAGGAAAGGCTAGTGGAGAATCTTGAATCCAGTGGGTTACGAGATCCATGGCAGCACAAATTCACTGGGGGGAGGTCATGTCAGATTAATCTGATTCCTTTGACTGGGTGACCAAAGAAATAGATCAGGGCGGGGAGATGGACATGGCCTACTTAGATTTCAGCAAGGCCTTTGACACAGTACCTCATAGGAGGCTCATAAGGAAACTGGGCAGTTCGGGGTTGGGTCCCAAGGTGGTAAACTTGCTAGGAAATTGCTTGAAGGACAGGCAACAGAGGGTGGTGGTAAACAGCACTCACTCTGGGGAGAAACATATAATTTGACGGCAGATAAGGGCCGCTTGGCCCATTCAGTCTGCCCATTTTTCCCTACCTACATTATCACTGCAGACTTTACTTGATCTACAGCTTTTTCTCCCTCCCTCCTTTCCACTATGATTCCCTTGTGCCTGTTGCATGTATTCTTGAGCCTCATCACTGTTTTCACCCCTACCACCACCACTGGAAGGCTGTTCCAGAAATCCACCGATCTTTTCGTGAAGAATTACTTCCTCGCATCTCTCCTGAATCTATCCCTCCAGCTTCAAGGCTTGTCCTCTTGTTCTTGAACACCTTTTTTTCTGAAAAATACTCCCCTTCTGTACCTTATTTACCCCCAAGAGATATTTAAGGGTCTTCATCATACCCCCTCCTCCAGTGTGTTCATATTGAGGTCCTTTAGTTTTTTCTTGCAGGCATTTTGATGCAGACCCTGCACTATTTTAGTTGCCTTCCTCTGGACCACCTCCACTCTGTCCTTCCAAAGATGTGGTCTCCTGAACTAGGCACAGTACTCTAGGTGGGGTCTTACCAGTGATCTATACAGAGGCAACACCACCTCCCTCTTTCTGGTGATGATAGCTTTCCCTATGCACCTCAGCATACCACTAGCCCTCCCAACTGCCTTTGTGCACTGCCTGGCCACCTTTAGGTCATCAGATATTAGTCCCAAATCTCTTTCCTGCTTGGTAGTCGTCAGTATCATTTTACCCATTTAGTACTCCGCCCTCGGTTTCTGTGCCCTAAGTGCATTGTTTTGCACTTTTTCACATTGAAACTCAGTTGCCGTACCCTTGACCATGCCTCTAATTTTCTCAGGTCTCTGCTCATCCTTTCCACCATTAGAGAAGGAGAGAGTGACCAGGGGGTACCTCAGGGCTCAGCACTGGGAACAGTCCTCTTTAATATCTTTATAAGTGACATTGCAGAAGAGCTGGAAGGGAAGGTGTTCCTCTTTGCAGATGACATCAAAATCTGCAATAAGGTAGACACTCCGGAGGGGTGGAGAGAATGTAAAGAGACCTGAGAGAACTCAGGGAGTGATCAAGGGTATGGCGACTGGGTTTCAATGTAAAAAAGTGCAAGATCATGCACCTGGGGCACAGAAACCCAGAGGCAGAGTATAAAAAGGGGGGAGAGGTACTGACGATCAGTAAACAGGAAAGGGACCTTGGTGTAATCATATCTGATGACCTCAAGGTGGAGAGGCAATGCGACAAGGCTGTAACTCAGGCCAGTGGGATGCTGAGGTGTACAGGGAAGATTAGTCTCCCTATTTTTGACTATGGTGACGTAGTCTATAGTGGAGCTCGCAAATCCTCCCTTGCCAGACTAGACCCCCTCTTTCACTCTTTTTGTCTTTTTATCTTAGACTATTCCCCTCATACCCACCACTGCTCACTTTACTCTGCCCTTTCTTTCCCCTTTCTTGATGTCAGGCACCTTCCCCACTGTGCCTCTTTTATATCCAAATTCTGGTTTGGTTCACTTCTGTCATCTCTTACATTACTAGTATCCTCTCCCCCTTCTTCCTCTTACCCTCTCCATAGTAATATTTCCCATTCTCTATTTATTCCTTCTTGGAATTCTACTTTTGGTCAATCTGCTTTCTCATATCACTTTCCTAAACTCTGGTCCTCCCTTCCACTGTCAATCAGCTCTGGCTCTTTTGCTTTCTTCCTTGGGTCTCTTCTTCATGACATTTCTGCTTCCACCTGCAACTGTCTGTGAGACTCTACCTCTTAATGTCCTCCCCCCATTAGTATTTTCTCTGGCCATTTTGTTCCCCTCATCCCCAGCTTTTGCTTACATGAGTATTTTCCCCTTTCCTAACAAAACTCAGTTTTTATCTACTACATGTATAAGTTCCATGGCATTGCTTTATATTGTTTGTGATGAAGATCATATGATATACTGTGTTGCTGTATATGGCTTCTGTTTTTGTACTGTTAATATTCAGTTTTTTCATCTTCTGAGCTATCTCCACTTTTTCTCACCCCCAGGATGCATCTGGAAACAAGCTGTTAGCAGCTCAGTATGTCTTTCTTGGTGAAACTTTTAAAATAAATAAATGGGGAGGGCCAAGATCAGGATTCTCCGAACGCTGCCATTGATGGGGTCAGATCCCCTGGTATTGCTGCTGCAATCTGATATAAATGGACACAATAAACTTTTTATGCTTTTGCCTTGCTTTCCAATTTTTGGGACTACAACTAATGTCTAATAATGGACTACTATCCCACTTTCCCATATGGTATCTTGGGGGTATCCTGTGACTTTGGCGACCGTGATTGGGCACCTACTAAAGGGTGACTCAATCACTGTGCCTCATCGAGGAGCAACTGGTAAGGTGGGCGACTGGATGGGAGGGTGCAATAGTGACATCCTGTTGCTACATGCCTATGCACAGGGGGGAAGTGAGCACATCGAGCATGGGGTGGGAGGGGATGGAGGGGTGTAGGGTGGCACCATGGCAAGCTGCTGAGTTGCTTCCCGTGCCATGGTGGGTGAGTTCAGGGCTGCGGGAATGGTGCTGGGTTCGGGTCTGGGTGTATATACTTTGCGCCCGCCTGAAATTTTATTTTTGTTGTTTGCACTTCTACATGCACCCCTGGAGTTGAGAATCCTAAGTAGGAGGTGCAGGGGCAGCTCCCTGCATAAAATGAAAATCCAACTCCCGATGCCGTTTTGCTGTGCACTGGGAAGTACATCACCGAAATATTTTTTCAGCGATGTGCCGTTGCCTAATGGCAATCGCCCATTGGCGATCACATAGATCCTATCTCGAACACTATGGTTCTGTCGTTGCCATGTGCTGCAATCAGATAAGTATATGTTCATATGTATGTCTATCTTTAATTGCTTTCTTATGCACTATTCTGGCATTTATACTGTTACTTTCTGTCATAGCAGACAAAACACATTTTGAATATGGCTTTAAAATGTGTTTTTTTTTTTTTTTTATGTGTAATGTACAGTGTTTAAGCTATATATAGGGGATATGCAATGGGGCACTGTGGGATAAACTAGTTATTTTTACATGTTCCCGGTGACCTCGGGTAACCTCATGAGTGGCGTAGCATAGCTGAGCCACGAGTGATCTACCCGAGGTCACCGGGGACGTGTGAAAATAACTAGTTTATCCCATGGTTCCCGATCACATGTGCGATTGATGCAATAGGTTTTGTGGTGGTTTTGGTTGTGTTTGTGATTGAAGTTTGCTTTATTTTATTGTTTTTGGATTGAGGACTATTTTGTTTTAGTGGTGGTACTCCGCTGTACTGCTTGCTTTGTGAATGGGTGTGTGGTTGTAGGCTTTGATTGGCTGGTTCAGTGAATGGAGGGTGGTTGGAGTGATTTTATTGGCTGAGGTAACGTGGGAAAGTGGTTTTAATTGGCTAGGGGGGCGTGTGTTGGAGTGGGAGGGTTGGAGTGATTGGTGTGTGTGTGTGTGTGTGTGTGTGTGTGTGGTAAGCATACTTTGTGATTCGTGGGCATGGTTGAGATTTGTGGTGCAGTTTCGGTAGGAAGGAGTTTGAGGAGGATGTCCTGTTTGTGTGCTTGAGGTGGCAACTTCTGGAGAGCAGGAGTTTGTCATTTGTGCTGCCAGGGAATGTAGCGTTGTTGTGGCGTCTGAGTACTCGAGCGTCGGTTGGTGGATCTATGGAACACTTTGAGGAGGAGGCTGTGGATTTCAGTGGTGAAGGTGGTGGAGTGGTGTTTTGTTCGTCGATGGAGTTCGGAGGATGATTTTTTGCACATTTGGAGTTTTAGGATTGCTATCTTCTTTGGATGCTTGTTTTCTGGTCTAGATGGATTTATTGGGGCTTTTTTGGGGGGTGAGCTGGTGACGATTTGGTCCTGGATGGTATTCTTCTGGATTTATTTTTTTGTCTTTTTATCTTAGACTATTCCCCTCATACCCACCACTGCTCACTTTACTCTGCCCTTTCTTTCCCCTTTCTTGATGTCAGGCACCTTCCCCACTGTGCCTCTTTTATATCCAAATTCTGGTTTGGTTCACTTCTGTCATCTCTTACATTACTAGTATCCTCTCCCCCTTCTTCCTCTTACCCTCTCCGCAGTAATATTTCCCATTCTCTATTTATTCCTTCTTGGAATTCTACTTTTGGTCAATCTGCTTTCTCATATCACTTTCCTAAACTCTGGTCCTCCCTTCCACTGTCAATCAGCTCTGGCTCTTTTGCTTTCTTCCTTGGGTCTCTTCTTCATGACATTTCTGCTTCCACCTGCAACTGTCTGTGAGACTCTACCTCTTAATGTCCTCCCCCCATTAGTATTTTCTCTGGCCATTTTGTTCCCCTCATCCCCAGCTTTTGCTTACATGAGTATTTTCCCCTTTCCTAACAAAACTCAGTTTTTATCTACTACATGTATAAGTTCCATGGCATTGCTTTATATTGTTTGTGATGAAGATCATATGATATACTGTGTTGCTGTATATGGCTTCTGTTTTTGTACTGTTAATATTCAGTTTTTCATCTTCTGAGCTATCTCCACTTTTCTCACCCCAGGATGCATCTGAAACAAGCTGTTAGCAGCTCAGTATGTCTTTCTTGGTGAAACTTTTAAAATAAATAAATGGGGAGGGCCAAGATCAGGATTCTCCGAACGCTGCCATTGATGGGGTCAGATCCCCTGGTATTGCTGCTGCAATCTGATATAAATGGACACAATAAACTTTTTATGCTTTTGCCTTGCTTTCCAATTTTTGGGACTACAACTAATGTCTAATAATGGACTACTATCCCACTTTCCCATATGGTATCTTGGGGGTATCCTGTGACTTTGGCGACCGTGATTGGGCACCTACTAAAAGGGTGACTCAATCACTGTGCCTCTCATCGGGGCAACTGGTAAGGTGGGCGACTGGATGGGGAGGGTGCGAAATAGTGACATCCTGTTGCTACATGCCTATGCACAGGGGGGGGGGAAGTGAGCACATCGAGCATGGGGTGGGAGGGGATGGAGGGGTTGTAGGGGGTGGCACCATGGCAAGCTGCTGAGTTGCTTCCGTGCCATGGTGGGTGAGTTCAGGGCTGCGGCCGGAATGGTGCTGGGTTCGGGTCTGGGTGCATATACTTTTTGTTGCGCCCGGCCTGAAATTTTATTTTTGCTGTTTGCACCCCCCCTCGACATGCACCCCCTGGAGTTGAGAATCCTTAAGTAGGGAGGTGCAGGGGGCGCAGCTCCCTGCATAAAATGAAAAATTCCAACTCCCCGATGCCGTTTTGCTGTGCACTGGGAAGTACATCACCGAAATATTTTTTCAGCGATGTGCCGTTGCCCTAATGGCAATCGCCCATTGGCGATCACATAGATCCTATCTCGGGAGCACTATGGTTCTGTCGTTGCCATGTGCTGCAATCAGATAAGTATATGTTCATATGTATGTCTATCTTTAATTGCTTTCTTATGCACTATTCTGGCATTTATACTGTTACTTTCTGTCATAACGGGCAAAAACACATTTTTGAATATGGCTTTAAAATGTGTTTTTTTTTTTTTATGTGTAATGTACAGTGTTTAAGCTATATATAGGGGATATGCAATGGGGCACTGTGGGATAAACTAGTTATTTTTACATGTTCCCGGTGACCTCGGGTAACCTCATGAGTGGCGTAGCATGGCGGGCCACGAGTGATCTACCCGAGGTCACCGGGACGTAATAGTTTATCCCATGGTTCCCGATCACATGTGCGATTGATGCAATAGGTTTTGTGGTGGTTTTGGTTGTGTTTGTGATTGAAGTTTGCTTTATTTTATTGTTTTTGGATTGAGGACTATTTTGTTTTAGTGGTGGTACTCCGCTGTACTGCTTGCTTTGTGAATGGGTGTGTGGTTGTAGGCTTTGATTGGCTGGTTCAGTGAATGGAGGGTGGTTGGAGTGATTTTATTGGCTGAGGTAACGTGGGAAAGTGGTTTTAATTGGCTAGGGGGGCGTGTGTTGGAGTGGGAGGGTTGGAGTGATTGGTGTGTGTGTGTGTGTGTGTGTGTGTGTGTGTGTGTGTGTGTGTGTGTGGTAAGCATACTTTGTGATTCGTGGGCATGGTTGAGATTTGTGGTGCAGTTTCGGTAGGAAGGAGTTTGAGGAGGATGTCCTGTTTGTGTGCTTGAGGTGGCAACTTCTGGAGAGCAGGAGTTTGTCATTTGTGCTGCCAGGGAATGTAGCGTTGTTGTGGCGTCTGAGTACTCGAGCGTCGGTTGGTGGATCTATGGAACACTTTGAGGAGGAGGCTGTGGATTTCAGTGGTGAAGGTGGTGGAGTGGTGTTTTGTTCGTCGATGGAGTTCGGAGGATGATTTTTTGCACATTTGGAGTTTTAGGATTGCTATCTTCTTTGGATGCTTGTTTTCTGGTCTAGATGGATTTATTGGGGCTTTTTTGGGGGGTGAGCTGGTGACGATTTGGTCCTGGATGGTATTCTTCTGGATTTATTGAAGTACCTGTGGATTAAGACTTTGAAGAGTCAATTTTTACAGTTGCTTTCTTTTGTATGTCCTAGTTTGGTGTGGTCATTTGCAAGGAATAAAGAGTGAGAAGGTAAGTTTTTGCAACATTTATTAAAGAGAATAGAGAACAGTAACAATTGTGTTTAATGTAAACAAGAGAACTGCAGTAGTTTTGAACAGTGTATGGATGTGGAAGATTTTTTAAACTTGCAGTAAACAATTTATTTTCAGAAAACACTTTTCAAGAACATAGGGGTATGGGGGTTGACGTGGAGTGAGGGTAGTGGTGTGAGGTATGAGTTTAGTTCTGTGTTCTAGTCCATAGGGTTTTATAGAGTCCTTTTACTGTGGATAATGTATATTTTTTGTTTATTTTCTGTCTTTTGATTCAAATCGCTTGTCCGGTAGTAGTTGCTCTGTATTGCAAAGATGGTGGTGGTCAGAAGGTGTGTTTTTTCAGGTGTTTGCAGGTTTCAAACAAGGAAAGTCCAGTTACTGTTAAATGTTTTTTCTGCTTTGACAGCCTTTTTTTCTTGGAGGGTCTATTTATTCTGAGGTGGGTTTTTTTTTCCCCATTTCTACAGTATTTTACAAAGGAATGTTCAGGTTTGCACAGATCTTCTTTCTGCTTTTGCATTTTTTTCCCCAGGAGGGTTCAATTACTTTCAGGTATTCTTCCATGCTGTAATCAGATGTTCTATTCAGTTTTACAGGTTTTTGACATTTTTGTTATACAGAGTGTATGGCGGTTTGGAAGTTTATTCAGAGTTGCTGTCGGTATCTAAGACCTTTGGTCTCTTTTTGCCATAGTGTCATACTTGCTACCTGCAGGTGGGGGAGAGACTGGATTATAAGTTTGGTATACAATGTGTAGTAATGTGGGGTGGTGTTTGGAAGGTGGAAGTGGTGGTGATGGGTGGGTATTGGGTGGGAGGAGGGGGTTTATTGTAGTTTTGTGACTTTTGTACGTAGTGTAATGATCCTTACCTTGTATGATATTGAAGGTCACTTGCTTTGCATGTATGGTGGGGGTTGCTGATGCATGTCCCCAGTAGGTTTTTGTAGTTTTTGAGCACAGTGGTAAGTTCTTGTTGGCAGGGAGGCTTGGGCTGTGGAACCTGATCGCCGCTTAGCAAGGTAATTATTTGCTGCTGTTTGGAGTCATTGAGCTTTGAGTATTCGTTCAGGCGTTGCAGCTGTTTATGGCCTGAAATTTGTATGATTTCGGTTGGTGGAATCCTACTGTCCACTAATTTTTGTACGAGGTCCTTTCATACAGAATGGTTAGTTAGGCGTTTATCAGTTTGTATGCCTGCATTGGTAACCATGTTTTTGTCAGTCGTGGAGAGCTTATTAATTCCCACAGGCTGATTTTTAAACCATTTTTGGACCTTTGATGTTTGTATGTTGTTGACAGCCAAGAAAAAAGGTGCTTCAGGGTGGTTACTGTGGCTGGGCCTGTGGGTACTGCAGAGTTTGTTGGTGACTGGGCATCTGGTAGGATCATGTTATACTTCGTATGCTCATGGCTTTAGTTTTCCACATTCTTTTGGGTTGGAGCCTTGTCTAGTTTTTGTTTGACGTTCACTGGTGTACTGCAAGTAGGATAGTCCATTTTCGTCTTTTTGCACAATAATGTCCCCCCATTTGACTGCCTCATTTCAGTTATGCCTCTAACGCCAAAGTATAGGCTAACTATTAACCACATGGTACTGAGTAAGCTGTCAGGGTTGTGTGGGCCTAGTTGTTGAGTCTCATACAGTTTATTGATTAGGGAATCTGTCAACTCATCTGCAGTCTTTGGTTTGTTGCCCTTGCCATAACATTTGAGACATTTTTGTTTACACTGCAGAACTTCTCTGGTTGTGAGGAATGCCAACAATGTTGACAGAGATTCTGGATAGCGTTTCCCCTTTTAAATATCTTTCAAGACTCTGGAATGTGGCACATAGTGTTAAGGGCTCATAGAAAGTTTTGTCTTTTTTGGTGCATTGCATGAAGAAGGTAGCCAGTAATTTATCCAGATTTGCCGCTGTAATGCTTTCAAGAGCAGTGTCTATATTGTGTTTCTCAAGTATTTTTGAAAGGTCGTGACATCGATGTTAGTCTTTTTCAGTGTGTTGGGGTTTTTGCCTGCCTGGATAGATTTTTGTATGGCATCTACGTCTATGTGGACTGCGGTGCTAGTACTGGGTTTTGGTTCTTCCTGTATTTCTGTTTGTTGTAACTTGCCTAATTCTTGGGGCTCTAGTAGAGGTTCACTGTCTCCTTCAAATTGTGTTAATATCTGCATTAGCTCCATCTGAAATTCTGCAGTAGTTTCATGTGTTGTCATTGTTTCTCAAGTGCCGGTGGGTTGTTTCCTGTAATACTTGCGGTTGGAAAGGTCTTTGAAATCGGCAGTCATGAAGTTGAAGCAGTTTTTTTTAGTTTTATGATGAAAAAAGCATATGTTTTCTATGAAGAAAATAGTTGTGGTGGTGCTTGCGATATTACTGTAGGACCATCGAGTGTGGTCTGTGTGCTGTTTTTTTTTTTTAATGTACGAGGGGTTGTGCAGGTGGTTGATTTAGTGGTTGTGCCAGTGTTGATTGCGGTTGATGTGTGCCAGCTGTGTGGTTGGTAGAATATAGACTCGGTAGAATGCCTGTGATTGACAGTTTCCACAACCCCCTTCCCCATCTGTCAGTGCATGGCAGGACATACCCATCATTATGCAATGCCACAGCCACAATCCACCTCTACCTTGGCAAGTTTTGCAGGAAGTACACCTGTCACAGTGCAGAGGCCACAGTGGCAGGCCGCACACCTGGCAAACAGGCACTCAGTGGGGGATGTTCATCACTGTGCCACAGTACCCTGTGTGACTGCAAACCTCACCTCCTGCCCCGGGAGTGTGTCCCCCCACCCCCACAATCACAGTGTCATCACCATCATATGGTGGGATGTCTTCTGGTACGTCATCTGGCAGGGGTAGTCAATGTCACACGCACATGTTGTGGAGCATGGCACATGCAGTAAGCACTCTGAAGTATTTTTTAACTGCCAACTATGCCACTCGTGAGGTTACCCGAGGTCACTGGGAACTTGTGAAAATAACTAGTTTATCCCGTGGTCCCCCATCACATATCCCCTATATATCTCTCATGACAGCACAGTGAAATACTAGAATTTAGTGATTAAACATAGGCGTAGTCTTTGGGAGGCAGTATGGTGCTGTGGTTTACAGCACTGAGCTGCAAACCTGGAGATCTGGGCTTGAATCCCACAGCCACCGCTTGCATACTGTGTGACCCTGAGCAAGTCACCAAACGTCCTTGTGCTTCCAGGTCACACCTGGAAACAAGCTTCAGCTCCGTGTGCCTTTTCTGGTTAAACAATTTCCCCTTTCCCTAGTCAATTATTGTATAAACAGACAGATTTAACTATTTCAAACACAGAGGTGGGTGCTGCTGTTTAGAACTCTATTGAGGAAATCCTCTTTAGTAATCAGTTTCTTATGCATAGATGTTGTTAGTTATGATTTCAAGTCCATTTTGTATAAGGTTCTGAAAGGGGCTGGGCTTCTCAGTCCTAAGTACAAATATAAACAAGGACTGTGGAAACAACAAAACACAAAATTAGCCTGGGGATTAATGCATTTATCTATTTATAAGAAACTCAGTATTGCAGTAGCAGTGTCAAATTTTCAAACTGCAGACAACTTCACAATTTACAAACTAAACAAGTTTTTAAACAATATCAATATATATATACAGAAACACATTTTGCTCACATATTCAGCAACTATAATGTGCAGTGACCCCAAATTTTCAAAACCCAAATCTGTCGTCAGATATACGTTGAATCACAGTGCACATTAAGTTTTACAAAAATGGTTTCAAATCTAGTTCATCATACAGACCCCAATGTGCTGAGTCTGTAAATCCAATGGCTGCTATTCCCAAAGGTGCATAAACGGCACTGAAAACAAATGGAAATGCAGTACACAGCCATGTGCCTTGCAGAGAAGGGGTGCAGAAGGATTGATGGGCCAAGGGGCAGCACCTGTAGAGCCACACAGTGGTGTGGTGGGAGGGGCTCAAAAATGCAGAAACACCCCCTGATCCTGACATGAATGCTGATGCACATAGGTGCCATAAGCATATGCAGCAAGCCAAAAAAAAAACACAGGACGAACTGGAACATAACACCGACAACAATGGCTGAAAAGGCTGATGGGATTACTGAACAAGGCCCAGTAATGGAGGAGGGGTATGGCCACAGGAACTGTAAGCCACAGGTGCCCACTGGTGGCACAACCCAGCCCAGGGCTGCAAATTTCATGGGGCCAAAGGTGGCAGCCCTTGTCACTGATATAAGGGCACATAATGCCACCCTATATGGGGAGAACTCCCTGAAAGCCCCTACAGAGATTAAGGCATGGCTGTTGCTGGGAATCCAGTCAGCCATAAATTCCACAGGGCTGGAGGCCCACACTGTACTTGCCATCAAGCCAAAGTTGCACGACCTCTAGTCTGCCATGAAAAGAAAGCTGCTGTATGCCAATCACTCCCAGGCCACCACAGGGAGTGGCCCCCACCAAGGTACATATAGTAATCTCTGTCGAGAGAATAATGGCAGAGACCATCATAGAGGTTGCATACCACAGTCAGGAGAGTGGCATCAACACCATGCCAGGTATGTGGGTACTCAAATGGGCAGAGCAGAGGGGCTGGCAGCTGCACCACTGTATACCTAACCATACTGTTAGCACTCCACAACAACTGCGGCAGGTAGACAGGACCCTGGCAGGACACCCTCAATGTCAGCTTGGGTGCCAGGGCATGTGCCCCCTGTAGGTAGGTATCCACCACAGTGCCATGGGCAGGGGCGTGGCATTAGAGGTGGAAACACAGCCTATGTAACAATGTTCCCCTTCTCACAGGGACAATGCATGGCATCACAACATTGGACATGGAGGAGGATAATGGCCACCCTGATGCCACTAAAGGAACACTGGATGGGACTCACACCCAGTCACAACCAGCAGAGACCACTCACCACTGGGGATGGTATGTAGCTCACTGAAGACATCGCTGCACCATAGAGCAGTCCTGGTCACAGTGCCAACCAGCAATGGCACACAGGAGCGGGTGCCACCGGAAGAGCCACAGTCCCCGGATCATGCTGGCACGGGGGGGGACCATGCAGGGGAGCCACACACATCACTACTGCCAGCTGACCACAGCTGGGATATAGGTTCTGTCAGCCTCCAGCAATGTTGCACCAGGTGCCACCCACCCATGGGTGTCCTCTGAACATACTACCATAACCTGAGGCAGCTGGGGGCTGTCAGGGGACTCACTGGGGGGGAATGGACCGCATAGGGGACATCCTGGAGAGGGCCACACTGCGCATGCTGCCTGTCCACAGTCAGCCACCCAACACACAGGCTGTACCCACAGCAGGTGAGGGTGACAGTGCCTCACTGGGCTTGGCAGACCAAGATGGGTCTGCAGGGGATATCAGGCCAGGAGGTGCACCAGCCCGAGTAATGTGTCACTAGAGGTGCAAGAGGCCAGGCTGGTGGAAGACAGCTGGACACTAGGGCAGGCACCAGGCTGGCATGAAAGTGACAGCACAGCACACCCATGATATAGATGCACACAGTGCATGGTCTCAGCTAGTTACCACATCCACTACACCCAGCTCATAACTGGCACAGACTTATTGGCCACACATGGACATTTCCTGTGAAGTGTAAGCACAAGCAATGTCCCACACACACTGCTCACCCCCCCAACACTGCACAGGTACCCCCATACACAGGGTTGCCTAATGAGCACTGAACATTGCATAGTACTGCCCACCCCCACCATGTACATGTACTGCCCCCCACACCAGAGGCACAATCTCCTCACCACCGGGAGTCTACATCCCGCTTCCCCATCTGGGGGTGCATGGCAGGACATACCCATCATTCATCATTATGCAATGCTACGGTCACAATCCACCTCTACCTGGGCAAGTTATGCAGACAGTACACCTGTCACAGTGCAGAGGCCACAGTGGCAGGCAGCACACCTGGCAAATGGGCACTCAGTGGGGGATGTTCATCACTGTGCCACAGTATTCTGTGTGACTGCATACCTCACCTCCTGCCCCAAGAGTGTGTCCCCCAACCCCACAATCATATTGTCATCACCATCACATGGTGGGATGTCCCCTGGTATGTCATCTGGCGGGGATAGTCTGTCACACACACATGTTGTGGAGCATGGCACATGCAGTGAACACTCTGAATGCCATTCTCGGGGCAAGCATCATCATTCCACCTGTGTGATCCAGGCACTGGAACATATCTTGAGCTGGCCAATAATGCATTCCGCCATAGACTATGTCGTCTTGTGGGCCTCATTGTATGCCTCCACCTCCTAACCATGTGGCTGCAGGTATGGTGTCATTAGGTAGGGTCGTAGGGGATATCCATTGTCACCTGTGGGGGAAGATATGGTCAGTGAGTGAGCATGGTGCAACTGGCGTAATAAACATCATGTAACAGTACCCACCAAGCAGCCACCCATCACATCCACCATGCTCAGCAAGGTAGGCAACCAGACTGGAGCTGTGAAAGATGTAGGAGTCGAGGCATGAGCCGGGAAATTTGGCATACACGTTGGTTATCAAGCTACCCCCATCACGTACGTGCTGGCACTTTACACTGTGGAAGTCCTTTCTGTTGCAGTATGTCTCCTCCTCCACTGTGGGTGCCGGGATGGGCACATTGGTGCAGTCCATGGCACCGATGACATTTAGCATGCCATGGAACCCCTCCTTAGTGGCCTGTACAGTCCCTGGTGTAGTGTGGAATGCAATGTGGGCATTCACGCTATGCAGCATGGTATCTGTGAGCTGATAGAGGGCACAGGATGCTGAGGATTGACTCATGCCAGTCACATGACCAGTCACACATTGGGAAGAGTCAATGACATAGTATGTCAATGCACACAGGACTATTGTCTCTACTGACATTGCCTGTGACCATTGGGCTCGGGATGTCACATGTAACCCCAGCATGGAACACGGGTCGGCTATGGCCACATGGTCCAACCAGAACCTTTCAATGCAGTGTGTGTCATGGAGCACTTGGGCCTGTAGGCATGGCCTGAAGACATGTGGCCTTGGATTACACCTGTGCCTGTGGTCCACTGCCAGTGCCTCGTCCAGCAGGAGGGCATTGCATAACAGTCTAGGACAAGTGGTGCTCCAGGGGTGCTGTCCCATCTGCTGTAGTGTTCCAATCCCCCTTGTACATCCAGCTCTGTCACCACTATGTGGTCTGCACAGCCCACCAGTTCTCTGCCACCTTTATGTGGGTGGGGCATGTGACCTAGTGCTGGTGGCATGGCCTGATAAGGCATTAGTCTTGCAATGCCATCTCCCTGTATCAGCACTATGGCAATGGCTGCTCATCCCACTGCTGCTGCATTCCCTGCTGGATACACTCAGCCCTGTTCTGCTGCTTCCACAGCCACTTGTTCTGGAACATCCTTCTGTATGTCATTGGTATGACCCTTCAGGGGTGGGTACCTTGCTGGAGGGGTGTGCATCCGTGGGTTTCCTGGGCTTCTGGTGGGTTGGCTTGTGTGGGGCTGTGTCCTGCATGGCTGCTGTCCATGGTCTGGCACTCTGCACCATGGTGGCCAGTGCATGCTGAGTGTCACTCCGCATATGGGTGTGTGTAAGCTGTTGGGTGGTCTGGCCATCCCCATTTACATCTGTCTGGTGGCTGGGGTGGCTTCCATGTCTGTGCCCTATCTAGTGCATGCTGTGGCCTCTGCGGGTGTTCTCTGTGTCCCATTGGGTGGTGCCGGCATTGTGGCAGGCCTGTGTCATCCACATTGGGTGTTGCACTGCAGACATTCCATTTTGTTCTGTGATGGGCTGTGTTTCACCATTCCTCTGTGTATCATTCCACCATGGCTGTCATGTGAGGGGGGACTATATGTCCATGGGGGTGCTGCTGGGGGCGCGGTATACCTCTGTCCTCCCTGCTGTGCATGTCCTCCCATCGGGATGCATTGTTTTTGGTGGTGGAGAGCCCCCGTTTCTAGTTTCTCCATGTTACACCCCCCCTCTACACCCCTACACTTTTGGTTACCCCTTCCCCCTGCTTAGGGGTTTCTCCCTCTGCACTTATCTTGTCAGTCCAATTACTCTTCCTGTAAAATTGCTTGTTTTGTCTGCTATGGCAACCTAACACCTTGTTTTGCTGTACATCTGTTTAAAGTTTATTACCTTGCATTAAGTCTCTGTACCTGCATGGTTCTGGAATGCTGTTGTATTTTCTTGGTCTCACTGGCATTCATTGTTAACTGGCTTCCCAGTTCTATGTACTTTGCTTTAAAGTTGCTCCTGTGCCATTGTATGTGGCCCGGGTCATGCCTGAAAATGGTCCCTGGGATCAGTGCACCTACCCGGTTATCAAAGTCATAAATAAATAAAATAAATAAATCCTGATGACCTGTTGATATGCACACTGCGTGCCTGGGTCTACGTTTCCATTCATTCCGCGTAATTCTCCTGGCTTGATTGAATGCGATGTGTTGTCAGGGCTTTCCTGAATGTGTGTCCATGTAGTATACATATCCCATGGTGCTGCCACACCCCTCCGCACCTGTGCTGCGCACCTGCACCCCTGCACTGCCCTTAGTTCCACGTCCAGCTATGCTGGTTCTGTGATTGCCATACTCTTGTCTTGTGTGTGCAGTTCCCTCAATTTGCAATCCCCACCTCATCTGCATGGCCCTTTCCATGATGGTGAATATCAGCCAAGAAGAGTATCTCCTTAGCAGAGTATTCAATCTGCTCCCCCCACGGTTTAAAGGGACATGTTCCAGACTGGCAAATTTCAAACACTTTTCATTTGAGTTGTGGAAGGGTTTGAAATGGAGTCCAGCTGATGTATTTTCTCTCTGATTTGTAATGTCCCTCACGTGCTCCTGAACTCATCTTTTCAAAGGACAAATTGTCCTCCCAGTGTAGAGTGTATTACAGGGACATTGCAGACAGTAAACAGTGAATGATGTATTGCAGTTGATGAACTACTGAAAGTCAGTTTCAGTACTCAGATTCGGAGTTGCATACTTCTTTGTTTGAATCCCCAGTTTACAAATATTACAGTTCTGACATCTACAGACACAATTGGGGATTGGTGGTAACCAGTTTCTATGGGTGTTTTCTTGTACTGGTGTCTAGTGACTCAACTAGTTTGTCTTTCAGATTTTGTGAGTGTCTGAATGTCACATGTGGTTTTGTTCCAATGTCGTTTGAGTTTCATCTCTCATCAGGCATGGGCAGTATTTATGTATTGCCCCCTATTTCTCCTGCCAGAGCATTTAATGTGGTTATAAGAGTAACTGGTCCTTGGCCAGCCCAGTGGTGTGGAGGGCTGACGTACTGGTGCCTCACCTGCCACCACACAGGTGACACGGTGTCGGGAACAGACAAGGGTTGTTTGGATGCCAGTCGGGGAAGGAGGATTGAACATCCAGACAGCTTCTGGGGGGGGGGGAGGTAGTGTTACTGTACTCTCACCACCTAGTGGATGCTGGCTGTTGCAGCCAGTGTGTGCCGTGAGAAGGGGACCTGACACAGTTTCATAGTTTAGGTATGAGTCTATAGGTAAATAACCTATAAAGACTCACCACTATATCAGTGGTATTGTCTACACTGAGTATCCCCCATGAAGATATCCAACTTGTTTTTGAAAACTTCAAGGGACTCATTATAGACTACATCACTGGGTAGACTATTCCACAGTGACACAATACGTTGGCTAAACCAGCTACCCATTTTATTTGTTCGGTAACTAGTACCTTTTAGCTGTCTGGTGTGTGCCCTAGTGTTAGCTGTCTTGTAGTACACGCTGTCTGTATAAATAGATTGTAGTAGGTGTTATAGATGTAACACAAATCTCATCTGACTCTCCCGTATTCAAGGGAGTGCAAACTCAGTTCTTGTAATCTTTCATCATGGGATCTACACTTCATACCTTTTACCCTCCTGGTTATTTTCCTTTGTACTCTTTCCAAGATTTTTTTATCACGGACTGATTGCGGGACACAGTAGGGGGCACAATAATCTATGTGTGGTAGAACAAGGGCAGAGTATGGTGGCATTAGAACACCCGATTCTCGGCTCTTTATATTCCTTAAAATACAACCAATAATTTTATGGCACGTCTGGGCTGTAATTCTTGAATGTGTTTTAAAAGAGAAATCGTTAGTTATGGTCACTCCCAAGTCCCTTTCACTTGTAGTTTCTGATATTATTTCGCCATCTAATTTGTATTACACAAGTGGATTTGTGTGCCCAAAATGCATTACTTTGCACTTTTCAGTATTGAAAACCAATTGTCTTCTTTGCCCATTGTGTCAAGTTACCCAGATCTTTTTGAAGATTTTGTCCATCATCTGGGTTATTTGTGATGGCTCCTAACTTGCTATCAGTGTATTTACACATCCAGGAATTACTGGACACCAGCATGTCCAATATGAATGCATTAAAGAGCGTAGGCCACAGCACAGAACCCTGTGGCACTCTGCTAGTCACTAGACCCCACTCGGATGTGTATCCTCTAACACTCACCCTCTGCCTTCTATTGTTCAACCTAGAGTTAATCCATGAAATTAAATATGGATTTTAAATGAATAATTAGTTCTACTAATTATTTATGTGAGACCATATCAAAAGCACGCAAGAAATCTAGATATACCACAGCCACTCCCATGGCCTTGTCCAGTGTTGCACTTACTGGCTCAAAGAAAGTCAACAAATTTGACAAGCAGAATTTTCCTTGGCTAAAGCCATGTTGGGTAGGAGCACTCATTCCACTTTGCTCAAAGTAGGTAATGATCCATCCCCGGATGATGTTCTCCAAGACTTTACCCAGAACAGAGGTAAGGCTTATTGGTCTATAATTTGAAATTTCCTGTTTGTTACCCTTCTTAAATATGGGGGATACAATGGCATATCTCCACTCTGAAAGAACTTTCCCCTATCTCAACAAGCTATTAAAGAGAACTGTCAGTGATCCAGTCAGAATGTCAGCTAAATTTTTCAGCAACTTGGGATGTATTAAATCTTGTCCAATACATTTATTTGTTTTTAATTTTCTAAGCCCTCCTAAACCTCTGTTTCAGTTATCTCTATTTTAAAAAAATCTTTTTTCAGAGTGTTCTAGAGAGAAAGTGCTGTCCTCTTTTGGTTGAAACTTAGATCTAAAGTAATTTTCATTAGCCATTTCAGTACCTTCTTCATTTACTTCATTATTTAACTTAATCAGTCCAATATATTTTTGATTTCCTTTTAATGAACCAATGTAGCTATAAAACTTTTTATTATCTTTACCTGAATAAGCAAATTGCTGCTCCATGTTAATTTTAGCTCTCCTTATCAACTTTTTGCACTTATTTAATTTTTTGCATTTAACTAAATCTGATTCTGACTGACTTTTCTTATATTTATAATACGATATCCTTTTTTGATTTATTACTTTCTTAATATTCTTATTTAACCTTGTGGATACTCTACCTGTTTTATTATGTTTTTGAATGACTGGAATGTGGTTGCAGAATCAATATTCAATTTCAGTTTTAATTGTTCTCCATTGTGTATCCATGTCCTTATTTTTCACCTCTGTTTTCCAGTCCCAATTTTTAAACAATGCAAACATTTCTTTGTAGTTTGCTTTATTTGAATTTGGTAGCACTGTGCCTGATACTTTGTTCCAGGCAAAATCAAATGTGCAGTATATAGTACTGTGTTCTGCAGTACCCAAAGGCTCTTGGATTTTAACAGTATCCAGTTTATCAGGGAAATTACAGAAGATCAGCTCTAACTTTTTTGACCCCTGGTGTTTTCTCTTGCAATTTGTACTGTATTTTTACTGAGCATGGTTTCGATTAAGGTTACTTCAAAGTGATTAGAGCCCTGCAAGTTGTCCCAGTTGATTCCAGGATAGTTAAAATTCCCCATGATTATACAATTTCCGCTGGGCACAAACTTATCTAGCTCCTCTAAAAATCTAATATGCTGTTTGTTATCTAAACCTGGGGGCCTATAACATACACCTATTGTTAAATTACCATGACTTAATTTTATGTTTGCCCATATTATCTCAATTCTATTATTATTGTTCCTATTTAATGTAATTTCTGTAACCTTGAGACTATTAGTAACGTATAGTGCCACACCTTCTTCATTTTTGTTTTTTCATTCTCAGTGTATTAAAGTAAAGCCTGGTATCTCTAATCCCCAGTCTCCTTCCCTGAACCACATTTCCGTTACTGCACAAATAGAAATATCATCATTCTTAAGTTTAATTTGTAATTTATCCATATTATTTTTTAAACTGCAAGCATTTAATAAAATACAGTTAAGCTTATTACATTGGTTAGAATAGTGTTTCTTATGAGGAACAATCGGTGAAGGCATACCTCTCAACCTCTTGCCTCATGAATCAGGGACAAGGCTTAAAAAAATCAGGGACAAAGACCCCAAATGAGGGACACATCTTAAAAATATGTACTATTCACTCAGAAAGCTGATAGAATGAAAGGATTTGTGTTAAGATGCATTTTGTGAAGAAAACATTCTGTAACTTTAATGTTTGACATTATTTTGTGCTTTTAGTCACCACTATTCTGTCATAAAAACACAAATTTTATGAGGGACAGAGGAATATTTTGAGGCAAAATCAGGGACGTCCCTGAAAATCAGGGACAGTTGAGAGGTATGGGTGAAGGTTCCCTAAACCCCTTTGTATCTAGTTTAAAGATTTTTTTGATTGCTGTCACAAACAATGTTCCTAACAACTTGCTTCCCAATCTATTCAAATGCAAACCATCCCTACTGTACAGCTTTCTATTGTTCACAAAGGTTTCCCATGTTTTAATACACATTATGTCCTTAAATAAGCATCACTGTCTGATCCAAATATTCAATCTACTGATTTTCTTATTGACATTGTAATTAGCTCTAGGGACTGGTAGCTCTGAAATGATAACATCACAGTTTATATTTTCCAACATGTCATGTACTTCCTTTAGTCCATTAAAAATGTCTTCAGTGCTATTACTTTTTATATTATTTGTACCTATGTGGAGTAATATGAGTGGTCTTGTATTTAATTCTGGTTTTATCATTGTCAGGATAATGTGTAGAAGATCCTCTACACCTGCACCAGGGAAGTAGCTACTACTAACAAGTTCCTTGTTTAGGGCAGTAGTATAGCGATCAATATAGTGAATGATAGAATCCCCAATTATAAACACTGAGTGGTTAATGTCCTCTGCACCTGACATTAAATTGTTTTGGCCAGAACTTGTTTGTGGGCTATCCATACTTTGTCCCTCATCATTAACTTCCATGTTTAAATTCTGAGAAGTTTCCCCATTAGTTACCGTATTTGAAGGTTGTGCCTCAGTTCCTGTACTGATTTCTGACGCAGCTAGCATAACCTCATCAGCTTCTTTTTCAATGCTATCCATCAATTGTTCCACCAGCCTGCTGGTACAGCAGTTGGATTTCCACTTGCAATGCTGATGACCCGGGTTCAGGAATGGACCCCGGAGTCGGAAGGCTGGCTAGGGGGAGATGGCTTGAGCATCCCACAACTGCTTGCCATCTTCTGGAAGGAGGGGGACTAAAACCCAGTGGTGTTCAACTTCTGGTGGAGGCCAGGGGTAGGGTAGTACATTGCGGCAATGATGAGGGAGTGTGACAGATGTTGGCTCATGCCTAGTCATCCTGCACATCACGTTCCCTAGGGGTGAAAAAACAAGAAAAATGGTGCACCAGCTGGTCAAGATGATGGCCTCCTGGACCCTCGTCACCGGAGCTCCCGATCATGAATGGCCACCCCAGCAGCACCCAGAACCATTGGAAGGCCAGTAGGTTAATTCCTTTCATAGGAAGGGGACCCATCCGATGAAGGGATACATTTGGGTACCCTAGGTGGCTGCAATGTGGGGTGGTGGGTGGAAGGGAGTAGCCCAGGATGAGCATAGGTCCTTGAGGGGCCTGGAGTGACTAGCCAGTGTGTGAGTGGGAAGCAAAAAAAAAAAAAAATTGTTCCAATGGTTGATACGTATTGTGCATATTAAACACCATTGCCCTTCGTGCCTATATCATATGCAGGCATCATTGCACATGACTTGGCTTCAGGGGAAACCCAAGGAAGAAAAATGGGTGAAAAAAGGTGCATGTGCACCAGCTGTCATGGATGATGTTGCTCGTGCCCTCAGGTCCCACCCCATGTGGATCCTTGCCAGTGTGATTGTGGGGGGAGTGGCGGATGTGACTGAGGGTACCAAGCAAAGACCTGAAACAGGCATAGGTGGCAGCTGTGGACCAAACAGCTCTTTTAAAAAAAAAAAAAAAAAAAGTAACTGGTCCACAACTGTTCTCTAGTATCAGATTTGGGTTTTAATAATGCTTCTCTTAGCAACAAAGTGGCTTTTTTCTTTTGCTTCTATTAAAGTGTGCTTCTGATACCCACAATTTATAAACCTTGGGCCCAGTTCACAAAGCCTCAATGAATAGCACAAGGGGCTTGTGCCACAAGGTTGGCACAAGATGCGGCTTGCACTAAAAAATGCGCCCAAGCAATTCACAAAATCATACCATCAAGCATGAGCTGCGTGCCTCAGGGGCTTGGCGCTGTCATGCCCGGCGGCACAAAATGGGCTGTGACATGGCACTAGGGGGCCTACGGCAGATGCAGGCTGCCATATCCCCTAAATCAGGATTCATGAAACCTTCCCAGAGGGCTAATATCTAAGTACCTTTAGACAAGCCAGGGCTGATCTAAGGGTACTTAGAAATGCCCTCTGAGAAGGTTGTGAACCATGCTCCAATATGCCACTGTCTCCCCTCCTCATCCTCAATCCCCATTGTAGGAATAAAGTCATGTCCCTGGTGGCTAGTGACCCCCCAGCCCCTCTCCCTGTTTATTAAATAAACAATGTCCCTGGTGGTCTAGCACCCCCTAGCCCTGATCATCTTTTTATTAAAATTAATCATCCCTGGTTGCTAGCGGCCTCCCAGCCCTGATCCCCAATTATTAGCGTAATCTGGTTCAATGTCAGTTGGCATCTATTTGTATCCCCCCCCTACCGGGACGAAGCTGAAAATAGGCAGAATTGTCTACTCCTCCTTTCCCGGTCAACAAAAACTAAAATAAAATAAAAAAATAAAAACAAATAATGTCCTTGGTCTAGCGGACCCCTCCAGCTCCGATCCCAGTTTATTAAAAATACAATGTCCCTGGTGTTGGACCCCATAGCCCCTATCCCTGTTTATAAAAAAACAACCTTCCTGGTCTTCTAGTGGACCCCCCACCCCAGCAGGCAGTGTCCCACCACCCCACTCCCCTGCCCCATCCCAGAGCTGGGTCCCGGCACAGCCCTCCACTCTCCATCACAGCCAATCGCCAACTGAGTTCTCAAGGAGCGTACTATATACAGTATGTGTGAGCTGTCAATCAAAACATGTACTGTATACAGTACACTTCTTGACAGTTCAGTTGGTGCCCCACATGGTAGAGAGCAGAGGGCTGTGCCGGGCACCACCTATGAAATTGGATGGGGAAATGGGTGGTGGGACACTGCTTGCCAGGGTGGGGGGGGGTCCACTAGGCCACCAGGGAAGTTATTTTTTTAATACATGGGGATTGGGGCTGGGGGGCCACTAGACCACCATGGACGTGATTTTTTTTATATTACAAGATGATTGGGCCTGGGTGGGGTGCTAGCTCTGCACAGTTGCCCCGCGGCTTGCAGAACAACTTCCAGATGTACCTTCTGTTTGGGGTAGGGCCACGGTTGCTGTAAGCCATGGGACTTTGCTGCTGGGACCCTGCCTGATAGGGAATCAGGTGTAGAGTCCCTGGCACACCTGCGACCAGGGCTGCACTGACTTTGTGAATTGGGCCCCTAGTTTCCATTTCCTTACATTGCTTTTCAAATGCTTCAGTTTCACTACATTTCCTTCTACGATGCACATACTGGCCGTATTGAATGGATTGTTTCAGTCTGCTTAGATGTGCACTCTGTGCACACAGTAGTGAATTTGTAGCAGTCATGTTTCTAAATGTCTTGCTATGCAGTGTGAACCATTTCACCCGGTGCTCCTGTAACTGTCAAATCTAAAAAATCTGTACTATTTCTGCCATGTTTACATATAAACCTTATGTTTATATTTTTATTCAAATAGTCCATCAAATCATTCTATTAGTCTCCCTTCCATACACAGATGATGTCATCAACAAAGCGCAGCCATAGGACAACATTGTCTGTGTGCAGGAAAGACTTTGAAAATACTGTCTCCATCTCCCACAGTCCAAGAAATAAATTTGCATATGACAGGGCTATACACGTTCTCATCGCTGTTCCACATGTCTAAATATAATGGGGCCTATGCATGAAGGTGTGCAGAGTATGCGGGAAATGGTCAGAAAGGCAGTGCACAGCTTCGCAGTGGGCAAGGCAGCTGTCCCACATGGTATTTACCAATGGGCACTCGATGCATACTGACCATGGAGGCATGGCCAAAGATGCGCAGAGCTGTGCGCAGACCACACTGGGCAAGCCAATGATACACACTCCCCATGACCTCACCATATAAGGGCATGCAGTCCACCCCACACAGAAATGTGAAAGTGAATACCAAATGGAAACCAACGCAGAGCCCATTGTGGAGAGTGACAGGGACGTGCAGGACCCAACTCCACAACCCACAATGCCTGACGTGGCATGCCAAAGGGGCAGACAGCAGCATGGATGTGTCCACACCCATGGCGGAGCACGTCCCCGGTCCCTAAAGTTCACCGGTGGTCAGGTGGCAACAATGGTGGCTAACATCGGGATCCACTATTCCATGCCGGCCCACCAGCGCAGCGACAAGGTGTCTGCTTGCGACGCCGATATCCCGAGTTCAGAAACTGACCCAGGAGTCAGAGGGCCGGCAGGGTGGAGAAGGATTGAGTATCCGAATGATGGCTCTTCTTCTCTGGGGGAGTGTCTGGCATAATAGTGCTGGTGGAGGCTGGGGGATCCACGATGACTTGTGCCAAGTAACTTGGGAGGCAGGATGGATGTCGGGCGTGCCCCATGGACATCATTGCACATCCTGCATCCAGCAGGTTGCAGCATTGAAAAAATGCAATCCCCAGCCATGACACCCTACTCTGGCACCATTCTGCTGCTGTGTCCACCAAGGGGGGTAAGCCAAGGCTGCATTCAAATGTGACCATTGGGGGGTGTCTGCCTGGTGGCCCTGCCCATAGAGGCATGGGGTCATAATGTTGCATGGCAGAATGCCATGCAGCAGAATCGCATTGTGCGATTTCTATTTATTTACTGTTCTGTGGGGGGCTGCGCCCCCAGACCCCACTAATGATTCTAACTCCGGGGGTCAACTCGGATGCACAGGTCAGTTTCACCATAATGTCAATGTTGCTTACGACATTATGGACCATGGCCCAAAAATAGGGGCAAGCTTGGGCATGGTGGGCAAGGGCAGGGCAGGGCTGAGTTCCCAGTGAGGGACTTGGGGGGGCGGGCCAAAGGAAAAAAAAAGGATCCACTACTCCACTTTGTATGAGACACAATCCCTGACAATGGCCCCTGAGGTCAAGGCACGCGTGTGTCTTGATATGCAGGCAAACATGAACATGGCCGAGTCTAAGGCATGGACACTGGCAGCCATAAAGCATGAGTGGAATGACCTGTACATGGCCACGAAGAAGGTTGTCGCGGGTGCATGAGCAAGTCAGGGCACTGGCTGTGGACCACCCAGCTGCTCACTAATCCTGACCCCAATCGAGCACATTGTGGCTGACACTCTCCGATGTGTGCCTACATGGGGAGGGGGAGGGTGTAGACACCATTGCAGGTATGTATGGTCAAACAGGGACATGTGCACAGAAGGCATAAAGCCCATGCATGGTCTAACAGATGTGTGTTGCATCCCACAGACCCTGTGCTGGAGAGACATACAACAACATGTGCACCAACAGCCAGACAGGAGCACACAGCACTGCATGCAGGATGCCCTGATGGCTGGGAAGGGGAGGATGGCACAGGTGGGGCTCCAGGTGCACATGCACTGCACCAGAGTGCACACATAGATGCCCCAGTAAAGCAAGCATAACATCCACATGTCTCCCACAGGTACCAAGCAGGGGTAGAGGAGCAGCAGGATCAGAATTTGGACCCAGAGGGCACACAGGCATGGCTGGTTAAAGTGACAGGTGAGCAAGATGAGGAGGTGGATGACAGGGACAACAGCCATGTGGGGCAGACCACACCTTGCTGACAGGAATGCCCAACAGAGGTTGGCCTGGTGGGCATGCAGACCAGTGATGCCATGGAACAACCACGCCCTGGCACAATGGCCACATGCAGGATGGTGGCAGCAGCACCTGGGGATAGTGGAGATGAGGGCCCATTAACTAAGTCCATGGGCCAGCCACATATGACATGCACCAGGGGTGTAATACACATGCATTACACCAAGGTGCGGCAGCTGGAGTGGGAAAGGCTAATGGCACAGAACAGGAACACGGAGGTGTTGCTAGGCCTCACAGAGGAGGTGCAGGGCATACAGCATGGGATCAGCAGGCTGGTTGACCTCCTGGAGAGACTCATGGAGAACATGGTGGTAGGAGTGTCCCTACGTATCCAGACATTGTCCCTTCCATGACATGTGTCCAACACACACCTGCAGGATGCAGGCAGCACTGTACCTGCTGAGGGGCTCCCGGACATACAGCAGTGGGATTCTGACAGCACCATGGAGCCAGGGTCGGCATGTGCATGCATGCAACACACACATTCCCCTGGCTCACAGTGCACTGACACAGAGATGCATGACACGGCCACACAGGATAGCTGATCCGCACCACCAGCAGACACGACCTCCCCCAGCACCCACCGTGGATGACACCCAGGACAGCTGCAGCACAGCACATTATGGAGGGACAGAGGAACCACCTGTGGCACCCATATCTGCATCTGTGCACTGCCGAGGTGATGGCCTTGCACAAGTATCCAGCTGGTATCTGGGCACATGAACATCCACACACCTGTAGAAGAAGCCCTATGATAGGGCATGTCAGTGAAGAACAACACATGTAACATACCACTGTATAGCACAAGCACTGTGACCACCCCCACAACATGCTTCACAGCCATGCACACACTACCGATGTACAGCGCCAGATCATCACACTGCACTATGTAGCAGCACTCCCATAGAGCATGGACATACACACACGCGTGATGCCACCATGCCACACATACACACACACACACACCACAGAGTGCAATACACTCACCATCCCCAAGTGCAGTAGCCCACACACACACCATAACAGTATCCCACTCACCATGCCATGCCCCCCCCCACTAAGTAGCAGTATCCCATCCCACAACATTGGTAGCCCCCCCAGCCATGCAACCTCAGTACCATGGACAATGCTACCACACATAAATCCCCCAAAACGTCCCTCTCGCACCACACCCAACCAAGGTCCCCCTCAGGGTGGGTGCGCTCAGCGGCATATTTCATCATCACTAACCCTCCGCCCATGATGGCCATCGCCAACACCCCCCACCACTGTGCTGTTCATACACACTGCACACTTATGACACCATGCAGCAGTCCTGTATGGGATGGATACTGCCAGATATGTCCCACATATTCCTGCAAGACGGCCTGCCATCAGCCATCCTTAATGGCGAAATGAGCTCTTTACAAGGGCATTGCATGCCTGCTGTCCTGTCAGTATGTCTGGCCCGATGCCTGGATACCCCTTGACCACCTCTGGCTGTACACACACAGCCATTGTGTATAGCAGTGGTGCATGGCATTGTACAGCAATGTTGTGTAGCATAGCACATGTGGTAAACACCTTGTATGCCCTACCCGGAAAAAGCAGCATTGTACCTCCATTATGGTCCAGGCACCTAACATACTAACATACTAGACACCAGCAGAGTAGGCCTGTTGGTCTATCAAGTCTGCTCGTTCTTCAGCACCCTGATTGGGTACCGTAGCCCTCTATCTGTCTCCTTCCACTGTTACTCCATCCCCCAGTCCTGCCCACCCGGGCAAACCAGCCTCTGCTTCACCCCTTGCCTATACCTGTCCCACTCTCTCTTGAATCCCTCCACTGTAGTTGCCTGTCCCAGCTCCCTGGGCAGCGCATTCCATGTTTCCACCACTCTCTCGGTGAAGTACCTCCTTCTCCCTTCCCCCCCCAATCCTACCACCCTCAATCTTTCAACTGTGTCCTCTGGTGATTCCACCCTCCTTCAGTCGAAAGATCCTATCTCGGCTTACCTTATTTACTCCCCTGATGTACTTGAAGACCTCAATCATGTCCCCCCCGGTCCCTCCATTCCTCCAGTGAGAACAGGTTGAGCTCCCCTAGTCGTTCCTCATATATCATATCCTCCAGACCCCGGATTGTTCTGGTTGCTCTCCTCTGAACCCTCTCCAGGAGTTGGATGTCCCTCCTTAGGTGCAGCCTCCAGAACTGCACACAGTACTCAAGATGTGGTCTAACTAGGCTGTTGTACAGTGGCAAAATCACCTTCCTGTTCCTTGAGGTAATCCCACTATCGATGCATCCCAGTATCCTATTTGCCCTGACCGCAGCCCTCCTGCATTGCTCTGAATTATTCATGTCAACATCCACTAAGACTCCTAGGTCTCTTTCCCCTGCCATGGCCTGCAACTCATCTCCCCCCCCCCAAAGGGTGTACACATAGTTGGGGTTTTCCCACCCTAGGTGTAGCACCTTGTACTTGGAGGAGTTAAATTTCAATTTCCAGGTGCAGAACCACCTATCCAGAGTATTCAGGTCCTCTTGCAGGGCCAATCTCCCCTCCTCCCCCTGAACCTCCTCTTCAGTAGGCCGATTGTACTCTAAGTGAAACCCCATGTCCTCATGTGGGCATGGCTGTACACCTAGTCAGCCATGCTGTGCAGCTCCAGGAAAGGTGTCATCAGATATGGCCACAGTGGGTATCCACTGTCACCTGTCAGGGAACTCAAACAGCATTCAGTCTGGGGCCACTGTCTGGGGCAGCTATGGTGTCACACAAGCTGCCGCTGTATACTCACCCAACAGCCATCCTTCAATCCTACAGGATCTGAGCAGGGCACAGAGTTGGGACCCATCCAGTATGTAGGAGTTGTGGTATGATCCAGGGTACTTGGCACAGACGTTGGTGAATACGCCATCCGTGTCACACACAACTGGATGGTTAATAGTGTGGAACCCCTTTCTATTCCTGTATGCCTCCTCATGTACAGAAGGGGATAGTATCCCCACATGGGTACAGTCTATAATGCCTAGTACAGATGGCATGCCATGCATGGCATAGAATGCCTGTTTCATGGACTGTACATCAGCCTCCAATGTGGGGAATCTAATATGGTCCTGCACATGAGCCAGCAGGGCATCCGTCACCTGCGCCAATGCCTGGGACACACGAGGATTGACTGACACCGATTACATTGTTGGACACCCTCTGGAATGATCCTGTTGCATAGTATGACAGGGCACTAGCACCTTGGTCTCCACCATCATCACTCTGGACTACCGAGTCAGTGTAGCTACAGTGTTGTGTACCATGTCGCACTCCTGTTTGATGGTGCCCCATTTGAACCTGAAGCATTCAATGCAATGTGTGTCCCGCAGTGTCCGGGCATCCAGCTGTGACTTGAACACCCATGGTTGTGGTCCCCTGTGTTTCCGAGTATATCCTTTTTCAAAAGGCATGCTACACTCTGAGTCAAGTCACCTTAAATACATTGCATATGACATCATAACACATCATCAAAAACAAATGTTCAAATGTGCTTCACAAAAGTGATTAAAAACAGGTGAAATACATTTATAAGGAGAACACATACATTTGGGTTTTCTTAAAACACAAGTCATGTTGTTCTTTGGAGTAGCCAGACATTCACTGTTGCCATATTCTAATCTACACCTCAGCAATGATCTTAATGTCATTGAAATACATTTACAGAACGAGCATGCACACACGAGTTTATTAAAGCTATTTAAAAACTATTCATGATGTTGTTGAAATACATTTACAACACCAGCGTACACATACAAGTTTATGAAAGCCTTTTAAAAATTATTAATGATGTTGTTGGAAGAGCCAAACAACCATTGTTAGCCACATTCTGGTTGCCACTTCCAGAAAATTCCTAGTCCTAGTGCAAACCTGTCACTAGAAACCAGAATAGCCATGCAATAGGAACAAAGTCAGCACTGTAAGGAAATTCCTAAAGCAGGCTGATGCAGTCACAAATGCAGAATTTATTTGAACAATTTCAACGTGGTACAACATAAAGTACACCACAGACTGCTGATGCACAGAACTGTCTCATAGCTAGTACACAGTGAAGCATTACATTCGCTGTAAATTAAATCCTTTTTAGTGATTATAACAGACAGGTAATTAGGATTTGAATTCCAGGTCGTTACTACAGGACAATGCCTTAATCCTGTCTGGTGCAGACCGATATCTGTAAAGTGATAGACAAAGAATGAGTGAACATTGAAATTCAGTTTTTACATGTATACATTTCAAACATGAAAAACATATTTTTGCTGTTAATACAGATTATCAGTTTCAAATAGGACTCGGTACTTAATAGATCAATATCAAAGAATCTGTCATCTATGACTAGTTAATATATGGGCTGATTTCAAAACTACCATTAAGTCCTGGGTATTTGCATGCTCCCAGGGTATATGTCCAAAAGTATTCACATTTCAATTACAGGTTATCAAAATCACCTCCTCTCGGTTTTGCAAATACTTTATCTATAGCGCTGAAAAGAAACACATGATTTATGTTATCATCAGTGTGTATTATATGCATAGCTGTAGCATATCTAATGTCCTTATTTAAAATCACTCTATAATGTTCACCAGTTCTGACTTTAAATTGTCTTTTCATCTTGCCCACATAAAATGCCCCACACTTACAAATGGCTACATATATTACACCCTGGCTCTCACAGGTAATTGCCTAATATTAAACTGCCTATTGCTGTGTGGATTTTGAAATACATTTCCTACAGAAATTGTTTTATGCTATGGCCTGGATATTCAAAAGGGTTGCTCATGGCACAACAGGTATGCGCCATGTGCAACCCACCAATCTTGCCGCAGCATGATATTCAGAGGGGCAAGTTGTGATGCGCAACCCCCGATGTGCGGGCGTATCAGTAATGTATGCCATCGCAGAAGTGCGGGGTGTGCCCATGCATACGGCACATCCCGATATTCAGCCCGGGATGTGCAGCGCATACGCCGGCACAACTCTGCCTTGCGCCGCTCAGGTGGGCGCAAAGATGTGCCTGGTAAAACCTGGAACAAGTTCTGGCCACCCACAGGTGAGCTGCCATATTGCAGGGCACAACACAGCAGCCGCCTGCCGTGGGTGGCCACCTGCACACCCTGAACACTTTCTACATGCCCCCTGCCCTGGGAGTGTTGTGCCCCCCTCATTGCCCGATCGCGGGCATATGAATGAAAAAGGTCCCTGGTGGACCTGTGGACCCCCCCTTTGCCCGATCATGGGCATAAGTAAACAAAAGCCCTGGTGGTCCAGTGGAGTGTCCCCCATTGCCTGATTGCGGGTGGAACCATCCCAAGATACCATGGTGCTCAGTGGTACCCCCTCCCCACCACGCTGGGGTCCCACCACCCAGCACCCTGTCATCAGTGGGTAGCAGCATCCTGCCCGCCCACCGAATGACAGCATACAGTATGGTCTGTATGCCTATTGGTCCACTGCGTGGACCAGTGGGCATGCAGACCATACTGTACTGCACAGGCCCAAAATGTGAATGAATGCAGGGCGCCAGGTGCAAGTCGCCGGAGATCGGCGCACCACATGCAAATGGGGCCATAATGACATGCAAATGGCCCCATTTGTGCCTTGCATGCATAATGGCCGCATTTGCATGCCCAGTGCTGAATATCGTGGTTGATGCACTCAGTGCAACTACACTTGCGCTGGCGCATCCCCTGCTCCCTTCTGCCACTTGCACTGACGCAGTGCATGTGCCCTCAGTGCCATATTCAACGGTGCTGAGCCATGGCGCAGCAACCATTGAATACAGGTCTCGTTCTGGCGCAACCCAGTTGCGCTTGCACCCAGGCTTGCACCCCTGCTCGGAGCAGTCTGAATATCCAGGCCTATATGTATTTTTTTACACATGAAGCCGCCTGTCTTTGTGACAACCAAGTGGAAACATGTGGTTTTGTCTGCCCGCTATGGACCAGTCTCTCTCTCTCTCAATGTAGTCCCTCTCCTATATGCCATATGCCATACATAGAGGTTCATGAACAATTTCTCTAAGGCTGGGGTCCTCTTTTAGAACATACCAGTTTTTCTTTATAATATGCTCAACTAAAGATGCAAGCACAGAATAGGTGGTCACAAAATTAAATCTATTTACATTTTTCTCATTTCTATCACTCTTCTCTGCTAGCAGTTCAGACCTAGGCATCTTACTAGCATCCTCATATATTTGTTTGCAGTTATATGCACTATAACTCCGTTCTAAAAACCTGGAGGTAAGATCCTTAGCTGCTTGTTCAAAGTTCCCCTCGGCGCTACAATTTCTGTTGTAAATGTATTTCCAAATCATGAATCATTTTTAAATAGCTTTAATAAACTTATATGTGCATACTCACTCTGTAAATGTATTTCAATGTCATTAAGATAATTACTGATTTGTAGATTAGAATTTGTGCAACAGTGAATGTCTGGCTACTCCAAAGAAAAACATGAATTGTGTTTTAAGAAAACCCATATGTATGTGTTCCCTTTATAAATGTATTTCACCTGTTTTTAATCACTCTTGTAAAGCACGTTTGCACATTTGTTTTTGATGTATTATGGCATGATATGCAATGTATTTGGGGGCAGCTTGTCTCCTTGTACAGTAATTGTCCTGACCTTCGATTTATGCTTCATATGCTACATCCCTTCCCCATTCAGCCATATGACTGCATTGTCCCTCATTCTGCTATGCCCCCATCTTTGTGTGTTTTTCCCTGTTTATTTCTGCCATGTCCCTGGTGTATAGGGGAACATGTTGAGCAGTATGCACACCTGTGTGCCTGTGCACCTGCTGGGTGTTCCTCGCCATGTGGCTTGTTGTCCGCCCCTGTGTGCATGGTGGTGCATGTGCCAGTTCTGCTTCACCCTGCTGCTTCCATGGCATCCCGTTCAGTCTGGGGGCCACTACCTCTGCTGCACAACTACTTATGGCAGCCCTCCAGCTGCCGTAGATGTACACACCTTATGCCACATGCCTGAGTGTCCTACATAGCTTTGTGCATGCTTGTTCAGGGCTGCTATGCACATCGTTGTGTGGCGCCACCCACCCAGAAATGCATCACACAGCGGGTACATCATTGTATGTGGGCTGCCTGTATGTGCCTGCATGTGTGATTTGTGCATGCCTCCAAGGTGAGCCATGTGTGCTAACCACACATATGCAGTTACGTACCCATGTTGTGCCCCTGCACGCATGCCATGTAGGCTTTGTGCATTGGCCCAAATATTTGTTTCAAGAAGTGAAAAAACTAGCCAACCCAGTGGTGGTGAGGGTTGAGGCACTGGACGCCACACCTCGAGTCATGCTGGCGACCCGGGTTTGGGAGCGAGCTTGGTCAGCGGGGGAGGAGAGAATTGAGCAGCTGTAGGACTGCTCTCCTCTCCTGTGAAGGGTTTGGGGGATTCCCCTCCTGGTGGTGGCTTCTGGTGGTGGCTGGGAGGTGTTACACCACAGGAGGGGATAGCCAATGGGGTCTGGTGTCGGCAAACATCTGCGGGATGGGGCAGGAGCGTCCTTTCCATGCACTGACAACATTGCATCCCCACACCAGGGGGACGAACCAGATGGAAAAAGGCCCTATCCCCAGCAGATGAAGGTGGGTCCAGGGGTGCCACATCATGTCCAATGCTGGGTCCTCTGTGCTGTCTCTGGTGCTCTGCTAAGCCTGGACACCCCACTAGATTGTAGATAGTGCACCAGTGGGAGTTGGTGGTCCTGCCCCAGAGTACTCAGAGCTTGGGGGGATCAGGCAGTCTGGGTGAAGGTGGAGGCGGGCACACCAGAATGGTGGCAGAGGACTTCAGGCAGGCGGGAGAAAGCGGCATCGAGTGACCACATCGGAGGGAGTCCGGTTGATAGTGAAGCAGGAGGATAAATAAAGTTGACAAAAAAAAAAGTGAAAAACTGATGGAGAATAAAGTCAATTGCCTCAATTAAAAACTGTACAAGGTACCTTGTGCAGAACAGCTAACGAAGAACCTGCTGGCAGCTAAGCCATCTTGGTGGTGAATTGATGTATATACAATTCTACATCAATTAAAAGACAAATATAAGATGGATCCAAACAAAATCCTGCAACTTCAACATGTTGCCCATGTTTCAGCTGTAGAAAAAAATCAACAAAGCATGAAAGATTATCAGTCAAAGATTCCACCCAGAGATAATCGGGTGACAAGATGTGTGTTGAAGATTTGTATGCACTTTTGGTAGTGCATAAAAAGTAGAAATTGTCTGACTTGGGTTTCAAATATACTGGAATTCCTGATTAGTAATGTCTCCTGCAGCGGGTTCAGTGATGAAACTGGTACTCTTCAGTATCTTTATAAATGACATTGCAGAAGAACTAGAAGGGAAGGTATGCCTCTTTGCAGATGACACCAAAATCTGCAATATAGTAGACACTCTGGAGGGGGTGGAGAGAATGTGTAGAGACCTGAGAGAACCTGAGGGATGGTCAAGAGTATGGCAGCTGGGTTTCAATGTGAAAAAGTGCAAAATCATGCACCTAGGGCACAGAAACCCAGAGGTGGTGTATGAAATGGGGGAGAGGTATTGACGGTCACTAAACAGGAAAGGGACCTTGGGGTAATCATATCTGATGACTTCAAGCTGGCGAGGCAATACAAGGCAGTAGGTAGGCTAGTGAGATGCTGGGGTGCATAGAGTGAGGTATCACCAGCAGAAGGAGAGAAGTGGTGTTACTACTGTATAGATCATTGGTGAGACCCCACCTGGAGGACATAGAAACATAGACCATGATGTCAGAAAAATATCAGAAGTCCGTGGCCCGGTGGCGCTGAGGGTTGAGGCGCTGGACGCCACACCTGGCGCTACGCCGGTGACCCGGGTTCGGGAACGGACTCTGGTCGGTAGGGGGAGGGAGGATTGAGCGTCCCAATGGATGCTCTCCTCCCTCAGGGGTGGGAACCTATGGAACACGGAAATACTTCCGTGGTCTACATCACTCTCACGGCCGGTGGAAGCACCGACCAAGAGAGGATGAAGGCGGCTCCGCTTGTCTGAGTCGGGGAGGGCAGACGTTGGCAAGCGCATGAGGGCTAGCGTGTTTCAGTACGCCGCCGCCACCGGGACGCACGCCAAGCGCCGACGCCTCGGGGCGGGACGCAAGGGAGAAAACTAGGAAATACTTCCTCCGGCAAACCCTAGATGAAGGCCGCTTAGCCCGCCCGGACCACCAATGGACAGACCCCAATGTGTGCAGGGAGAAGGAGGTAGGGCACTCTAGGGGCAGATCTCGAGGATGACCCGGGGCAGGACACGAGCGGATGGAAGGAGGGGGCACCGGAGGCAGTAAGGAGGGATAAAGACGAAAAAAAAAAAAAAATCAGAAGTCCAACCAATCTGCCCATATTCCCTGTAATGCAAACAAATGGAAATGTTTGCAAATGCTGACAAATTCTATGTTTCTGTTTCAAATGTTATGCTGTTTTATGCTGTATGAACTGACCTGTATACCTTGCCAAATGTTATGTTTTACGCTTGAAATTTTTTTTATCTTTATTACGTTGTATACCTTATTCTTATGTTTTACTGTTAACACTGTAACTACACCCAGGTCCATCTTGAAAGTGATTTCTTCTCAACGATGTTTCACCTGGCTAAATAAAGATTGATTGATTGATAATCCCTGGAATCTTCCCTGGAACCTACTGTTCCTCCAGGGTACTAAAACTCCCCCCTCTATCCTCATTCCTATCCCTGGTCTTAACTGGTACTTTGTCCAGTTCTGTAGACCACATCTCTCGAAGGACATAGAAAGGTAGAGGCTGTCCAGAGGACGGCAACTAAAATCATGCAGAGGCTGCAAGAAAAGCACCATGAGGAGAGAGACTAAGGGATCCTAATATGTACACCTTGGGGAAAAAAGGAGGGGGAGGTCATGACAGACTTACAAATACCTCAAGGAAGTGAATACGGTACAGGAGGGAAGTATTTTTTAGAGGAGAAGGTGCACGAGTACAAGGGGGCACGCAACGGGGCTGGAAGGGGGGTATTTAGGAGGGATGCGAGGAAGTACTTCTTCACTGAAAGCGTGGTGGATGCCTGGAACAGTCTTGCAGTAGAGGTGGTGGGGGGTGAAACAATGGCAGGCTTCAAGTTTGCATGGGATGGGCACAAAGGAATCTTGGTAAAAAAAGTTGGGGGAGGTAGCTGGAGATCAAGTAGGGTCTGAGGTGACAGTATAGGCAGGGAAAAGTAGTCGGACTAGGTGGGTCAAGCGATCCTAATCTGCTGACAGATTCTATGTTTCGATGTTTCACAAAGCACTACAGTCTGGACATACAAGCCAAGAGGGATGCCAGCTTTGGGACTGCTGTCTTGCAGAATCTTTTTCTTGCATAGTTCTAGACCCATCCCCCCAAGGTACTGTTAATAAGTCTGCCATTTGCATTAGGCATTATTGTTGGATTCCAGTTGTTAGAAGAAACAATTACTCACTGTAGTAATGTTGTTTCTTCTATGGGATCCAACAATAATCCAATTCAAACCATAGCCCTGCCTCCCCTTCTAGAATCTGAAAAATAGGTTCCCACAAGAATCAATAATTTTTTTCTATGTGCTTGAGTATTACTACTTACAGTTTTCACAAATTTCAGACTTGTGGTAATTTTATTGTCAATTCTGTGTGCTAATTTTTTTAAAATGTTTTCAAGCAAAACTATACAATTTTAATAGCCATTAGATAGATTCCAGTGGTCACTGCTCCCCTGGCTTTAGAAACAAATCTGGCATTAAGCCAGTAGTAGGAGTGGGACCACACTGCAGGGTTTGAACTTGATTCTACATTCCACTGTTTGCATAGAATTCTATTCCCTGGGGCACTACTCATGGGTGAGATGATGTATTGGTTTAATATCGGATCCCATAGAAGAAACAACATTACAGTAACTGTTTCTTCAGGATCATTTGTTCTAGCCAGCAAAAAGCTGTCCTGACAAATAACATTCTAGTGTTACTATGTTTAGTGTGCTACCTAGACACCTGCCAACTGGCCTGTGGACAGTGGTCTTCTGGGTCAGGTTTCTTCTTGTCTAGTCATGTCGTGACATCACTGTCATGATGCCCTGAGTGATGACTAGAGACAATGATTGGAAACACATAGCAATTAAGCAAGTAGCAGGGATGACTCCATCCATTCTTGCCAGTTTGTGTCTGAAGATACTGATTGACATGACTAGACAAGAAGAAACCGGACACTGAGCACCACTGTACCTGCCAGCCCAGTCCTATGTCAATTTATCAGTGTGAACTCATAATACTCCACTAAAAACTGGCATTCTATGTGACAGCAGATACCATTCTGTCACTTTACCACCAAACTGAACTCTCTAAATCAGTTTAGCATTGTGACCTATATGGCTGACACAGACACAATCCAGTGACTAGATTAATTATGTGTAGGCCAAATCTATCCTCAAATACCCTGGAGCAAATCTACCACACATAAGGGTTACTGCTGGATACCTGAGCTATCTGGTGGAGCATGAACAGCAATTAATGCATTATCTCAGCAGCTGTAATTTTTTTTTTTTTCCTTGGTGATGAGAAATGAAATAGAAATACTTAATGTGAACAACATACCATCATCACCCTTTGAGGGTATTTTTTTTTTTAATTTATCATTTATGACCCCGTTACACCAGCTCAGGCCTCCACTGGAACCCTCTGCACTTCTCCCCTGGTCCCCACCTACCTGACCTGCCATCTAACCCCATGGAGCCTCAGATTACCCCCAAGCCAGGGTTCAGGGGTGGGGGGATATTGCCCGAATAGTACATGATGTCAGGTGAGGAAGTAGGCAGTGGGGACTGTACCAGAAGTAACGGGTGGGACACTGGGGCCAAGCTTTTTGTACCCTGTTTTGTCCCCTGAAGCTGTCAGCACACAAGGGGGAAAAATGCCCATTCACAATCGGTGCATGCACAGCGTGTGCCCCCGACTGAAGGATTCTCCTCCGATCTGGCACCCTCAGCTGCATTGCCTCCTGTGGTCAGCCAGGTGGCAGTATCACAGAGAGGACACTGGCCCTCACTCTCTGGATGAGAGTCATCTAGGATGCTGAGTTCTCCTCTCCCTGCCTGGCCCCTTATGACCCAGGCTCGTTCCTGAACCTAGGTAGACAGTGTCACAAGCGGTTGCCCAACTGCTGCGCTGACAGGATTGCTTTTTTTTCTATAGCGTTTTTATCCCTCCTTGGCAGGCTGGGTGGCTGTATCAGCCCTGTCCCATAACATGCAGCTGTTCTGAGTCTCCACCAGTCCCCCAAGACCAGATGGGCTGCTGGTGCTAGTGAGGATGGTTTCATTAAGCCCATCCTCCATTTGTTCCTCCTGATTTTCTCCCCAGGTGTGACTGGACGTGCAGTGAGTGCGGTGTGCATGCTCCACTTCTGTGGAGGTGCTCTCAGCACTCTGTACACTGGCCCTTCCCTGAACTGCGAAACTATGCACATGCTGCCATCTGGATTCTTCCAGGCGGCAGTTGAGTGGTGAGTCATGCAATCCCCCTACCCAAGGGAAGAGAGCAATCCTATGGACACTCAATCTTCCCTTCCCAGCCAAGCTCCCGAGCGACCTGTCCATTCCCAAACTCGCGTCACCGGTGCAGCAGCAGGGAGGCACAGATGCCTCAGCCTGCCATGCCACTGGGCTGGCCAATGGGACAACTTTTGGGAGCAGTTTTTATTTCTGCAGTATATTTAGTTTTATTCTGCTAATTAACTGTGCTGCTATCTGCCCTATATTGCAATCCTTTCATTTTTGCGTGGTTATGAACTTGGAGTATATCGGTTAAAGAAAAACTTAATAAAGTGCAATAAAAGGATGCTGTATTTGGAGTTTTCAACACTCTCATATAAGGCCTGCTAGGTTCTAAAGCCTGCTTTGCTTTGCTCACGAAATGCAAATATGTACGAAGCAGATAGAGTGGATGCAGTCTACAGGAGGGCAACTAAAATGGTGTGGAGTCTATATCACAAGCCCTATGAGAATGGATTAAGAGAATGCAATATGTATACCCTGGAAGAGAGAAGGGGGGGGGATTTGATAGAGACCTATAAATACCTAAATGGGGTAAATAAGGTACAGGAAGGGAGAATTTTTCAGAAAACGAAGGTGCTCAAGAACAAGGGGACATGATTTGAAGGTGTAGGGGGGTAAATTCAGGAGAGATGTGAAAAGGTTCTTCACAGAAAGGTGGTGTATCCCTGGAACAGCTTACCAGCTGAAATAGTTGGGGAGAAAACAGCAGAAGCGTTAAAGAAAGCTTGGGATAGGCATAAGAATCTTAGGGGGAAGAATGAGGGAGGGGAGAAGAAGCCAGAGTTCAAGTACGGTCTGCAGTGATACTGTAGATAGAGATAAATGGGCAGACTGGGTGGACCATGTGGTCCTTATCTGCCAACAATTCTATGTTTCTATAGCAGTGGAAGTGAACACCATGTACTAGCAGTTGACTTCTAGGAGTGCACATCATCCAACTCCAGAGGGCATTATTGACCAGGGTGTGAGAGGAGCTTCTTCAATGAACACATTGGAAAGAACTGCACTGAGTTCTTACCACAAGGGGTTGAACTTTAAGGCTGAAGATGAAGGAAAAGCAAAAGCAGGCTAGGAAAAGACAAGTTTTAAGCAATTTTATTGCATAAATTGAGATTTTAAAGAATTACTCCTTATAAGGAGTGTAAATGAGAAGATATACTTTAAAGGATGAGACTAATCTATAAGAAGCATTCCACATGCTGGCTATGGGAACTGAGTCTCTGTTCTCTTCAATAGAAATGCTTCAGCCCCCATAAGCAGTCCCAAGAGATCATCCCATCTCCACACTTTAAATCGACACTTGTTTCTAGTGCTGATGTATTTAGCTTTCTGTGAAAGGCTGCACTTGCATAACGTATGTTGACAGAGATGGATGTTAATAGTACAGTAAATTGAAACATCAATAGAAGTACTGTAAAGAGCAAAAGAGAGAGAGAGAGAACGAGAATTACTTCCCATCCCACTCAGCATTACAGTTTAAGAGGATATTATAGCATTGCTAATTAATAGGCTGCCTGGTTCCATTTGAACAATTTTTCCTGAATCCCCTGAGGATGTATCTTTTTAGAAACCATTATAAGATATATTAGAGACGCTACATGCTTCCCCCATGGTGGCAGCTCAGCGCTGCAGCGGAAGGAGAAGGTAGCACGCAAGATTCTTTCGGAAAGGGGCTCTTTCAATCCCCTCAGTGAAGCTTGAAATATCCTTCTGTACCAACCTCAGTGCCCGTTTTTGAATGACATGCAATTAAAATTATAGATCACAGGAGAGTCATGTGATGCTCCTGACCAGTCACAACTCTTCCTTCAGTTGCAGGTGAGACATCCTTATTTCTAATATGCCAAAAAAACAGGATCAAACTCCTCCCTGCACACCTGCAGCAGAGGCCAGCATCAGTACTATATTGTGAGATTCTTAATTCAAAGTTCAAACACACATTTGATTTTTCAGATCCATTCTTGCAGCTGTCTGGCATCTCTCCTTGAACAAACCAAATATCAGGATCAGCAGAATATCTCAGTAAAATGAATTTATTAATGAAGCAAAAGCTTTTGTTGGTATTTTTAAACCAGTATACTTTTTTTCAGAGCAGCTGCATTTTGAAATGCATGTTAGCTAATGTACAGAGCAGTGCTCTGAATATTCAGTAGCACACCAAACAATTTGACGTTCTGTGGACCCCTATGCAGAATTTACTCATATAATAGAAGTTGATGGCAGATAAGGACCGCTAGGCCCATCCAGTCTGCCTATTTCTTTTTCTGCCTTATAAATGTGCCATCAGCCTTTGCTCTGTCAGTGGCCTATCTGTTCATACTCATCTGTATTGCTCCCTTATGCCTATCCCATGCCTGTTTGAAGCCCTGCACTGTATTCATAGCCACCACTTCCTGAGGTAGACTGTTCCGTGCATCAACCACGCTTTCTGTGAAAAAGAATTTCCTCACATTCCCCCTTAATCGGCCTCCCTGCAATCTCATGCTGTGTCCTCTTGTCCTGCTATTTTTTATATTTAAACATGTTAGACTCTTTCACCTTGTTAATGCCCATACTCATCTCAGATCCACAGATATTGTGCAAAATTCTAGGTTCAAGGTGCCAATCACTATTTTGATATGCAAAGTCCTAAATTCAAAGTGCTTGTGTCTGTTTTCTTTGTGCAGTAGCTGGTGTTGCAAATACTGGTAAATTTCACTTAAGACAGCAATGAAACATTCAGCTAGGTATAAATTGTGGGCAACTGCCTCTAATAAATAAAACACTGGTGGCTGTAAGTAAATGGTAACTGAAGAACCACTGCAAGGGTGGGGGGATGCACCCTGGCTTCTGTCTGTCTGAGTTTACCTGACTGGATAGACTGAGTATTTACAACAACAGAAACAGCGAAGTGCAGGCACTAACAAAAGGGCTAAGAAAATGAGTACTCATAGTAAGCTGTATAGTGCTCAGGAATCCACTGTCTTTGTCCATTTTTACTGCTGCCATGATGCATGATATTTTGGGCAACATGAGGTGGATGGCAGCTATTGGCTACTACAAGACTGTTTCTATCAGTCTCTTTTTGAAAGAGTGGTACATACCTCCCCTGCATCATTTTTAAGTATCCTTGGATCCAGGAAGTGTATTTCTGTCTGAGTATTATATTTCATCTTAAAGCAACTGCTCTTACTTTTCAGCCAGCAGACCAAATCTATGAACTGTTCTGCTGTCCATTTCCAGATGAGGATGTCGTCTATAATGCACCACCACATGTCCAACAGGAACTGTAGAGATTAGTGGTGGTGCTGTACAGAAGACACTCCTCCTATTTACCCACAGACAAACACATTGGTATAACTGGGAGCAACCATTGCTTCCATGGTTGTCCCACATGGGTCTACTACGAAAACCCAAAACTCGTTTCCCCAACCCACTTTCTCCTGAGCCCAGAATCCCAAACACAAAATCCTGACAGTGGGATTTTACATGTTTTTCATGTATGGGGGGGGGCTTTGCCCCCCCCCCCGAATTAATATAAGAAACTCCAGGGAGGGGGGCAAAATCCTACTGTCAGGATTTTGTGGTTTGGGATTCCAAGCTTGGGCAATAGTGGGTCGGGTTCCTGTAATGATCCCTCCCATGTATTTGTCGATAATATGTGGTCTTAAAAAGAAACATATTTTTACTGAGAATCATGTCAAGGAAATCTACTAAGTACCAAGTTGGGGTTTGTACTCGTTCCCATTCATGTCTTTGTTCCAGGAACCACTGTACTACTCCTAATCTTTCATTATGTGGAATTACTGTGTATAGTGACTCCACATCAAAGGTTGCAAAAAAACAATCATGTTGCATCTCTAGATTTCCTACCAAATTAATCACCTCCATGAAATCATGCAGATAAGAATGTTGTGGTTTTACAAATGGTTGAAATATTATCTAAATACACTGAGATTGGCTCTGTGACCCACCCCCGTCCAGAAATCATAGGCCTGCCAGGTGGTCTTAGGGGAATTTTTATGGATTTTTGGGAGTGTGTGTGTGTATATGTATATATGTGTGTGTGTGTGTGTGTATATGTGTATGTGTGTGTGTGTGTGTGTGTGTATATATAGTACTACAGGATGCACAACCATTAAGGCTCTATGTTTCATCCGTGATGTAGTCCCTAATAAAACCCTCATTCAATAGTGCATTGATTTGGAACACAAAACTGGACAACACGAAAGTCTGTGGATTTATTTACTCAGAGCAAGAAGTGATCAGGGACTCAATGACAGTATTGATTTGGCAGCCTTTCTCAAAAAATTGAAGAAGTAAGGCATACATATGCCATAACAGTCTTTCAAGCAACAGAGGGAGGTGGATCTAGGTTTACGTTTGTTTGTTACAATTCTTAACATTTTCAGTGCAGGAAGAGTTTAAAGCACAGCTGACTTATTTTGGGGCTGACAGCTTTCAGAGCACAAACCACCAGGCCTGTTTTGGGGCTGGGGAGGTTTACCTGTGTCTGACTTGGATGTGTGGATTTTTCCTCTGTTTGATTTGCAGGGTATTTTCTCTGTCAAATTGTTGTGTAGGGCATCTTGCTGACAGGAAGGCACTCATCGCAGCGGTGGGTCAGAGCTTTTAGCTGATTGTTTGGTGAGGCACAGTTTAGGTCCAACCCTTCCCACCCTCACCCCACCCACCCCTGGAAATGGTTCCTTTATATCTGGGGTTCTGACTTCATTTCCTGAAGAGTGCAAGGTGCATATCACTGTCATATCCTCTCTAGCACACTGCACTGACAATATAAGCATACACATTGTATTTTTTATATATATAATATATATATATATATATATTTCTATATTACAAACCAATCACACACACAAAAAAATGTGGGGAGTAGTGCAATGTAATGGCTGTGGGGCAGCAGTCTTCTGGGAGTCTTTCTGGAGGCTGAGATGCTGCCCTATTTGCAGACAACTCTCTGCCCTGAGGGAGGAAGTTGCCCGTCTTCAGGCCACACTGGACAGTAGTAAGGGGACCTTTCCCAGGCCACACTGGATGGTAGGAAGGGAACCTCCCCCATCCAGTGAGCACCAGAGCCACCACCACTACCTCAGAGGTTGCAAAGAAAGCACAGCAGTTGGACCACAGTGGGCTCAGGGAGGGTGAGGATGGTGGAACAGAGGCACACCCAGTCAGTTGTTCCACACCACAATCCATACACCATTCTGGGGGAGCATAGCTCCCTTATGGATGCACCAGCAGAGGAGACTAAGGAGGCCGAGGACAACTGTCACAAGGGAGGCCCACAGGAAGGAGGCAGAGGACACCACAAGGAAAGGAAGCAGCTCCTGGTGGGGGACTCAATTATTAGGGGGATAGAACTGGGTGGAGCAGGGAAAACTGAAGTAAGGTGCCTGCCTGGTGCCATGGCTTGGAGACAGGAAGCGCATCCTCAGGATCACGAGAACAGCTGCACGGGAGTCTGAGCTGGACATCATTGTCCACCTAGGGACAAATGACTTGGCTAATCATGAGATCAGAGCAATGCAGAAGGACTTTGTAGAATTGGGGAGGGGCCTAAGACAAGTAGCACACACAATATCCTTCTCTGAGGTGCTGCCTGTCAATGGCATGAGTGAGGCAGGTACTTTGCACCATGCAGTTTAATGAATGGTTGAAAAAATGGTGTGGAGCACAGGGGGTTGGCTTCATTGGGGACTGGGGTTCCACCTGGAGGGACACAAGCCTATACTGGCAAGATGGTCTGCATCTGTCCGGGAAGGGAACAAGTCTTTTCAGCAATCGGTTTAAATGCTTCATTGGCAAGCTTTTAAACTAATCAAGGGGGGAGGCACTGATAAGCAGCAGGAAAATCCCAGCCTCTCCCTACAAAACAGGGTACTAAATGAGAAAAAGATTGAGGTAGACAGGTCAGTGGGGGATGCTGCAAAAGAAGATAAAGCCATCAAAAATGGAGAGCAATAGTACTAATGCCCATAGTCTGAGTAACAAGCTTCAATTAGTGGCCTTGATGGAGGAGGAACATCTGGATATCGTGGCAGTCACAGAAACATGGTACACACAAAACCATGACTGGGACATAAACATACCAGGATACACTATCTACAGGAGGGACAGGGAGGGTAAAAGGAGGAGGAGTAGCTCTTTACATAAGGAAGGAATCAAGCAACAGAACAAAAGGGAAAACAGGGAGGAGAAGAAGCACTGTGGGTAAATTTGGAGACCGGCAATGGCACCACAATCCGCACAGGGGTTAGTACAGACCTCCTCAGGGGAAGAAATGGACAAGGAAATGATAGAAAGAATACTTAGAATGTCAGAAAAAGGGAGATATTGCTGATGGGTGATCTGAATATGCCAGATGTTAACTAGAGTGCAGTTGCAGCAGCCACTTCAAAGAGTGGGGTTATTCTAGATGCCCTACAGGGGCATGCCTTAGACAGCTAGTATTGGAGCCCACTCGAGAGGGAGCAATCTTAGACCTGGTTCTCTCAAATGGAGATGGAGAGGATCACAGATGTAGAAGTGGGTAGCCATCTGGGAACTAGCGACCATCGAACAGTATGGTTCACAATAAACACAGCAATAGAGACAAGCCATACAAAGGCAAAAGTACTGGACTTTAGGAGGGCTGACTTTGCCAAAATGGGTGAGTGCCTAAGGAATGCACTAGCAAATTGTCCGGAAGGGGGACTGGAAGAACAATGGGGAATAATAACTGCCACCACAGAGGTAACAAGCCTTTGTGTGAAGCAAATAAACAAAATGAAACGATGTAAGAAACCACTATGGTTCTCAAAGGAAGTGGCAGTGAAGATTCAAGAGAAAAAGAAAGCATTCAGGAAGTACAAGGAATCACAGAAGGAGCAGGACAGAGAACTGTATCAGTTAAAGCAAAAGGAAGCTGGGAAGGCAGTCAGAACAGCAAAGACCCAAACCGAGGAAAAGATAGCCAACTCAGTTAAGAAGGGGATAAAACCTTTATAGGTACATCAGGGGCGAAGGAAGACCAAGGAGGGTTAGTAAGGCTTAATAAAGAGGAGGGAGGGTGGGCAGAGGGTGACTGTGAAAGGCAGAGATACTAAACAAATATTTTTGCTCAGTATTTACAAAGGAAGTGGGAGGTACCTAAAACAAACAGTAGAAACACTGGATACAGAAGTTGATACCAGCCCATTTACAGAAGAAAGGGTTCTGAAAGAACTCTTAAAACTGAAGGTGGACAAAGCAATGGGGCCTGATAGGATTCATCCCAGAATTCTAAAGAACTAAGGGTAGAACTAGTGAGAACCACTGACTACCCTCTTTAACAAATCTGTGGGAGGATGGGGTGGTACCCGAGGACTGGAGAAGGGCAGATGTGATTCCCTTCACAAAGTGGGAGCAAGGCGAAGCAGAAAACTACAGACCTGTTAGTTTAACCTCAGTGGTAGGGAAATGATGGAATCACTTCTGAAGGAAAGAATTGTCCAGTATCTAGAGGCCAGAGGGCTCAGGACCCAAAGCAGCATGGATTCACAGCGGAAGGTCATGCCAGACAAATGTTAGATTTCTTTGACTGGGTGACCAAAGTAGTAGATCAGGGAGGGCTGTGGACATGGCCTACCTAGACTTTAGCAAGGCATTTGACACAGTCCCACACAAAGATTAATATACAAGTTAGCCAGCCTGGGAGTGGGTCCCAAGATGACAGCCTGGGTAAAGAATTGGCTGGAGAATAGGACAGAGAGGTAATAGTAAATGGAGTCCACTCTGAAGAAAGGGGGTTACTAGTGGAGTAACCGCAGGGTTCAGTATTAGGACCGGTCCCTTAATTTCTTTATAAGTGACATTGCAGAGGGACTGGAAGGAAAGTATGTCTCTTTGCAGATGACACAAAGATCTGCAACAGAGTTGATGCACAAGGTGGGGTGGAAAGGATGAGAAGGGACTTGGCAAGGTTAGAGGAATGGTCAAATGTATAGCAGCTTAGATTCAATGCTAAGAAGTGCAAGGTAATGCACCTGGGAAACAAAAACCCAGGGGAAGAGTACACAATGGGGGGTGAGATACTAACAACAACAAAAATGGAAAGGGACCTGGGGTAGTCATATCAGATGACCTAAAGGTGGGCAAGCAATGTGAGAGGGCTGCAAGGAGGGCTGGGGGGATACTGGGATGCATAGGGATAGGCATCACCAGTAGAAAACAGGAAGTTATTAGCCCTCTGTACAGACAGTTGGTGAGACCCCATCTGGAGTACTGCATGCAGTTCTGGAGACCCAATCATAAAAGACATGGACAGGATGGAGGCTTGTCCAGAGGAGGCAACTAAAATGGTGCAGGGTCTGCACGGAAGACCATGAAGAGGACTTAGGAGCTGAATATATAGCCTCCCGAGGAAAGGAGGGAGAGGGGGGACATGATAGAAACTTTCAAGTACCTCAGGGAATCAACAAAGTCAAGAGGTAGCATCTTTCAAAAGAGTTGTGCAAGAACAAGGGGCACAATTTGAAGATAGAAGGGGGCGGCTCAGAGGTAATTTAAGGAAGTATTTTTTCACAAGAGGGTTGTGGATGCATGGAGCAGCCTTCCGGAGGAGGTTGTGGAGTCAAAAACAGTGGTGGAATTCAAACATGCATGGGACAGTCATAAGGCAATTCTAGGGGGTTGGGGTAGGAAGAAGTAGGCTGCTGGTTAACTAGGATCTGCAGCTTATCCATTAGGTAGGGAAATGGGCAGACTGGGTGGGCCAAGCGGTCCTTATCTGCCGTCAAAATCTGTTTCTATGTTATAAAAGGAATGATTAAATTACTGCCGTTGAGCCCTGAATTAATATGTTTTGAGCATAGTATGAGGAATATGTATTATAACTAGTTTGCAAATTAGCGGGGGTTCTCTGTCTAATGGATTTTGTAAAATTGAGAATATAATTAAGCATGTGCCTGACAGCCTTTAGACTTGATTAATCAAATTCAATTATGTAGTCTTAGGCTGTTCATGTCTTTTTTTTTTTTTTTAAACTTGTCTTTTTCTTTTTAGGTATCATAGACATGGTATATCTTTTGTCAGATACAGATAGGTACATTCTTTGTTCTGAAGACAATAGTGAAACAAAGTATAGCGATCCTCTTTATCATCATGACAATTTTTATATCTTCCCCAAACCCTAATACTGTATCTAATTTCTTCCTATCCGTTTCCTTCCTTGATCCATTCTGTATTATCCCTAAGTTCCAAGATTTCATTCCCCTTCCTTTAGTCTATCTTCTTCCTCTGTGTTCTTTCTTTGTTGCGTCCCCTTTCTCTCACTCCATTTCAACACTATATCCTTTGAGATTACCCTGTTTTATACCATGTCTGTACTTCTCATATTCCATCTTATGTGTCTTAAAGATACCTTTTTTATCTAAGTACTAATCTTTACTTTCCATTTTCAAAACATTATGCAGGATGTGTCCCCGGGCGATTCATTTTTCTCCAACCCACCTTCAGAATACCCCCACCATTTCTTCCACCCCTCCAGTTCACCTCTTACTCGTTTGCCTCCTATTTTAATATCCTACCTCTTCCTATCTCCGTTTCTCTTCATCTAATATCCCTTTCTATGTTAAGTATTGCTCTAATACCGTCCTTTGTGTGGTTTCTTGAATAAATTTATAATAGGGTAACCATCTGGCGTTAAACCTTTCCGTCCTTAATTGCACTTTTGCTCTTATACTTTCTAATTGCTTTAATCCTTTCCATGTTATGTTTCCAAATCTCCACTGATGGAGAGGACCGCGTAAGCCATCTCTGTGTAATTGCCTTAGTTGCTGCCGCCACACAGATGTAGAACATATATTTGTAGTCCTTCCTTGACAGATCTACTGGTGGAAGGCCCAAGACTAGATTTTCAAACCGAAGGAGCAGGTGCAAATCAAACCTTCTCATTAGAATTTCCTTTATGTCTGCCCAGTATTTTATTAATACTGGACATCCCCAGAATATATGAAAGTGTGAGCCTGTTCCCCCCGCAACCTCTCCAGCATCTATCCGAATTCTGTCTCCCGTAATGTTTAGTTAATGTTGGAACTCTGAAAAATCTAACATTTACTTTCCATCTAAATTCTCTCAGTTTTGTAGACTGGTTGTTTTCTGTATGCCCTCCCAGATCCTTTCCCATCTTTCTGGTTGAATCCCATAACCTATCTCCTTTTCCCATGTTGCTTGTATGTGTATTCTGTATTCTGCCCTCCTCTTGATATAACAAAGCATACATTTGAGCTACTATCCTTTTTGTATCCTTCAACAACATTTTGTTTTGTATCAGTGCTATCTCCTCCGTTAGGGGGCGTGTCACCTCAGCTACTCCAATTTCCTCCATTATTATATTTTTACATTGGAAATATTTGAATAATTCCTTCTGAGAACTGAAATTCTTGCTGCAAACTCAGGAAAGACTTCACCACTGTCCCCTCCACAATCTGGGACAACTGTAGTATACCTTTCCTGACCCAGCTCTCCAGAGAGATAAAATCCTTCATGCCTACTATAGCTGGTATATATTCCAATGGAATTTTCTGCCATACCAGAGCTGTCTCTCCCCACCTCTGTCTGATCTGAAGCCAGACTCTGAGAGTTTCTCGTCCAACAATTCCTGACTTCGGTCAGATTTGTGTCCCTTATAGACCATGGGAGAACCTGCACCGGCAGGCTCAAATGAGCCCTCCTTTCCATTTCCACCCAGTCCGGGGGTTCGTCCTGTATCAAGAGTTTCAGAAGCAGCATCATTTGAGCTGCACAGAAATAAGTCCGTAAATGTGGCATCCCCCCTTCCCCTTCTTTTCTGGGTATTGACAACAATTGTTGCCTGATTCGAGACTTTTTCCACGCCCAGATAAACTTGGCTAATTCTTTCTCTGTCCTTCCAATCTTTACTGGGCATGTCTATCGGAATGGTACTGAAGAGAAACAACCAGTGAGGTAAAATGTTCATCCTGACCATGTCTATTTTTTGAGTCAGCCCCAGCGGTAATAATTTCCACCTCCCAAAATCTTTCTGGATCTATGCTTTTAATTTCCCATGATTTATTTTATACAAATCCTTCATATCAAGTGGGATTTTAATTCCTAAATATCTTATTGGCCTTTTAGTGTACTTAAATGGTATACTCTTTTTTTAGATCTTGATCTCATACCCCTTAAATTATTCTCATTTCTGTTTTCTCTTGGTTTATTTTATATCCTGACATCTAGTAAATTTCTGTATCAGGGTTAAAAGATGGGTGTAAGCATTTTGGGTTTGGCACATAAACTAGTGTGTCATCCGCATAAAGTGATATTTTATTTACTACCCCTTCTACCGTAATACCTGTTATTCTAGGATGTCTCCTTATAGCTTGAGCCAAAGGTTCAATACTGATTGCGAATAATAACGGAGACAAGGGGCACCCCTGTCTAGTCCCTCTTTGTATCTGGATCTGCATGGAAACTACCCCATTTACCTTCACCTTTGCCGTGGGTCTACTATACAGTAGCTTTATCCATTTCAAAAACTCATCCCCCAGACCCATCTCCCTCAAAACCGCAACCAGGAACTGCCAGTTCAGGTGGTCAAATGCCTTTTCTGCATCCAGAAAAATGGCCATTCCCTGGTCTTTAAATTCTCTAGCCCCTGTGATGACATTCAACAATCTCCGGATGTTATCTGCTAGATGTCTCCCTGGGATAAAACCTGTTTGATCCATATGGATTAATTTGGAGATTACCTTCTACAACCTATTAGCCAAAACTTTGGTCAGCATTTTGCAGTCCTGATTGAGCAGGGAGATGGGTCTGTAGGAGGCACACCTATCCCTTGGCTTCCCTTCTTTTGGAATGACCGTAATGATCGCAGAGTACCATGTTAGGGGGAGGGACTGCTCTTCCAAGCAGCTATTAAAGACCTCTGTCAAGATAGGGGCAATAGTCCCACAGCATTTTATGTAAAATTCACTGCTAAACCCATCTGGCCCAGGTGCTTTCCCTTGTTTCAGTCCCTTAATTACCTGCATTACTTCTGTCTGAGTAATTTTAGCTCCTAACTTCATCCTTTCTTCTCTGCTTAGTTTTTGCAGTTCAAGATCCTTAAGAAAATGATCCACCTCTTACTTCATCTGTTCTGAGATTATTGACTCTGTATATAATGTCTGATAGTAGTTCCTGAAGGCCTGTGCTATTTCCACTAGTTTACTCCTTCTCTCTCCTGTTTTCTCATCTATTATAATACTTTTAATCGTTCGGTTCGCCTCCTGCTGTTTTAGCCTTACTGCCAGGACATGAGCTGCCTTGCACCCCACCTCTGAATATTTGTATCCAGCCATCTGATCCATTTCTCTGCCTGTTTTCTTCATATTCACTTAATTCCTTTTAGCCAATTCCAATTGTTTTAATCTCTCCCCATCCTTTGGATCCTGTTTGTGTTCTCTTTCCCTCTGATGAACCTCCTTCAGAAGTCTTTCTTGAGTGAGACTGGACAATTTTTTTGTTTCTGGCTGCAATACTTATCAGTTCTCCCCTAACTACCACTTTGCTGTGTCCCATCTAATTGTAGGTTGGCAGCTTTCATTTCCTTTTGTATAAAAGATTTCGCTAAGTCTATCTTCTATCCTCTTAACTGTAGATTTATCAGCCAAAAGGGAGACATTTAGTCTCCAAATCGGGTGTCTCTCTTCCTTCTCTATTATAAGGACCATCTCAACCGGCGCATGGTCAGAGTTGGTGATCGAATGAATTCGGGCTCCAGCTTCCATATACATACATGTCTTTTGGAGAAGCAGTAACTCAATCCTAGAATATGATCTCTGAACTGATGAATAATATGTATAATCTCTTGCCCTGGGTAGACAGGCTCGCCACACATCCACCAAACTTAGACTTTTTATCATCCACTTAAGCCATTTAGACGCTTCCCTACTTGTCTGGGGACAGCCTGACGATCTATCTACAAAGGGGAATAACACACTATTAAAGTCCCCCCTATCAATATTTGTCCTTGAGGTAATCTTACCAATTTGTCAATAATTCTTTTAAAAAAATTGCCGCCTTTGATATTTGGAGCATAAAGATTGACGACATGGAAAGGGACATCCAATACAGTACCAGATATTCTGACAAATCTCCCCTCATTATCTGTATCTTTCTGGTTAACTATGAGGGCACCTTTTCACTAGGATTGCCACTCCCGCTTTCCTCCCATCACCACTCGGCGAGGCATAAACTTCTCCCACCCATGTCTGTCTCAGTTTCAGACTCTCTGCTTCCCTTAGGTGTGTTCCTTGAATAAGAGCCATGTCACATCCCAATCGCTTCAATTCAGCTAAAATGTTCGTTCACTTAACAGGGGAATGTATTCCTTTCACATTATATGTTATTATCTTAAGATTAACCATTATTATGAAATATCCCTTTCCATCTCTTCAACCTCCATTGTAAATCCCCTATGGAACCCCATCCTGCATTTACAAATAAACTTATTAAACCATTAAGTAACCAATGATTAATATATCTCAGCTTTCCCAAACTTTTCAACATTATGGCAGCTGCTTCCCAGAGCTTGCCTCCCTTCTTAAGTCAATCCCCCTTCTTATGCTTCCTAGGTGTGACTGCATGTCTCGACTACTGTCAGCAAATTCCCAGTAGCTCATATGGGTGGGCTCACTAGCCACTGCCCTGCTTATCCCTTCCCAGGGACTTGCCTTAGTTGGTTAGAGAAACAGCAGCAGTCACCCAGTGTAACCATTCCCAGCTAATATTGTGTACCAGCCAGGAATGGGTTAGCAGCAGCCCAGGTCCCGCCTCCCCCAGCGCACTTCAGTCTTCTGATCATCCTTTTCCTTAGCAAAAGACTGCAGAATGGTTCGAGGTAAAGAAAATAAGAAAGCCACTTGAAGTCTCTTATATGAATGACCAATGTTCATTTAACCCCCCCAAAAAATAGCTCTCCAGTCCGGTTTCTCCTTTGCCAGTTTCAGACGGTCTCTTTTGTTCATGTCTCTCTTAACATTAAGCTAATAGAATTATTTGACAGAGGTGTTTTTGATTATACACCTACCAGGTCAATATGTCATGGGCTTAATAGCACATGACATAACTATGTATCAGGAACAGTGCGGTAGGGAAGAGCGAGAGAGTGCAAAACCGTGAAAGGGTGTATGCGCGGTAGTGCACCCTCTTACTCTGCCAGGCAGAGGATAAGATCTTTGCTGGGAGAGGGGGCCAGCAAGCAGCTGCTGTGGCTCAATGGGATGAGCTACTGGCAGCAAGTGCATTTGGGACCGGGTTTCGATTCCCGGTCCCAGACGCATGGATTTTTTTCCTTTTTGCACTTTGTGCAATTTTAACTGATAACCCCCCCTCCCAGAGTTAGTTATTTTAGTTGGGGGGTTCGGGGGCACAGCTCCCTGTAATGGCGCTCCACAAAACAGACTTATGCTGCAGGCAGTATATTGCGCTGTACTGGTAGCGAAGTATATTGCTGTGGTATAATGTCTTGTGACATTATGACCCTGCATCAATTATGTGAACAGTATTTAAGGGCACTTAGAATTGTAATAGTTTGAATCTGATGAAGCCTAGTGTCTCTAGGTGAAATGTCATTCAGTAAGTGATGGTGTGCTGTAATCACTTGTTTCACATGATGCACCTGGTTTGTATTGCACTACTGATGCATTAAAACCTTTTTACATCAGTCTTGGTTGTGTGACCGTTTAGTGGGTGCTGTGCTTTTTGAATTCATGCTGCCTGGTTTTGCTTTAGCACCACTAATCTGTTCCCAGTGCTAGTTTTATCTGCTTTTACTATTGTTTTTGATGGAAGCATGGGTTTTCCACAGAAGGGAGTAAGAAATGGTCCACAAACCCAAACCAGCAATGCATTTTGTTTAAAAAGCCTTTGTTACATACAGGCTATTTTTGTGCTACAATCTGCAGCAATAGTGTTTCCATCTCGGATTGTCGGTAGTTCTCTCTTCTGCCATTGAAACAATACAAGATGGGAGAAAATGAAAATGTGGACATTCAGAGTCAAAACCCAGTCAGTGTCAGCAGCTTCACTGAAACTGTTTTTTGATCCAAGGATGGAGTGAACCCCATTTTGGCTTCCAGTAACACCTCACAGGATGCCCCAGGTGTAGTGGAGTCACGGACTATTTTCAGACAACTGGAAAAGGAGGTTCTTAAGGGGAGAAGAATGTACTGGCACTGCATAACTTTGGAAGCATATTTGGAAGTACACTGAGTGCCCAGAGGACTAAGCGTATTCAATCCACCTGCATATGGTACAGAAGACAAAGGATTTATGGATTTGTGGCACAAAAATATGGAGGCAGCACTGAAGAACATCCAGTTAACTCACCAGGGCTGATCCAGTAAGAGAACAATTGTTACAACCTATTAAACAGACAGAGGAACTTTTAAAACAGCATACTACATCAGAAGAGTATGACAAGTTTAATAAGACATTACAAGCAAATGTTTCCAGATATGATATTCAATTGCAAAAAGCAAAGAGAACAAAGTTCCTATGAGATGAAACAGACTATAGAGTGAATCATGTATATGACTGGCAAACCAAGAAAAGTTCAAGTGATCAGCAGGGGGCAGAATTAAGGTCCATTCTAAAATCAAGTACTAATACAGGTAGAACCGATTTGGAGTCTGTTGCTCAAAATGGTACTATTTTAGACTATACAACTGGGCCTTCAGACACTGATGGCTCTGACCAAGAGACTTTTTTAGAGGACGCTCAATAACGAGCTCTGAATTTGAGGCTGTCAGCGCCACGCCCAATTCAGGGAGCCACATCAGCCCAACAACACGGAGGAAAAAGACGCGGGGGGGGTTGGCGTTGTAGAGGGAGGACTGATTATTAATAAATGAACTATTGTACACAGACACAGTAACACCCAAATAACACCCCTTCCCAGTCATTAATATTTCAGACCAAGCCCTAACAGATGCACAAACACAAGTACTGAGTAAAGGTCTTTCATTTGTGCCATCTACTGACATTGATTTTTTTGGTACCACAATGAATTTGCACAAGTTTGCAAGGAGTCCAACATTTAGATCCATATATGGAGTGGATAATCAAGATGCTGAAATGAATATGGACTCTCCAGGCACTTTACAGACTCGCTCATTATACTGTCCCACTAATAATCCTGTTGTTGCTATGTTTCTTAAAAAATGCAAATTGGATCTTGAAGCACTCAGAAATTATACTGAATTTGAATGTTATTACAATTGTACTAAAGATGAAAAACAAGCATTGCATGACTTAGCTAACAAAGCAATAGTGATAAAAGCAGCAGATAAGGGTGGGGCAATTGTTGTCATGAATGCCTACATCCTATGTGGATGATATAGAGAGACAACTGCTTGACATTAATTTTTATGAGTGAGTGCCATATAACAAATTTGTGGAGCACAAGACAGAAATCTATGAACTTTTGAAAGAGGGCTTTATTAGGGGCGACATCATGGATGAAACATGTAAAGCCTTAACGGTTGCACATCCTGTAGTACTTATTATATATACACTCCCAAAAACCCTCAAAGACCACCTGTCAGGTATTTCATTTCTGGATGAGGATGGGTCACAGAGCCAATCTGCATGTATTTAAATAATATTTTACAATTATTTATAAAAACAGTGTTCTTATCTGCGTGATTCCATGTAGGGGATTAATTTGGTATGAAACCTAGAGATGCAACATGATTGTTTTTTTGCAGCCTTTGATGTGGAGTCACTATACACAGTAATTCCACATAATGAAGGATTAGGAGCAGTAAAGTGATTCCTGGAAAAAGACATGAATGGGAATGAGTGCAAACCCGACTTGGTACTTAGTAGATTTCCTAACATGGCTCTCAGTAAAATGTTTCTTTCAAGACTACATGTTAAGAATCGTGGGATAGACGCTGGAGAACATGATTGCTCCCAGTTTAAGCCAATTTGTTTTGTGAGTAAATGGGAGGAATGTCTTCTGTATAACGTTGCCATTAATCCTTACATTTCCTGTTTGGACATGTGGCGGCGCTATATACTGTAGATGACATCCTCATCATCTGGAAAGGGACAGTAGAACAGTTCAAAGATTTTGTCTGCTGGCTAGAAAGTAAGAGTAGTTGCGTTAAGTTGAAATATAATATTCAGCAGACTGAAATGCACTTCCTGGATCTAAGGATATATAAAAATAATGCAGGGGAGGAATGTACAACTCTTTTTCAAAAAGAGACTGATAGAAACAGTCTTTTAGTAGCCAATAGCTGCCATCCCCCTCGTGTTGCCTGAAATTTCCCAAAAGGGCAACTTATACGAACACTACGTAACTGTACCGAACAAGAATTTGAGAACAAAAAGAAAGAGCAAGTTGCATGATTTAAACAAAGGGGTTACAGTAATTTTTGGATCATGAAAACAGTGAGGGAAGTGAATTGTATTGCAAGAGAAAATACCCCTGTTCCTAGAGGAAGTGATCGTAATGACTCTGTTGCTAGTTTGTAACAGTCTATTCTGTCAGATCAAAATGTGTAACAGACATTTTATGTAAAAACTATTAAATGCTAGTGGGAGTCAAAATTATGCACACTGATAAAATCAGGACCTTTTGTTTTCAGATGATCGAAAAATTAAAAATCATGTATCCCCAATTGCCCCCATCTTGAAAATAAGTCTCCAACCACTAGGCTGCCCCCCATGGGTACATATACATGTGGGAGGTGTACATATTGGGTATATATTAAACAGTGTAAGTCTTTCACTAATCCCACAACTGGTCAGGAAATTATGATCAAGTATTTTATTACATGCTCAACTTTGGGGGTAGTATATTTGCTCAGTTGCAGCTGTGGTAATTTTTACATGGGTCGCACCAACCGTTCTTTTAAACTAAGGGTTGGTGAACATTTAAGAGCTATACAACGTGGTGATAGGAGTTATGCGATAGCTAAACACGTTGCAAAAAATCTGCAGGTACATCATGAAATAAACTTTCTGAGCATTGAGAAAGTGAGCTGTGGATTAAGAGGGGGAGATCTGAAACAGAAAATTGGACAACGTGAAAGTCTGTGGATTTATTTACTCAGAGCAAGAAGTGATCAGGGAGTCAATGAGAATATTGATTTGGAAGCCTTTCTCACAAAATTGAAGAAAGGCGTATATACAGTATGCTGAAAAAGGAATGATTAAATTACCATTGAGCCCTGAATTAATATGTCTTGTGCGTAGTACGAGGGGGATATGTATTTATAACTGGTTGCAAATTGTTGTTTTTTTTCTCTAATGGATTTTGTAAAATTGAGAATATAATTAAGCATATGCCTGACAGCCTTAGACTTGATGATCAAATCCAATGAAGTAGTCTTAGGCTGTTAATGTCTCTTTTAACATTCAGCTAACAGAATTGTTTAACACAGGTGTTTTTGATTAAAAGAACAGTATTTAAGGGCACTTCGAATTGTAATAGTTTGAATCTGAAGTCTAGTGTCTCTAGGTGAAAAGTCATTCAGTAAGCAATGATGTGCTGTAACAACTTCTTTTTCACATGCTGCATTTGGTTTGTATTGCACTACTGATGTATTAAAACTTTTTTCCATCAGCCTTGGTTGTGTGACCGTTTAGTGGGTGCTGTGCTTTTTGATTTCATGTTGCCTGGTTTTGCTTTAGCAGCACTAAGCTGTTCCTGGTGCTTGTTCTATATGATTTTACAGGTAGAAAATGCAAGTTAAAGGGATAATTTGTCAGCTCAGCCACACTTTGAATGTGGAACTCTGTCTCCTCTACTTTCTAATGTGCTGTGCCATGGAGTGTGTTGTCAGAGCTAGAGTAACTGGGGAGGTGGCATATAAAGACAGCATAGCTGCCATGTCTTTGCAGGGCCTGGTAGGCATGGCATTTTGCTGTTTAAAAGACTAAATGTGCCTTCAATGAAGTACTGTCTAGAGGTAATTAAGAACAGAACAATTTTTTGCTTTGCATTTTCCAGAGGGAAGATTTCTGACTCCAGAAGGATCTAGCTACCCAGTCAGGTGCACCCCTGAGCTGAGCTATTGCCTTGTTGCTCACTTCAGTTGGGCTCTTTCAGTGGACAAATCCACCTGCCCTCTTGGAGGGGTACTGACTGGTCTAGAGTGAAGCACTATCCTCCGCCAGGCCAAGGTTTTGGTCGCTAACCACAGTCAGAGAGGGGAAAAAAGAGAACACCCAGCCAAGTGTTTCACCAGCAAACCACTGAAGCCGCCTGAAGGAAACTGCAGATTCAACCATGGAGCCTGCATCCTGCTTAAAGAGCAACTGACACCATCTGGCCGAAAGTGCTACATTGCAGAATTAGAATAAGCATACTCCCAGTAAACCCCATACCAAAATACTAGATTTCTGTGTTACTTTATTTTAAAGTTATTAGCCATTTTGTAACCCTGATTTCACTGCCTATTAAAAAAAATCCTGTGCCAGTGAAGAGCTGCCGATGATGTCACCTGGGGACCTCATAATCTAGATTTCACTGCCTACTAAAAAAAATCATGTCAGTGAAGAGCTGCTGCTGATGTCACCTGGGGATCTCATAGTCTAGTATTCCCTGTTAGCAAGCTGATAGGATCTGTTTCTCCAAAGTTGTAAATATCATGTGCAATGGTGTTCACAAGTGCAACAGGCAGCATCAGTCAGTAAATTATGTGGGCTCTTGTTTTTTACTTTATCTACAAAAGTTTTTTCTCCCGAATGGCTCAGTTCAGTACATTTGGAAATCGATCTAAATGTCTGTAGAACAATGCTGTGCTGCTAGCATTGTTTCACAACCATCTGTTGGCCTGCCAAAGGAATTGCAGGAACAACTACCAGAGCTGAAATTTCCTGTGCACTTTAATATATACATTTCCCATAATGCACAGCAGCCATATCCCAAACAGCAAACACAGCAGAAAAAGAGATGATTCCACAGTTCACAAAAGTAAGTCAACCAAAATGAACACACATTCTGAAATGTTGATCACACCTGCAAGTAATCAGTAATTGAATGACTGTTCACCATTGCACCCAAAATATACAAAATGCAGTTAGATATATGCATTTCCCATAATGCACGGCAGCCAAATCCCAAACAGCAAACACAGCAGAATAACGGAGATGATGCCACAGTTCCCAAAAGTAAGCCAAAATGAACACATATTCTGAAATGTTGATCACATCTGCACGTAGTCAATAATTGAATGACTGTTCACCATTGCACCCACAATATACAAAATGCAGTTAAATATATGCATTTCCCATAATGCATAGCAGCCAAATCCCAAAGAGCAAACACAGCAGAAAAACGGAGATGATTCACTCTATCTGTGTCTGTATCTGTGTTTTATTGTACTTGCTAATATAGGATGTCATGTTACAATCACTTATAAAGCATAACTCCTGTTTCTGCACTTGCCATGTTACAAGCACATTAAACTACTCCAGAGCATGGTTCTACAGTGTAATTAACTTTGTTACAATACCTGACACGCATATAGTTTTTATAGCAATGTTTTTTGAATGGTGCTGCCTGTTTTACATGTGAAAACCATTGCACATGATCTTTACAGCATTGGAGAAACAGGTCCAATAAGCTTGCTGACAGAGAATACAAGACTGTGAGGTCCCTAGATGACATCATTGGCAGCTCTTCACTGAAACAGGCTTTTTTTATACAGGTAGTGAAATCAGGGTTACAAAATGGCTAATAACTTTAAAATGAAGTAATGTAGAAATCTAATTTTTGGTATGGGATTTATTGGGGGTATGCTTATTCGGATTCTGCAATGTAGCACTTTTGGCATAAGTGGCTCTTAACACCACAGAATGCCTGCTGCCAAACTCCCCCCTGCCAAGCAGTGGGCCTTTTTTGGTTACACTTTAAGTGTCCGTTTCAATGTAACTAATCAATAATTACATGAAAAAGGGTAATTTCCCTTTAGTTACATGTTTGTTGCATGGAACTACATTGCAATTACAATTCCATTACAGTGTAGTTGCATTGTAACTACACTATAACATAGAAACATAGAAGGTGACATGAAATAAGGATCGTGTGGCCCACCTAATCTGTTCCTTTTTCCTACCTAGTGCAATGCCGCAGATCCTAGTTGATCTGTGATTTAGCCTCTCTTCCCTGTTGAGAGTATTCTTATGTCTATCTCATCCATTCTTGAATTCCCTTACCATTTTTGCCCCATCACCTCTGCAGGGAGGCTATTCCAAGCATCCACTACTCTTTTGTGAAAAAGTACTTCCTTACATTGCCCTGAGCCTACCCCCCAGCCTCATATCATGCCCCCGTGTTCTTGTACACCTTCTTTTCTGAAAGATGCTACCCTCCTGTACCTTGTTTATACCCATGAGGTACTTGAATGTCTCTATCACATCCTCTCCTCTCCTCCAGGGAATACATATTGAGATCCTCTAGTCTTTCCTCATATGACTTTTGGTGCAATCCTTGCACCATTTATTTTTTTGCCCTTCTCTGAACTGCCTCTATTTTGTCTATGTCCTTCTGGAGATGAGGTCTCCAGAACAGGACACAGTACTCTAGATGAGGTCTCGCAGGTGATCTGTACAGTGGCATAACCACCTCCTTCATTCTGCTGCTGATACCTCTTCCTATGCACCCTAGCATCCTGCTGGCTCTCCTCACAGCCTTCTCATATTATTTGGTTACCTTTAGATCATCAGATATGATTATCCCCAGATCCTTTTCTTGATTGGTGGCCATCAGTACCTCTACCCCCATCCTGTACTGCTCCCTTGGATTTCTGTGTTCCAAATGCATGATTTTGCACTTCTTTGCATTGAGTCTTAGCTGCCACACTCTCGACCACTCCTCAATCATGTTTAGGTCCTTTCTCATCCCTCCCTTCCCCAGTGTTAACCCTGTTGCAGATCTTAGTGTCTGTGTCAGTAACTGTAGTTGACTAACACTTAAAGTTTATTTTATTTATTTAGTTTTTGTTGACTGGGTAAGGTCCACTAGCCATAGCAATGACTTTTTTCAGGCATGTCCTGGAAGGATACAGAACAAAACATAAACAATAACAATACATAATTACAGTACATAGTTAGACAATTGTCAAGGATAGGAATACAGTGCAAGCAGGAGAAATGAACAGGCAAGGTAAGATGCATTACAGTGTCAAAATAAAAAAAAAAATATAAGAAAGCAATACATTAAATAAGGTCATAAGAGCAACATCCAAGACAATTAAGATAGGATAATACAGTGATGACTAACACTTTAGTAATCATTCAGGATAGATATAGGAGAGTTAGGAATTGATAGGAGTACAGACGCTAGATAAGGAGGGTAGGATAGATTATAAAATTGAGATGAAGTAAGAGGCGTTGACTAAAAGTTATGTAGGTAGGACAACCGGGTGACGAGAAGAAAAAAATGCCGAGCATTTATTGGGGACAAATCTGAAAACATGGATAGGGGGTGCACAGGTTTAAGAGAGATATAAGACTAGGGTGGTTTGAAACAGGAGCAAGAACAGGAATCTGCGAGATGGTCACGTAGAATTATTTTGAAAGAGGCATGGGATGAAACAAGGCATATAGTTAGAGGGAGGGAGTTCCAGTATTGGGGGGCATGACAGGCAAAATCACTAGCACCTTTGGAGGAGTTGCGTCTGAGGATGCAGACAGGGGCATTGTCTGCAGTGCATAGGCCATAGCTGGATGTCTGGTTTAGAAATACTCCCACCAGGGGCTTGGGTATTTGTGTTCTGATGATATCTATGATTGAGCCATATGCATGGGAGCTAGACGCAAGAGGAGAAAGCCATCCCAGATCAGAGTAAAGGAGGTAGTGGTGTTTCAGCCAATGAGAGGAGGATGCATAGTGACAGATGTTATCGTAGGTAATATCCCACTTCCAAAAACTCAATTTACCTGCAGAGGCATAAGTTGCAACCCCATAGATGAGCTATGGTAGGAGTAAGCCACGTGCTATGGCAAGCCTTGCTGAAGGGGTGAGCACATAGCTGGAATGGTAGGCAATACCAAGTTTCATGTTGACCAACTTGCAGGTCTGCTGAATGTGAAGATCAAAATTTAGAGATGGATCAAGGGTGATACCCAGATATTTAAATGCGTTTACCACCCTAACAGATGAACCATTTGCAGTGGAGACATTAAACTTTGGTTGAGAGTGTCTGAGTTTAGCATTGGAACCAAATAGCATGGCTTGGGTCTTTGATACATTTAAGACAAGTTTATAGCTACACAGCCACTGTTGAATTTGTTGAAAGTCCTGGGAGAGTCGTTGGTTGATGTCATCTATGTTTTTAGCACTGGAGTACAGAACAATGTCATCGGCGTATAACAGGGAGGCAGTCTGAACGTGGTTGTAGGTGATATTGTTTATAAATATGGTGAAAAGCAAAGGACCTAGGATGGACCCTTGTGGCACATCAATGTTTATAGTAGCTTTGTCCGATAGGGTGGAGTTATATTTAACTATTTGTGTCCTATATAATAGGTAGCTGCCAAACCACATAACATTTGGTGAAAAGCCTAGTGATCTTAGAGTAGCTAAGAGGATGGGGTGGTTGACAAGGTCAAATGCTTTAGTCATTTCAATAAAAATTGCTCTTGTTAGAAAACCTGAGTCCATGGCCACTTGGGCATTAGATGTAAACTTGAGTAGGGCAGTAGTGATACTGTGACCCTTGTGGAAACCATGCAGTGCAGTTGTTAGGAGGTCATATTTCTGAAGAAATTCAATGGTCTGGGTGACTACTAGCTTCTCAAGAATTTTACTGAGAACTGACAAGATAGCTATGGGCCTATAGTTAGAGGGATCTTTGCGGTCTCCCTTTTTGAAAACCAGGGTAATCCTAGCTATCTTCCAGATGTCAGGAACATGGCTCTGGCACAGAGAGAGGGTAATAATCTTGGCTAGAGGCACAACTATGTAAAGGGCAGTGAGTTTTAGGAGCTTAGGTTCCCTGTGTAAGCTATAAGTCCTCAAAATCAACAAAAATTGAGAGTCCCTCAGGGCTCAGACTCTGAGGCCTTTTCTTGAACTTTGATTAAGCAAAAGAAACCCTGTGAAAACCACCCTAATTCATAAAATTGTTGGCAACAAATATTGTAACATTCCAATAAGCCCTGCTGCTACTAGGAAGCGACCCCAGCTTGGTGTGGTATTAACTGCAACTAAGAGGAGAGATCTCCAATAAGGTCTGTTGGGGGGAAGTCTGGTACACACATCCTGGAGAAGCTGGAACTGAGGGAGGTGGGCTTGTGAGATTGTTATTTAGAGTATAGTTTTACTCCATTGCTTTCCATTTTCCTTGTGTCCCCTTGTTATGGCTGCATTGTGTCATGATGCAGTGCTGACATATTGCTGTCAGAAGAAGAGGTCTGTGACTGGAATTCCTAATGCAGCACAGCTGTTGTTGTTATGAGGGAGTGGCATCGCAGCACAACTTCCTTAAAATCTGTCCTCCCATTCAGTACAATGTGTTTCATTCTTCTCCTCCTCCCCCTGCACTATTTCCTTGCTGACGGCATTAGTCAACATTTGTGTTTCCTTCTCCCTCTCTCCCCTCTCCATGCTGAGGGGTTCATTTTGTAAGAGAATGCCTGCTGCAAGTCTGTTGCCTTTTTCAATTACCCGAGATGAAATGTCTGTTTAGATGTGCATTTATTTCCTCCTCTGTTTACTTGTAAAAAATATATTTTTTTTTAAGTAAAAGTTATGGGTGCTGAGAGTGAACTGACACAGTTGTTGCATTACAGGAGTCTAACTTTGGAAAAGATTTTGTTTGTTATTGTGAGGGCGGCCCCATTAAGTGCAACATCTGGTGTGCATGGGTCCCGGGGCAGCTGTCAGCCAGCAGTTACGAATCTGATTGCATATACAGTACATTACATAAACTAACGAGCTTTGTAGCTGAACATGCATGGTGTTTGTAAGATGGTGCACAGAAATCAATTAATGTAGGAGGCCATTAGCGTTGCCTTTTACAGCTGGCTCCATTCAACAGGACCTACTATAAGTGCCCTGCATGGATGAATGGGCTTTTCAGCATTTTATACCAATTTTGGACTTCAGAGCTATTATGCATGGGTCATGCAAACTGCCTTGTTTTGCACTGTGGGTTTGCATGGATGCTCTGACCTCTGTTTTGTGCTCAAGACAGGGTTTATTTATTTATTTTGAAAGTTGGATTTACAACCTTTGAGTCAGGGACTCATTTACAAAGGCATCTTGTCGCAGGGAGGGTAGACATGGTTACAGTGTGAGATACAACAGTGGTAACATACAGGTGCAATATAGATAACAAAAAGAACACAATATAACAGTAGTTTACGGGATAAAGTTACATGCAGTAAATAGCAATCGTAAAAAAAAAAAAAAAAAGAAAGGGGGGAAGCAGTCCAACAGACATTAAAGCTTGGCTGTAGCATGTGCAGTCAGGAGATATAATGGAAACCTCTTTGTGCTGCCCAGACCATTTGCACACTGTTTCTAGGTTTGGAAGTCAGAACAAATCACTCCACCACTGAGGGATCTAGGCTGGCTGCCAATAATGTGGTGGACTGTAAGGTAAAAAATCACTCTTGTTTGTCCGTTGCTCAGTACAGCAGTAAAACCACTGCTGACACCATCAATCCTCCCTCAAGACTAATTCTTTATTTTAAATAAAAATACCGACTTCTGTGTTCCTTTCTCATGCTTACTCACTCCTTCACTCACGCTCACCACCAGCACTGAATGGCCTGTGCCTGAGTAAATGAAAATCTAGTGTCCATTTTCATTTTTTTTGTATATAAACATTTTTATTGAAAAAACCCAACAAATGCATACTAACAGTATACACGCATAAGAATAGCAGTCATTATAAAACACAATCCAGTCATAATCAAAAAAGGAACCACCCCCAAAAACATCCTGCAATTTTGGGTGCTGACAGCTCCCCTCCTCCCCAAGTCACTTACCATTGCCACAAATCAACCTAAACAAGACCCCTTCAAAGATTCAAAACAGTCAAAGTCAAATGCCCATACTGAAGACCACAATAAAAAAGGCAATTTCCCCAAGCATCAAATAATTTTGGTAATGCCAATCGCTTTTGGAATATCAACCTGTAAAAAGCAGCTGCTCTAGTCAAAGCCTGTTTCCTTCTCTGAAAAGGGGGAAGAGTTTGCAACCTCCAGTTCAGTAGCAATTCTCTTTGTTTCTAGTGCCATAGCATAAAGGAAGCCCTGATACTGCTTGGATTAGCCATCAAGTAGGCCCAGATCCCCCAAAACATCAGGGTCTTTGTAATGGAAATTTGCAAGACTGCTTCCAAACATTCATGAATTTCCTCCCACCAGGACCTTAATGTGTCACAATCCCATAAGGTATGATAAATGGAGCCTGATTCAGAATGGCACCTCCAACATAAATCAGAACTTAACAGGCCTAATCTAACTGCACTGGGGTACGATATCATCTGGGTAATAGCTTCTTTTGTATTAACTGCAGTTTAGGGTCTGGAGATGCTGTGTGTGCAGCTCTCCAACATCTGTCTCAACCATCCTCTGCAATTTCTAACTGCATGCCTGCCATCCACTGTAACCTATGAGGATTCCAATTGGGCAAAAAATGTATGTAACTCTTTGTAAAAACAACTAATATGCCCTCTGGAAAGTTTGAGCCACTTCCTCAGACGGCCCAAAAAATCTGTCTCCTGAATACAGTAAGCTCTAAAAACCTACCAGAAAGCGTGTATCTAAGCTGCAAATAATGCCAAAACTCACCCACTGACAGATTATATAAAGCCTGCAACTCTTGGAAAGTGACCAGTAATCCAGTCTTCCCAGTCATCAGATCTGCCAACCGATATATCCCTTTAGAGGACCAAGAGCCCCACCGGACGGTAGTCTGACCAATCAGTAAGTTTGGATTGTCCCATAAAGGTTCCCATTTACCGAAAAAAGTGGCATCCAATTTCAAAATCTTGAAAAACCTACCCCAAGCTCATCTCAAAAAAAGCATAGGGAATGTGAGCTCCCAACCAGATAACCCACCAGATTTTAAAAGAACCAGTAAAGGAATATCTCCTAACGTGCATCTCTCAATGTCCACTCAAAGAGGAGACTCCAAACAGGAATCTAACACCCAAATCAGCATTTGCTTGATCCCCTGACATACATGATATGCCCACAGCCAGGGCAAATTCCATCCCCCTGCTACCCCAGGAGCTCTCATCTTTCTACTAAACCTTGGAAGAGAACCCTCCCAAAGAAAGTTGACCAGGACCCAATCCATTTTACACCAATACACTTGAGGAATAACAGTTGGAAGATTACACAACCTGTTCAAAATGAGAGAAAACCATCATCTTGAGGGTTGCAATTTTCCCCAGTAAAGGTAAGTGGCGTTTCCTCCAACCCAACAAATCCACTGTCACCTCTTCTAAAACCCTAAGAGATTTTTAGAACACATATCCTTGAAATGAGCAGACACATGCATCCCTAAATACTTACCCCCCCCCGGAGACCATTTTAAAATATGTGGGCTCAATGATACCCAAGACTGATCCCTATTAAACAATGGTAAGATCTGTCTTTCCCAATTGATGTGAAGTCCAGAAAGGGAGCTGAAAACAATAATACCCCAAGCCCTCAGTAACAAGGTTTCTACCTTCGATAACAACAAAAGTAAATCAACCACATATAATAATGCGAAAAAAAACTTGTCACCCACCCTTACACCCACAACCTCCGGGTGCTGGGAAAGCGCTAAATTTAGGCGTTCAACAGCTAACAAAAATAATAATGGGCTCAACTGGCACCCCTGTCTTGTCCCTCTTGACAACGAAAATGAAGTTGACAGTACCTTATTAGCAAGGAATCTTAACCGAGGGTCAGAATAGAGGCAGCAGACCCAACTGCGAAATTTTGGTCCAAAACCAAACTGGGTTAAAACAAAAGATAAACACTTCCACTCAACAGAATAAAACACCTTTTCTGCATCTAAACTGACCAAAGCAGCTGAGTCTGACCCACGCCACACAACTTGAATGAGGTCTATTACCACCCATAAGTTACCACTGCCCTGCCTACCCTTCATGAATCCAGATTGAGATTTACTAATTAAGAGTCCCAAGACCTTCTCTAGCTGTGTGGAAAGAATCTCAGCCAGTATTTTACAATCAACATTCAAAAGAGAGATAGACCTGTAATTAGTGAAAGTGGTATCCCTCCCAGTTTTAGGCAGGACAGTGACAATTGCTTCCTTCATTGTCTCTGGCAATGTACCAGACCTCTCTACTGCCTGAAATAGTTTCAATAATCTAGGTGATAGCTGAGGCTGAAAGGCAGAATAGAAGTCCGTACTTTAACCGTCCAGACCAGGTGCCCATCCCAGAGTCAATGAATGAATAGCCTATTGGATCTCTTGTAGGGATATATCCTGTTCCATGGTTAAGGCTATGGGGTCAGACAGTCTAGGACCCAAAATAGTCAAAAAAAACCCTCAGCCAACTGAGAGGGGTCCACCATTGACTGATATAACTTAAAATAAAAACTCCAAAACTTTTCTGCAATGGCTCCCACCGCCAAGATCAATTCCCCCTGCTACCCTACCAAATACAAAATCTGAGTTTCCATGGTCCGTTTCTTTAAGCAGTAAGCTAAGAGTTACCAGCTTTATCACCCGACTTCCAGTATGTCTGGCGAATGAAGAACTGGGCCTGCATGGTCTTCTGCTGAAAAATAGCATTCAATTGGTTCTTAACCAACATCCACTCTTGTACCTGGGCCTGCCTATCGAGTGGGGACTCAGAAATCTCCCTTTCCAGCTGTTGTATCTGAGTGATGAACATTTTAACCTCTCTATTCAGTTGTTTGTTGATAAAGGCGGTAAAGAAGACTCTTCTGCCCCGGATAAATGCCTTAAAAGCATCCCAGACTGTAAACCAAAAATCTCCAAAGACACATTGGACAAAAAATAAAAATCTATTTTCATGGTGAGCCATTGACAGAACTGATCTGAGGAAAGCAGGATGGGATTAAACCGCCAACATGGAGTCCTCAAAGAAAACTGTCTAGGAATCCAAGCCAGGGAAACTGGGGCATGGTCGGACAAAATTATCAGCCTATGGGAGACATTCAAAATATCAGATATTACAGAGGAGCTGCACAAGAAATAATCCAATCGACTGTAAGACTTGAATGTAGAAGATCTAAAAATCTTTAGTGATCAGATTCAACAGCTTCCAACAGTCAACTATTTTAAGCTCATCACAAAAATGCAGTAAAACCTCCCGAGCTCGCTGATTAGACAGAGTTCCTTTTTCTAAAGGAGTCCGGTCTACCATCAGATCCAATGCAAAATTGAAATCTCCTCCCATAAAAAGTATCATAGGCAGGACATAAGACGCCATAATAACATTCAGTAGGTAAGTAAAAAGATCTGGGGAATCAACATTCGGTGCATAAATATTAGCCAGTAAAATAGGCACACCTGCTACTTTACCAGATACTAACACCCACCTCCTTTCCTTATCAAAAACCCATCTGTCAACCACAAAAGAGCCCCCCCTTCTAAACAAAATAGACACCCCACATTTTCTTGAGGTATAGAAACTGGGATAACCCTTCCCCAACCACTCTCATCCCCATAAGTCAGCATCTCTTTTCAATAGATGTGTTTCTTGCAAAAACATGACATCAGCATTACAAGATTTCAAATATTGGAACACTTTCCTTCACTTAATGGGGATGTTAAGACCTTGCACATTCCAAGTTAAAAAAGATATTTGAACCATATGCCAAATAGAGTAATACAATTCAAAAAACTAGTGCACATAAGATCCCCAACGGTAAGTGACGACCCACCCTGTGACAGCCACCCCATGTTCCCACAATGAAACCCTGTCCATAAATAGACAATAACATAAGTGTTACATAGAAATCTACCATTAAAACCCCAGCAGTAATAATAGTAATACAAATCCTGTAACCCCTTAAAGACCAATCCCATACAAACAGCAAAAAACCCCCAGCAGAAAAACATCCATTGACTCTCCCCCACAGAGCACTAATAACCCCCAAAAAACCTCCCCACACCCAAAACATAAGCAAGAGGAGCAAGTAACCTTGGGCTAATGAGTCCCCCACTGCCAGTGCTCTCTAGCTCCCCTATTAGCATGGGGAAAAACCCCTACACCTCTACACTACCGCTAAATGGGAAAACTGAGTAGAGAGCCCCCCACCCCTGCACCTTCCCAAAACAGTATCATGAACTGATATATTTATTTTTTATTTATTGCAGTTTAGGATTAATACCTTTGAGTCCTGTGACTCGTTTACAAAGGTTCCAGGTCATACACAAAACAATTAGTCAGACATACAAGTTGCAGACATTACAAGGAAGTTAGACAAAGCATATCGGTTGCATACATTTGAACGATACAAGTTGGAATACATTGAAGGAACAGTTTGTTTAGTCAGGTTACAAATAAGAGAGGAGGAACATGGTTTCAAGGGTATAAAGCATTTCATTGAGGGAACATTTAGGATACAGCTCAAACAAAGGCAACAGTTTCAAAGGAAGTGCTTTAGTCTGTCAGTTTATTCAGGCCCCTAGGAGTACTGGCCATATAGATGAGGACTAGCTATACAGAGGGGGAGTGGGTGGGGGAGCAGCCTAAAGATGGCGTTGTTGTTTTGTGGGAGGGTGAATGATGGGGGGAGTTGCTGCAGTGATGCCAGCAGCATGGGGGGGTACAAGCTGGAGCTCAGTAGGAGGCAAGTGGGGGGGAACAGGCGTGGGGAGAAAACTTGCCAGGCTCCAAAATGGTGCAGGCTGTATCCAAACCATCAGAACTTGCAGGTTTAACTGAAGCGCAGGCTTCTTCTGTTTGAATGATCAGTGACGCTGACTGAGATGCTGTCACTAGCTTTTCTTTGGGGTACTCCACCCAGTCCATCAGTGGCTGTTCCAATGGGCTCTGAGGTAGATCTGGCACCAGACAGGGATGTTTGGGGTTGGGAGTAGCAGAACCTTCATTTGACACAAGGGATGTATGTGAACCAGTCCTCCTGCCTCCATCCCCCATCCCTGATTCAGGATCCAACTCCTTGGCCATAGCAGTCTTCAGGGAGAGATCTATATGAGTTTCTCTCTGGTGCTTGGTCTATTGCCCCCCCCAATCAAGTGCCATGGCAAGGACCAGAGCCATTACTATCGTTCACTCTACCCGCATCAGGCAGCACAGATGGATTCAAACCAGTCACAGGATCTTGGTTCAAAGAAGCATCCAAGAAGCTCGGTGCAGCTTTATCTTGTATCAAAGCTAAAAAATGTTGAGCCGCTAAAGGTGAATTGAACCGCTGCCATGAAGACCCCTATCATACATGTAGAACCGCAGGATACCTCAGTTGAAATTTCAGTTTCTTGGCTGCAAGTTGTTTTTTAATAGGGCCAAAAGTTTTATGCCTCTCTGCCAATTCTTTAGAAAAGTCCTGAAAAAGAAAGCCAGAATGACCATTCCACCGAAGGGGGCCCTGCTTCTGAGCTAGTTACAGAATTTGTTCCTTGACTGAATATCTTAGAAACTGCATAATAATGGGGCATGGGGGAGCATCCCTCTGTGGCCGGGGACCCAAAGAACGGTGGGCCCACTCTCACAAGTGGCCTAGCCCAGGAAATGTCAGCACTCTGGGGAAGAAGCACTGCAAAAATTCCCAGAGGTTATCCCCTTCAGTTCCTTCCGGGAGGCCAACAATTCTTAAGTTATTCCATTGGCCTTGATTTTTCAGGATTGTCCACCTAAATCGATAAAGCCAACACTTGTCGTTTCAGTTGTGTAAGTCTATCTTCTCTGCGAGCTGCATCTGACTCAACTTGCATAATGTAGTCTTCTGAGTTAGCAATACACTGCTCTCTCATCCACTCTGGTTTCCAACAAAGAAACAGATGCCTTGATATTTGAAATATCTTGAACCAAGGCTTGGAGTATTGTTCGAATATCAGTAAGATCTTCCCGATTAACCATTACCACTGTGCCATTAGTTTCAGGGGCTGCCGCCAATATGCTGCCAGTTGTAGAGCAGATCAGAAAAATCGCACGCTGATTCCAAATAATGCCACCACCTGATAGCCAGGCAAATAAATTATGCTTTCTGACCCAAGTGCACCTAATTTCTGAAAGACAGGTGCAATTTTAAAGTAAAGAATGTAGGTTTGGAGTGGAGCTCCACTACTAAGACATTCTAGTCACCCCCACAACAGAAGTCCCCATGTCCATTTTCATTTTATTATAAAAAGGGGTCTCAGAAATGCTGCAATCTGATTGGCTGTAAGGATTCTTACAGCCTTACACTAATCCCTATTACACTGTAATGTATAGCCTGATCACCATGGCACATGAATGCTTCCTGTCAGCATTCCATTCTCTAGCACTGCTGAATGCTTGGAATGATGCATTTTGATTCTGAACCAGCATACGTAAACTGTTGGTGAAAGAACTATTTTATTAAAAATCACCCTCTTAATGAGGAAAACATTCAAAAAGTACACTTTTAATACTTTTTCTTTTGGAATAATTTTTATAATAGCAATAAGGCACTCCCAGGAGTTAGATTAACAGTTAATCGCCCCTAGGGGCAATATGGCACTCAGCTGCACCTCATGCCACATTACACCCCTAGTGGGTAATTAAGACTGTTAATCTAACCCCTGATCATGCCTTATTGCTTAAAAAAAGGCTTCTTTAACTGTCTTGGTGGCACTGAGGGTTGAGGCACTGGATGCCACACCTCGCGCTACATCACCGACCCGAGTTTGGGAATGAGCCTGAGTTGTCAGGGGTTGACTAGGGGGAAGGGAGGAGAAGCATTGAGCAACAAGGCAGCTCTCCTTTCCTTGGGAGGGACCTTGCTGCCTCTGCAGTACAACTGCCCCCAGGTGGAGGCCTGAGGGCAGTGCAGGCAAGTGGTCAGCATGAATAGAGAGGGCACTGTGGAACCTCGGTGTGTGCGTACCTCCACATGGGTACACATGGCCCTGCCCACCAAAGGGGCTGAAAAATGTAGATTGAAAAAAGTCTTCTTTACTTTGCTTTAATTTGTTGTTACCATCACTCAGAAACTTCAAACCGCTAGACTGAAGAACATGCTGACACACTGTGAGCAAGCATTGGCCAGCATGTTATTCAGTCTGCAAGTAAAGTAAATGAAAACATATTTTGCAGATACTATATCCCTTTCCTCCTTGCCTGTTAGTGAGTGATCAGTAGAATGTGGGACACAGAGGAGCTGTAGTTCAGGGACATAGGGCACAGTCAGCTTCACAAAATTAATGAAAACACAGTTCTGATAATGGGGACAGACACTTATTCGAGATGAAAGGCCCACTACCCTGGTGTCCCAAATAAGTGGCCTTTATAGCATTAATTAATTTAGTAAAAAAAAAAACTGAAAATGCTACATATATGATATATCGAAAGTGATACTGTACGTGATATGTGGTCTCTCTAATGAAGTGTGCTGTGCCAGCCTCTTGCCTGCAGCTCACCTTCTTGAATACAATCAATTGATTCATTGGTATTGATGTCACTGCTGTTGTGATGGGGAGTATTGATACAGCCCATTTTTCATAATTTTGTCACCTTATTTCTCCCAGGGGCTCTTACCATCGCTCGAGTCTTGTAGTCAAATATGAACCCTTCTTAGTCATTACACAAATAGGGAAGATCCAGGCATCACACTCTCTCTTCAGGGTAGCAGTGTGCTCCTGATTTTGTCTTCTCCAATAGGACATGCAATAACCTGGTTCAAAATCCCGACACTCTTCCTTGAGACTTTGCTATTCTCCCTATCTCTACTCAGATGTCCCTTACAGATCCTTGTTTGATTGGTTGCTTATGGAGGCACCCCTTAGCAATAACAGTTTGTCGCTGATTATAACTGTCTCACAACTCACACACAATTTAGAAATCTCGCTCAGGCAGATTTCTTAAAAACAAATGTTTTACTAAACTATGTAAATCATACAGTTACAACTAAAATATGCACTAATTTGGTCACAGAATAATAGAAATAAAAGTGGAAAATATACATGAAAATTACACTATAACTGTTATCTAAAGTCTACCTTAAGTCCATGGTGAATTGAAGTCTCTAGAAAGTAAATGAAAGATTCAGTTTCCTTTGCACTGGCAGTCTTGCTTCTTGTATTGTCAGGAGAAATGTGCCCCTTGTAGATGCTCAGCAAAAATGAGTTTGACTCTGGTTTCACCACTTATATAGTGGGTTCAAAAATCCCATGTCTGTCATAACTTTTAGGCCAGTAGATGTCACTCTTGCTCTTTCCCCACAATCTCATTTTGCTAGTGGCCTTTGATATTTCTATTGTCTTACTGGGAATAGAATTGACACCTGTAAGAGAATTTACACAGGTCTGCCAGAAAGGATGTTCCTGGTCCTCTCACCTCATAAGATGCAACATACCATAACAGTTTCCTGGAATCAGAGCATCCTGCCTCTGAAGTGCATGATTTATGACAGGTAAATGGATTTTGGCATATCTCTGTTAAGGGACCTGGAAATGCAATCTTATCTTCCTGGCAAGCAGCTGCCCCTCAGCTTAGAGAAAGGTCAAACATTTTTAAAAAACATCCAATCTCTCTCTCTCCATGTGCCCCTTGCCTTAACACTGGCATTCTTGTGACAGGTACATACACATACACAGAATCCACAATGGGGGCTATTGATACAGCCCATTTTTCAAAATGTTGTCAACTCATTTCTCCCAAGGGCTCTGACCATCACTGTGGGGTGGGGGTGGGGACCAGCAGTAGCTCTGTAGTATCACAGAACCAACACAACCACCATGACTCCCACCTATTTCAGGTTCAATGCTTAATCCCAGCCAGGAGGTATAGCCCTTCAATCCATTACAGCGCATCAAGGAGAATCCAGGTGATGATGGGGAGGGGGCAAGTATATGGGGGGACATTTCTTAAGGGTTGGCTGCATTGTTCCAAATGACTGAGGTTGGGGTTTACATAGAGGAATGATAGCTACTTGACTCTACATGCTGTGGTGGCGGGACATTGGTATGGTAGCTGTCACAGTTATCTGTGTGCCATGATCGGTGGTAGATACTGTTTTTCTGGACATACAATCTAATTTTCATTTCAATGTAACGACAAAGTAAAAAGAATGCTGCATACAACATAAGTAAATGGAAAAAGCAGCCTCCATTACTGTTAACTTCAGTGCAGTCTATAATTTTAATGTACAATATACACATTCATATTGTGTCATCTATTATTTGGTGACTCATTTCTCACAGGGGCTGTTACTGTTGCTGTGGAGTTGGAGGGCAGCAGTAGTTCTGGTAAAACTTTTGAAATAAATAAAATTATTTAAATACATGTTATTCAAAGTGGGAGTGGTATAAACTGGGGAACAATTAGAACATTATCTGTGGTGCATACATATATTGTGCCCAGGACTACAGTGAAAGCATTACTAATACATTGGCTCAGTACACACAGCAACTCAGTTGTCAGTAAATTTATGCTTTTTGTAGGTTTTTTTTTAAACAATGCCAATTTTCTTTGAGAGTTGGTACATGTTACCTTTTTCATCCCATTTGGATAACCAGGCACTGCACAGTGCATGAAACAGACCTTGCAGTAGCAAAATATTTGTTAAAAAATGTACAGGTAAGTAAAATGTCTGTAATAAACCATTGCTGCTTTGCATACAGGATTATATCACATATGCTGTTGATTGTGTTCATGGAACATGTAAAAAGCTGCACCTGAAAGTACATTATGATGCATTTACTTTATTGCCGTGTAACCAGAGGCCAGAAATAACAATTCTACTCAACTATTTTCTCTCTTAAAATGCCGGTGTAATAATATTTGAAAATTCAGTGCTGGTAATAGCCTTAGTTACATTAACTTCTTTATTTCTGCAGTTGTGATATTTCTATTCCGTCACATGGATGTCCAGGTATTGGACATACATCATAATGCGACACTGTAAAGTTTCAAACTTCAGAGTCTACACATACACACCTAAATTGTCACTGTTCCTAATTCCTATTATATTTATTTTTGGTTTTATTTGCTTGGAATTGTGGTACACAATTATAATTTCTGAAAGATGGAAGCACACATTTCTCTTGCAATGGATTTATTCACCTCAGTGAGTAGCACACAAATGGGATTTAGAAATGCAAATATGATTTGTTATGTTTTATTGTTTAACTTTCACAGGTAAAATTCATTATAACAAATTTACACAGAAGTCTCAACTACTTTTGGAATGTGGGGCTGTTTCAGCAATTGGCCATGTGATATTATGTCTGTCAACCACTACTGTAATAATAATTACAATGGGGAAGCATGCAGTTTTAAGGATCTCATGTAAAAAATTGGTAACAGCAAGACCCCTACTGAAAATGAACTATTGCTTCTCTGCTATGCTAGCCTGATAAAATACAGTGTAAACATTTGTAAAAGCAGGACCCCCACTGAAAACGAGATAGTGCATCTCAGCTAAGCTATCCTGGCTAAATACATGGCTGTATACAATGTAAACATAGGTAACATCTTCACCTTTAATGTTTTCTTTTTCTACTATTGTGACATAAATTCAGAATTTTTATGACAACAATATAACAAATCTATTACAATCCAACACACACTCTCATCTGTTTAATGTATCAGCAGATATTTTGGCTCTGACCAGAATTTGTTCTTGTATGGGATAATCAATGTGTATCTTAGGAGTCCCTCATTTTATTAGTTTTCCAGGGCAGTATTTTCAAACTTCTGAGAATGTCCCTGGTGCACTGAACATGTGGTGCACGGACCTCATGGCATTCTGCTTGCTGGCGTTCAGGATTTTGTATCCTGAGGTCTGGCTTGTGGCAATCCTGAGGGCGTTTTTTAAGGAGCTTACACCAGATATTTGGAGCAAGCTGCTATACATTGTAGAAACTGTCACAGCTGTGCTCGAGATTGTAAAATCAGGTGTACTGCAGTGAAAGGGTTCGGTGCACTGCCAAAACCAAAGTGTTGTGGCAGAGAGCTTGACACAAGCCCTACACCACATTTTGAAAATCCAACCCCCTATGCCTGTCTTATTTTAAAAAAAAATGTGTTGTGCAGACAGAAAATAAATATTGGCTTTCAAATGATTAGTATTGTGGGTTTTTTTAGCAGCTGTGTGATAGGAGCCATTCATCGATATTCTGTAATTAGAATTAAATCTGGTCAACAGTTGTTGCATGTTATTTTGAGATTTTTCATTGTACTCAAGTTATAAAATCACACTTTATCTTTCTAAAGTTTTACTTCTCCTTTCTAATTGCCAGGCTGCTGACTGTGTCCAGATGAATGCTGTACCCACAGACACACTATCTGGCCTATATTTTCACTGAACACTAGTGGATGGATTTCTCACATGCTGTGATGTCATTGGTGAGTGCTGATGATGTCACTCACTCTGAGTTTGTGCTGCACATTAGGTAGCATTATAAAGTGCTTATTGCAGTGGGTGGTTATAAGGAATAGTACATTTCTTTTGGAAATGCCAAATATGAAATTGAAATGTCATATAAGTTGGCACAGACTGTTAGTCTGTGAAAATGCTGATAAGATTAGAGTTACTGCTCTATTCTACATTTTGCTCAGAGACGGCTGCAACTGTCAGGAGAAATTGCTCGGGTGAATTCTGCTTTAAACATTGCTGTAAAGTTGGCAGTTGTAAAAATGGCATTGGTAGTGAGGTTTCTTACAGTGCAGGGAGCTTGGAAAATGAACTACCCTTTGGTTTTCTCTGCTTGCAGTCTGTTTTTTACTAGCACGGTATTCATGCTGCTTACTGACAATGCATTCTGTTTGCAGACAGGTCACAGAGAAACTGATCAGTTTAGAAAGTGAGAACTGTTTAATGAAGGGATACAGCATTTCTCAAAATGCAGCTGTTGAATTCAGCCTAATTTCTACTACAGCAGTAGCCACATACACTGCCAGCTATTTCCCTAAATTTCTGTGATATTTCCAGAAATATCTGTTGCTTTTTGCATTTAAACAGTAGGGGTAGTGGAGAGAAACTCTTCAGAAATTTAGCAAAATATCTGGAAATACCTGGCAATGTCCGTGGCTGCCACTGTACATGTTTTAATCTCATACTCTTTCACTGAATTTATGAACAGTACAAATCATTCTCTTTCAAATGAAGATACCACTGTGGCTGGCCTGCTGGTGCAACAGTACAGCTACTCCTTGCAATGCCGATGACCTGGGTTTAGAAGTGAACCCAGGGAGTCTGAGGGCTGGTCGGGGGCAGGATTGAGCATCCTATGGACTGCTCTCCTGCTCCGGGGGAAGTGAGGAAGGCCCCTGGCAGAGGTTAGAGGTCCAACAGCTGGAGCTCATTCACTAGGAAGGTGTATCAGATGTTTAGCCATGTGCCATAATGTCATTGCATGCCATGCCTCCCTGGGGAACAGTACAGAATACTACCAGGTTGAGCAGGAGGATGTCCACCCCCCAATGAGCCCCACACAGCAGATCGAGGCACTGGATCACCTTCAGTCTCTGACTGGGCCCCTCCCTGATGGCCCCATCCTAGGGGTAAGCCAGGGTGTACTCAAGGGCAGAAGATAAGTCCTGGGGATAGGATAGTAGCCAAAAACACTGTTTGATGTGATGGTCTTGGCGTGCCACATGACGTTTAAAGTTACTTTACTAAGTCATAAACTGCTGTGTCCTTATTTAAGCAGTAAGGCATGACAAGGTGTGTTATCGTGTAATAACGTCACTCCTGGGGTGGGTTGAAGCACGAGGCAAAGCAGAGTGCTTCCACCACCCCAGGAGTGATGTTATTACACAATAACACACACCTTGGAGTGCCTTATTGCAATTATACAATTGCTCGATGTTATACACAATAAAAAAAATATATATATTTTAAAAAAGGTTTTAGTAGATTTTTAGTGTGGCAATATATCTTTATTTCTGAAAAAAAGGAAAGCAATGGCCAACAAATCCATACAGTGATGTTACTGTGTAATAACATCACTATCTCAGGCACACACTGGCCAATCAGTTATAAAAATGGGTTAATAATTTGGCCCATGCAGATGGAGCAAGAAGATAAACCTCTGCTGGAATTTGGTCCAGTCCTGGTGCTTTTTTCCTTTTTAGACTAGCTATGGAAAAATGTTTCTTGGTATGTAGTTAGTCTAAATGGAGCTCTATTTGGCTTCTTATCCCAATTAAATGTACTCATCATTAGCTGGGTCAAAAAAAAAGATTTTTATAGTGAATAGTCCACTGATCCAAAGGGATATAAGAATCAAATTGGTATTTGCTGTTATTTGTACCTTTGGGGAAGCCAGAATGCCTGATAATCCTTCTTTTGTATTATAGTAAGCATGTGTTCCCATTGCTTTAATTGATAGGCCATGCATTTACCACTCAGGAAATCTTTATAAGCTGCTTTTGCCTTATTCAAAGTTCTACATGCACTCCTTCTCCCCAGGATTTTGTAGTCCTAATAAGTTTTGTTATATTTTGTTTATATTCGTGACATTCCTTATCAAATCAGGTACTAATAACATTCTGTCCTGATTTTGTACTTTGATTTAAAGAAATTAATTTCCTAATTTTGTCTAAACATTTTGAGTTCAATGTGAAGAGAAATAGAAGAGTTAGACCAGTTGCTGTGGAATCGTATGAAACAGTTATGGACTGACCTCGCAAAGGCGGTAGACACAAAAAATAATAAAACATTCTGGCAGATTGTTAACCAGGGTATGCAAAATAATCGAACTGAGGCCTACATTGATGCAGATGAGTGGGTAAAACATTTCAGACAATTATTTCATAGGGAGGACCCCGAGTATTTGCACAGAATGACTGAAACTCAATTAAAAGAAAGGTTGTGCCACCCAGTACTGATATTACTCTTCCTGAAATAGAATTAGCACTTATCTTGAAAGAGAAAAGCCCCGGGACCAGATGGAGTCCCATTAGATGTGGTTCAAGGGACTAAAATTAATTGGATTCCATTTTTGCATAAACTATTTAACTATATATGGAAGACTGGTGATATTCCCAAGAGCTGGAGATTGAATATAATCGTGCCCATTTTTAAAAAAGGGGATAGGAATGACTCGGGGTGCTACAGGCCTATTAGCCTGATGGACACGGTAGAAAAACTGTTCACAAGGATAATAAATAGACTAACAGAATGGACTGAGTGCCATAATATAATAGATAAAGTACAGGCAGACTTTAAAATCAAGCGCTTCACTATAGATCAGTGCTTTGCGCTGGCACACATAGCCCATAAATACAAGGTGGTTAAACAAAAAATGCATTGTACACTTATAGATCTAAAGGCAACTTTGGACAAGGTTAATAGAAACTTGCTGTGGGAAATATTGTATGATACACGAGTTGAGAACTCCATATTGGAAATGGTTAGATTACTACACCAAGATAACTTCACCAGTATACAGTATAATGAACAGAGAGAACTGAGTAACTGGTTCAGATCTAACGTAGGAGTAAAACAAGGTTGCACATTAGCGCCCCTGTTCTTTAATCTCTATTTAGTACAATTCTGAAAACAATATATAATAATGACTTCCATATGCCTAAGATAGGAACTAGAGCATTGCCTTATCTGTCATATGCTGATGTGGCACAGTTGTCAATCTGTTTAGGCATGAGAAGAATGCTTGAAAATTTCATATGGACTGTAAAAAAGCTGATTTACAGATCAACTATAATAAAACCGAGATTCTGTTTTTTTGGGGGGGAATAAAAAAATCATACAAATATACTTTAAATAATCATAAATTGGAGGTAGTACCAGAATTTTGTTACCTAGGCATAATGGTGAATCTGAAGGGGACCTGGAGTAGTCATGTGAGGGAATCAGAATGTAAGGCTAAAAATTTTCTCCCGATTTTATCTTCCTTTTCTTATAAATATGGTGGAAAATCCATCAAGGTGAATACAAGCGTAGCTAATGCAAAACTTAGAAACCAGTTGCTATATAGACCCAAAATATGGGGCACTCAAACAAAAAAATGTAGACCCTTGTTTGAATAAGTTCTATAAAAAATTATTGGGTCTTCCAAGTAGTGCTCTTCAACTTTAGTAAGGACCGAGCTAGGTCAGCTATCAGTGGAATGCTATATAAAACAAAGAATTATAATTTATTGGATTAAAATGTGAGGATGTTGGAAGACAGACTTCCAAGAATTTGTCTGGGTGACGTTATTAAATACCAAAATTCCAATATAATTTTCCCCAGCATGAGTGTAGTGGAACACATTATTAAGCTATGCCGACTTTTACACGCCATTACAGATGGCTTTAGATGCCCTTTTTTTTAAATTAAGGAAATGGTAAGAGGCAGGGTGACAGATATATACATGCAGAAGGACATGAAGGCCTGCAGACAATCCAAAGCCTGCTTATGGTTTGCCAAAAAAACAAAAGTGACAAAATGGAAAAATATTTACTAACACTTCAGAAACCCATTCACTGAAAAATAAGATTCAGATTTGAATGTTTTTCTAGTAATTGGAAAAAGAGGCAATACAATAAAAAAGGAGGGTAATAATCTATGTGGATGCAAATTAGGGCAGAATAACCTTTTACACTTACTGTAATTATTCTATGCCCACTTTATGAAACATACAGGCATCAGTTGCTGGGAGGCATGTTGGAGAATTTGGAATATGAACCCCAGCATATGCTAACTTATTTGCTGAAAACACAGGATGCAGGAGTGTTGGTCCCTGTGGCCTTCATACTTAATATAAGAAAGTGAATTACATTTAAAAAATATGGTGTATAGAGAAGATCTGACTAAGTGAAACATGTACATCACACAAATATTTCTGAACACTTGCTTTTTGCACATCTTTCAGACTACTATTTAAACAGTATGATGTGTTATACATTGACTGTATGTGAATGCCCAATCTAGATTATCTAGATTTTATGTATTTGATACTTTTTTAATGTATGTATTTATATGTATATGCACATGCTTTTTTTTCTATGCTTTTCTAATTTTATACCTGCTTCAAAATTTTGTAATGACTTTTAAGTCAAACAAATAAACTAACTGCTAAAGAATCATCAAGTTTAGGGATAGATTCTTTGACTGTTGAAAGTACAGCCTCTATTACCTGTGTCCCACCTAATTTTAGTTTGGTCTGTAATATTAAGACAGCTTAATGTATTAGTGTTTTCATCAGGCTTAGATCCCCATGTTAGGGTCACAGGGAGGTGATCACTTTCCCCTCTTATCGAGATCAGCAGTGAGGACCATAGTTCCATAGAACCATTTCAGCAGACAAAGTCCAGGAATGAAGCACCCAAAAAGTTGCAATACATAACATTACCCCTTAAATCCCCTTTTATTCTACCATTTATTGGAGCAAGATTGTGGTCTTTCAATAAGTCTATAAACATTTTCCCTGAGACATTTAGACTTATGTCAAGTGCAGATCTCTTAAATTCAGAAACATTATTATGTACCCAGCTATGTATATCACTGTCAAAAGTACCTAGGAGGGTGTTAGTCACCACAAAGAAGGATATCACATCTTGTAGCTGCCCAGCAATACTGTATCAGAGTCCAATTCCTCCCATTGGGTAGGCGAAAAATATTTGGAATTAGGGGGTGGAATGTATGCACTTAGCAAACAGCAAGAAAGATCTTCTATCCGTAAAAAAAAAAAAAAGTTGATGCAAATGATTTATTAGCTATAGGATGAGCAATACAATTTTCATCTACTTTAACCCAGGTTACAAGCCCACCCGACATCTACCTAGCATTGCCTGCTTATTACCAGGAACATGAAAGCAACTATAACCATTCAGGGAGACATCTACGGTTTCCATATGCCATGTTTCTTGTAAACAAATCAGATGGTGGTTTTGAATAAAAATTTTCCAGTCTGCATGCACAGATTTGGTCATTAAACCTGAGATGTTCCAAGAAAGCAATGCCCATTCAGTGTCAAACCTTGAACTACTCTTTTCTTCCTTCACATTTACATTCTCAAGTCAGGAATCATGCACAGAGCTGAACATCTCTTTCTAACTGATACATTAAACATGGTTTGGGGATCCACATTATTCAGATAGCCAGTCTGGCCTGGGTGGTTATTGGCCAGTTTCTTACTGTTACGTTCCTCATTAGTATTGCACTGGTTGTTATCTTGATTTTTGGATACTAAAAATAAAACAGGAGGGCATCTAGAGATGCAAAACCTGTTTTCTGTAAAAACTGTTTTCTATCACCTTTAGAAAGAGTAGATCCAGAAGAAAATGGTTTGATACCTTTTATTGGACCAACTTAGATGTTACAAAAAGAACTAACATCTAACATCTAAGTTGGTCCAACAAAAGGTATCGAACCATTTGTTTTTGGATCTGTTCTTACAAGTGGCAATACAGCAACTAAACTAAATATTTAGAAAGAGGTATTCACGTGCTAAATGCCACCTGATTTGAAACTGAAAACTAAAGTCTGAATGAGACTTTGCAAGCCTGCTGTTTGCAGTTGCAACTAAATCCACCTGACTGAGATCCCCTGTTTCAGGAACAATGAGTAAATCCTATACTGAATAAAACCTGTACAAAAGTTGGAAAGCAACTACTGGACTTGGTCATTTGCCCAGATGAGTTGCAGCTTCCTCAGTTAGAGGTTTCCTTTCAAATGACCTTTGGGTTTAGGGTTTTCTGTTCCGCAAAGAATTACTTTTACTCTAAGTGCACCACCGACCACCAACCATGTGCAATGTTATTGAGCCTAAACTGTTTCCATGGCTGAGTATCCAGTAAAGCATGGAGAGCTCCACACAAACTATGGGACTGAAGTGGACTGGGCCCAGAAGAACACTGAGGACTAGCCACAGGATGCTATACTGCACCTCCTCATTGTTACTAACCTTCTTTCTCACATTTAGTCACTACAGTCAATAGACAGTCACACCAGCTTGCTGACCCAACCAATCAGCAACTTCGCGACTCCCTATTGCCAACTATCAATATCCCCCTCAGAATGGGGAGCTTGCTACTGATACTCCTGTCACTAATAGCCATAGGGTTCCACAATGAAGATGACCCTATTATACAATCTAAAGTGGTCAACCCGCCTAGTTTCTCTGGAACATCCCCCCGTGGCTGACACCCATACCCTCATATGTCTTACCATTGCTGCATCGACTACAGTGGTACAATCACCATAAAGTTACACACATCACCACATATATGTCTCAGACAAGGTCCCACTACTGGGTATATAGATCCCCACTAAGCCTAGTCATCAAACTGCTAATTGGTATCCCGACACACTACCTTAAATCCACAGGGAGCACCCAAAACAGAGTGGCAACGGAATAAAAAAAGGAGGACCAAAGACAGCCCCTCTCCCTATCACTGGCAGCCCTTATGAAATTACTGATCTTCCTATTGCTCTGTATTGGTAATGTAGAAATCAACCCTGGACCTCTTGAAAGCATCACCTCTCCCTCAGACCTATCCTCAATTAAAGGCCTCAGTTTCCTGCATATTAATGTATGCAGTCTGTTGAAAAAATTTACATTGCTACAATCCTGGGTTGCCCATACCTTGCCAGACTTTCTTGTGATAACTGAGACATGGCTCAAGACCACCACAATGGACAGGGAAGTTAACCTACCTATCAGCTATTCAGAGCTGATTGCCAAACAAGGGGAGGCGGAGTAGCCATGTATGTAAAAGCTGGTTTAGTTGTATCCTGTACTGCTGCAACATCTATGCCCAAGGAATTTGAGTGTCTATCTCTAAAAGTCTCTCCCCAATGCAGCAGCTTTCCATTTAATTGGATGCTACAGACCCCCTCTGCTGAACACAAGCTCTTATCCCACCTGGAAACCTGGTCAAGTCCTGTACTGAAGAAGTCATTATCATGAGGGGACCTGAATTTCAACTGGCTCACCCAGGCAGCTACATCTCTGGTATCATTCTGTGACACCTATGGGCTCACACAGTTAATTAATGAACCAACAAGGCTAAATGCAAGGAATAGTAGTAACAGTACTCTACTTGACATCATACTAGTGAGTAAACCACATCTATTCACGCATGCTGGAGTGCTCCTATGCGACATAAGTGACCACTGCCCCATCATAGGGGTAAGATCCAACAGCATTAAAACAGATCCTGCAAAATTCCTCATGAGGAGATCCAAGAAAAACATCAATATTGAAGGATATCTGCATGATCTAGCCTACTCTCCACATTGGCAAAAGTTCTATCTTGCACATTCTGTAGAAAAAGCTCAGCAGGTGCTAAATAGCATTATATTAAATGCCCTTAACACCCATGCCCCAATCTCTAGTATCCGAATAAAAAAATCCTGTCGCTGGTTTTCAGCTGACCTCAAAGCTGCACTGCTGGAGAGAGAGAACTTTGGAAAGTAGCAAGAAAAACTAAGAATATCATGGACTGGATGATCTTTAGGAAAGCCAGGAATAAATGCACTAGGAAAGTTAGGGATGCAAAGGCTGCCTACTACCTGGCCCAGCTCGACTCCTCCTACCATAATACTGCTAGATTTTGGGGCACCATCAAGGGTATGATGGGCCAGGATGTTAACAACCCCTTCCAACCCATTTACACAGTAACTATGGCCCCATTACTGGCATTGAAATCCTGGATGCATTCAACAACCACTTCACAACAGCTGCCTTGCCTTTGACTCCTCCCCAGCTAACCTATTAAGGATTTAAGCTCCCACTATACTGGTGAACAAAGAGTTGACTCCTCCTTTAGCTTCAAACCTACACTGTTGAAACAAGTTGAGGATCTATTATGGCATCTAGATACCAAAAAAAGTGCAGGAGCAGATCTTCTGGACCCATTCTTTCTAAAGATTGCATGTCATGTGCTTGCAGTCCCCCTAACTCACCTCTTTAACCTTTCCCTAAACTCTAGCTCTATTCCCACACTGTGGAAGACAGCCCAAGTGGTCCCCCTTCTAAAATCAGGGGACCCTATGGATCTTAATAACTACAGGCCCATTTCCATCTTACCTGTGTTATCCAAGATGCTGGAGAAATTAGTGAGTATTCAGTTAAGGGAATATCTGGACAATGCTAATCTATTAAATCCAGCTCAATCTGGATTCAGGGCCAAACATAGCACTATCACTGCATTAGCCAAGGTCACCAATGATTGGCAAACTGAACTGGATAAAAAGAACAATGTCTGTGCAGTATTCCTGGACCTGAGCAAAGCATTCGACACTGTGGACCATGAACTGTACTCTCATCCCTACACTCCATTGGCCTAGATCCATCCTCCCTTAAGTGGTTCAGATGCTACCTCTCCGGTAGATCACAGCAGGTAAAAGCTGAAGGTGACCTCTCCCCATTAAGACCACTGTCAAGAGGAGTCCCCAAGGCTCTATTCTGGGTCCTATCCTTTTTGCCATTTATATAAATAAAATTGATTCAACCCTTACCAAGTCCTCAGTACATCTCTTTGCTGATAACACTGTACTGTATGTCAGCAACCCTTCAACTAAAGTTGCTCATGAAATCCTACAAGCAGTATTCTCCCTGTTACATCAGCTTCTCGAGAAAAAGCTTCTGCTAAATGCAAAGAAGACCAAAGCAATGATGTTCACAACCCAAAACTCCACCAACACATCCTCTTCAGTCTCCCCCAGATATGCACTATACTTGGAGAAAATCTGGAGTATGTTGAAAATTTCAAATACCTAGGTGTGTGGATTGACAACAGACTTGACTTTACTCAGCATCTAGAACAACTGCTGAAAAAGCTTCGCCTAAGGCTTGGCCTCCTCTACAGATTAAAACCCTTCCTTAATAGAGATTCAAAGATGAGATTAGTCCAGGCCATCTTTCTATCAGTCATTGACTACGCAGACTTCCTCTATAGTCACTGCTCCTCCCTACCTTCAAAAGTTGGATACCTTATACCATAGAGCAATAAGGTTCATTGCAGACCTGCCATATAATACTCACCATTGTTCTCTCTATGATTCAGTTGGATGGGTTTCCCTTCACGTCAGGAGGAGCAGAAATGCAGCTCTATGGATCTGCAGAGCTTTATCAAAAAAACTCCCAAGCTATATCCTGGACTGCTTCAACCTGACCACTCCCAGCTCCTATGCCCAAGAAGCAACAATATCATCCTGCTCAAATTGCCCAAAGTCAACACCAAAATAGGGAGGGCAGCAATCAGCTACTCTCTAGCCATAGCATGGAACACCTACAAAAATCCCTAAACTGTCCATTATGATTCCATTTACATCCTTCAAGCAGCACTGTACAGCCTTCTTCTCACAGAAAATGCAGTTGCTACCGCTAGAGATAGAATAGTCATCCCACAAAACCTTATTCCAATCACATATGGCATATTCCTTCCAGCCAGACACGCCAGTATATGGCACCCAATATTCCTTCACCATCCTTGTACTCATTATGTGAGTGACTGTCATAGCCCTCATTGTGATATATATGTATTGTACATATTGTAGATGTTTAACTTTCTCTTGCCAAGCTTTAACATGTGAATTCTCTGTATATTATTGTGTTATAAATAACATTTTCTTGTTTCTGTATGTATAACTGTCTCATAAGTATGTGATGTAATTGCTGTGCACCAACTCGAACCTTGACCTTATCAGGTCCATCTTGTAAATGAGCCTTGCTCAATGATGATCGCCTGAATAAATAAAGATTTGATTGATTGATTGATTGATTTAGGGCCCTAGTCTCTAAATAAATTAATTTTTTTTATATACTCTTTATTAGACATTCATCACATACATAAGAAATATAGTGACATTAGACAGCATTATTCCACCATCCATCACACAGATATATTTGTTTTCACTTACCATTATGCCTTTTCTTCTATTATGCAGTGTACTGTTAAATTACTTTCACATTTTCAACTAATTTCTTATGTGATTTTTATGTAATCTGGACAACTAGATCATTCATCTTTAGAAATCCTTACAACCACTTATAATAAAAACAATTTCACATAAAAATTAAAAAGAAATTATGTAACTGCCTTGTCTCATTTATTCCTCCTTATATTTTCTTATGTATTCAGTTCCACTAGTACTAACTTTCTTTATAACTCATGTGCCTATTTTTAGTATAAGTTATCTTCGTATACTAGCCCTCTAGTCCATCTATTTTGAAAACTCTGTACTTGCTGTGACATGTCCAATGTTATTTTCTCTAACCTTTGAATGACGTTTACAACTTCCACCCACTCTGCAATTGTTGGTGTCTCTGGTGTCAACCATTTTTTTGTTATTGATTTTAGTGCTGCTACTAATAATATAGCCCATAAATACTTTTCTTCTTTTCCTTTCATCTCCATTGGGTTTATTCCTAGTACTAGGTGTTCTGGGCCCAATGTTGTTGTGATAGAGAATATTCTTGAATTGTGATGTTTTACCTCCTCCCAAAAGATGACCACCCCCGGACACCTCCAAAAGTCATGGACCTGTGTAGCACTTGTCTCCCCACAAGCCCTTCAGCATGATGGAGGGGTCCCCCTGTTTCTATGTGCTGCCTGTGCTGGAACCAAGAAAAACCTGGTCTGCACCTTCCACCCAAACTCCTGCCAAGATGGTGAGGATGATGTGCCCCAAGTATTTCTCCAAACTATCTCCCATTGCTTCTCTGTAAGAGAAGTGTCCAGATCCTTCTCCCACTTCTCTTTGAGATACTTTGAGTCTATTTGCAAACCAATTACATAGTGGACATACAGGAGTGAGATAGTCTTTTCCCCAAATAGGGAGGACCAAATCTTCTGGAAAGGAATCCGTTCAAAATGTTCCAACCCCAGGGAGCCCATTTTCCATAACTGAGCCTAGATATAATTTCTGACTTGAAAGTATCTTAGTCTGTCTTTGCTGTCCCATCCAAATCTCTGTTGGGTAGCCTCAAAAGATGTTATGGTGGTTGAGGGGTGTACAATGAGTCAGGCAGAACTGGTTGGAGCAGCTCCATCTGTGCTACCACTTCTAGGGGCTTTTGAATGGGCACCTGGGTTGGCGGGGGTGAGCAAGGCTCCTACTCCCTTGCCTCTACACTGCTGTCTGAGTGCTGGGTGGTGCCTAGCACTAGCTGAAAAAAAGGTTCCCCTTGGTTGGGTATAGTAGAGGGAATGCACCGACCTCAGGGTTCTGCCTGAGGCCTGAAGGGTAGAGAGGATGTCTTGGAGATCAGAACCAAACAGCTTATGTCCCTTGAGAGGGGCATTGAGAATAGACTGTTACATTTCATTCACAAACCCTGCCATCCTGAGCCATGGGTAACTCCTGAGAAAGAAGTCAGAGGCAGCAGCCCAGGCAGAAGCATATGAAACATCATAGGCCATGCAAAGCAAATGCTTGTCACATCATACCCAGCAGTAAAAGCCTTAAGCAGCTCTTGTTTAGGAGTGCCCTCTGGTAAGGCTTGTGTCTTTCTCCAGAGGACATTCTGGTACTTAATCATGGGGGCCTGGTAGTTAGCAATGCTAAGACACAGTGAAGAGGAGGCAAAGGTCCTTTTGCCTAACACATCCAATCTTCTGGAATCAGGAGGGAGGGAACTCGGGTGTTTTGGTACCCATGACTTATCATGGGCAGCATTATCAATCAATCGATCAATCCTTTATTTCTATAGTGCAATTCTCTATCGAATCAAAGTGCTTTACATAAAATAAACACATATGCATATAATAAAAATATTACAATACAATACAATATCTAAAACATTATTTATCTTATTTAAATGTAACTCACTTTAGACTATTCCAGGGAATGCCTGTCTAAACAAATGTGTTTTTAATTCATATTTGAACTGCTCTATGGTCTGGCCTTCTCTGATCTGGTGAGGTAGAGAGTTCCACAGAGTCGGGGCTGCACATGCAAATGTGCGAGCCCCAGATGTCTTTAGTTGAACCCTAGGAACCTCTAGCAATCCCTTGTCAGAGGAGCAGGGTGGGTAGGAGGGGCGGGAGGGACCAAGGATGTCTTGCAGGTAGCCAGACTCCTGCCCATGTAGGGCTTTATAGGTCAGCAAACTGACTTTGAAGGAGATCTGCCACCTAATAGGCAGCTGTTGCAGATAGCCATGCACAGGTATAATATGGCATGACCTACAGTAGGTAGGCTGGTCAACAACCTGGCCACCGCATTCTGCACTAGCTGCAGTCAGTGCAGATCTACCCCCACCAGCCCTAGGTAGAGGGTGTTGTAGTAATCCAGGTGAGAGGTTACAAAAGCATGAACCAGTGCTGGCATATCACCAGGGGGAATCAGGTGTTTAATCCAGACAATATTCCTCCGATGGTAAAATGAGGTTTGGACCATGGTTGACACCTGTGCCTTAAGTGTCAAACCGCAGTCCAAAATAACGCCCAAATTCCTCACCCGATCTGAAGTAAGCAGCTGGGTGTCCCCAAGTCATAGCCCAGAGACCTGTCCAGCTTGCCCTCTCACTCCCTGGTGACAAGGTTCCAGCACCAGTACTTCAGTCTTGTCTGGGTTTAACTTCAAGCAGTTGGCCCTCATTCAGTCTTGGATCTCAGCCAGGCAGTTGTTAAATATCGAGACAGTTTCCTGCTGTTCGGGCGCAAAAGACTGGTATAGCTGAGTATCATCTGCATAACAGTGAAAATTCAGCTCATACCATGTTATAATGTCCCCAGTGGCAGCATATATACCGCGAACAACATGGGGGACAAAACAGAGCCCTGCGGTACCCCACATGACAGGAGCAGAGATACCGAGGAAAAAATCCCTGACAACTCTCTGCAACTTGCCAGTGAGGAATGATCTAAACCAGCTGAGGACTATACCAGCCACCCCACAACAAATCTGCAGATGCTCCATCAGCACCCCATGGTCCACGGTGTCAAATGCTGCCGACAGAACGAGGGTGCTCAAGATGGAATGTCTTCCCCAATCCCTCACCGCTGGAAGATCATTTAGCACCCAAACAAGAGCAGTCTCGGTACTATGCCTTTTCCTGAAACCCGACTGAAGAGGATCGTAGATGCTGTGAGCTATTAAATGGTTCTTCAGTTGCATGGCCACCAACTTCTTAATAAGCTTACCCACAAAGGGCAGGTTAGAGACAGGCCTGTAGTTTGCCAGGCAGACCACAGAGTCTGCCTCAGGCTGGGTGACAAAAAATGGATTCCCAGGAGGGACCATGTACCATTTATTTGCCTTCCTTGGTAAGGCTGGAATCACATTTGGCATATACCAGGCAGCAAATGTGGCATCCTCCAGAGCAGGGAGGAGAGGGGCACCACAATAAGGGGAGAGTCAGGCAGCTCCACAAAGTCTATTAGATTTTTCTTGGTAGTGTCCTGCTTTTCAAGGTCAAAGTCCATGGTAGTCTGTAACTGCTGCATCATGGTAAAGAAAGTTGGGTCCACAGGTGGGGACCTTGGAGTGTGGACCACAAAGTTCTTACTGCATGTGGACACTGTAGATCTGGTGCCCCTATCACAGTGGCTCTCAGCATAATCCTTAGCATCTCGGTCATCATTCTGCATTAAGTCAGGATTATGCTCAAAATTATCCTGGAGTGGGTTGACGGGCAATAATGAGCATGCTGGTGACGTGTCTGGAACTCTAGGAGGAGGCTTCTTATCATCGAGGTGGGATTAGTTGTAGGCCATCAATGGACCCCCTGGAACAGGGGGAGTAGGTAGCAGGCTTCTGATCATGTCTGTAAAAGACAGAACCACCTGAATATCGGTGTCTGTGTGGTTGGGTAAGCCAGGAATAGTCAACGGGGAGGCTGAGTCCCTGATGGCAACATACCAGCAGTACTAGACCTGACAGTACCTGCACCATGCTCTGACCTTAGTGTTGTGTCGATGTTCAGAGGTGAGAGCAGCATCACAGCAGTAGTGGACAATGGCATAGAGCAGGTTGCTGTGAGGAGGGAAGACCTGGAATGTAACAGGAAGGTTTTCTCCTTTTTCTGGTGCTTATGTTTGTAACTCCCCGATGACCTGTTCTGGTATTTTGAGATCCTGGAGCCCATAGACTGGGCCAGCAACAGTGCTCTTCTGCTGGAGCTCCTTCTCCATGTAGCCACCTGTTGTTTCAAAAAGTACTTTTCTGGGGTCCCTTTTCAGCATCACCTGGTCACAGATTTAAAACTCCAACAGATCTGGCAGGCTTTTACATTGTAGTCCAGGCCTAGGCAGCAGACACAGACATTGTGGGGGTCGCTGGTGTAGATCTTTTCACCACAGTCGTAGTATCAGAATAATTTTGAAGGCTCTTTTGACAACATACATGTCATTGAAAATCACTGTAAAAGTGATTACTTTCTTCCAAAAGAAAAAGTACAAATAAAACAGTGACTGTTGCAGCAACATTTCCATTAGCAGTCTGGCAAGTATGGTCAACAGTGGGGAAAAACACTGAGGAGAGGAGGGGCTACCCACGTTTATGTAGCAGCCAACATCTGACATCATGGGCAGCCCGTGGTGGACTGCTTGCAAAAGTTTCCATGTGGTCCTAGCACCTGGTGGCTTTTACTTCCATAGATGTGGTCTGATGAAAGACATCTTTGAAGAAGCTGTTCTTTGTTACAAACTGTGGTGTCAATCAAAGTAGGCTTCTCCCCCCCCCCTTGTTCAGTTTGGTCATATAGGAAATAATTCAGTCAATGCAAAGTGGATGTTTTCATTCACCATTCATTAAGAATGTACAGTGTCCTCTGTTACCAAATACTGACAATCTGACCCTTTTGACTCTCACCCCTACTGAGTTAAAAATAAATCTGTCAAAGCTTAAAGATACGACTATGAAACAGTAATTAGAGTTAACTACAATAAAGCTAAAATGCTGGTATTTGGCACCAATAAATTGAAACATAAATGGGACATTTGGGAAAATATATTAGAACAAGTTAATACTTGCATCTGGGTTTATCTTTTGTGAATAATTTTAAATGGAAAGAAAATCAGAACAGACTAGAATCACAGGTACGTATACTCAAACTTTAAGGTTTGGTGAGTACTGCTTGTGGACAGAAATAACTGCCAGTAAGGCAACACTGGTGTCAATTGTTTTACTCATCAGAAATCTGGGGGTTTTCTTTTCCTGTACAACTAGAAAAACATTCTGCTCAATGTTTGTAAATCTTTGCTATCTGTATCTTCATTGATGCTGTCAAGCTATGTTTATGCTGAATTGCGCAAACAAGAATTATGTTCTAGCTTCTATAAGGATTCTATCGTACTGGCCTAACAGTAATCTGATGCAAGTGCAATGTCTCCCGGGACTGTGCCTACAAATGAGAAACGCTTGTACCATTCTAATAGTTATTTCTCAGGCTGGTTTAATCGTGTTACCACCCAGTCAAATCATTGAGAGCCATCTCCTCTTTGAACTGATTATAAAAAAGGTATAGTCATAAGTAACAAATATGCTGAAGTTATTACATTTAGGGCAATTGAATGATTTAATAAATCTCTTAGATAAAATCTGACTGTCAATTTTATGAATGGTTCTCCAGAATAAAAATAACCTGTGACTCAATCATATTTGTTTAATCTTCAAGACCACAAACTTAGACATATTTTTTTATTATATTCTGCTTTGGTCAAGTTCCATTCAAATTACTTGTGATAAAGTACAAATGCCCCCTGGACAGGTCTCCATTGTGTGACAGTGGTGACAGAGACAGACCATCTAAAACACGTAATGCTTAGCAGCTCTTGGTATTTTGATTTAAGGCAACATTATCGAGAAACTGTTCTTATATACTCTGACAGCATACTTGATGATGAAGAAACTGCTATTATTCTCATGTTCAGTCTTGATAAACATGCAGATAAAAAGTGGCACACTTCTTAGAAAAGTGCTACATTAGGAGAGGAACGGGAAAGGGGAAATTGTTTAACTAGGAAAAGCACAGTAACCTGGAGCTTGTCTCCAGCTGCAACCTGGGAGCACACGGAAGTTAAGTGACTTGCTCGGAGTCACACAGTATGTAGGTGGGGGCTGATGGGATTCAAACCCAGGTTTCCAGGTTTGCAGCCCAGTGCCATTAAGCACTACGCTATACTGTCTCCGTTACATTAGTAAGAAATAAAAAATCAGGACCCCGATTCACACAAAATCGCAAATCACAGCGTAAATGTTTGCACTGTCATTTTTGATTGCCCAGTCTTAAAAAGTCGCTAGTTAGTCGGATAGCACACCGTGCTTTCTGACTGTGAATAGGGCTACGTTGCGTTGGTGATAGCCCCATTACTGCAACCACCATCCCACTAGTGCCGCCATGACCCGCAGCCAAAGGAATGGCCCCACAGTGGATAGTACCAGTGCGCTATTTCTGATTCGCTAATGCACCTACGCAAATTAGGTCACTGGGCATGCACGGTGCGGCAGTGGTGTGTGTATAGTGTGCCACCTCCATCATCGATCACAGGCCCGACAGGTAAGAAAACATAATTTTATTCCCTAGTGCTAATGGTCCCCTCCATCGCTGATTGCTGGCCAGACAGGTAAAAAAAATATAAATTTATTCCCTGGTGCTAGTGGTTCCCCCCATCGCCGATCACTAGCCCAAGTATAATGAATAAAGTCTCCCTTGTGCTAGTGGTCCCCCCCCTCCCATGATTGCTAATCGCGGGCCTGAATAAAATGAATAAAGATTGCCTGGTGCTAGTGACCCCTTGTCTGATCCCTTGCCCACTGTAAAGACAAATGTCACTGGTGGCTAGTGGTCCCACCCACCCGATCCCTCACCCGACATATCAAAATGTTTTCTCTGGTGGCTGGCAGTCCCTCCCCCACCCAATCAATTGTACAGTGTCAGTGGCTCAGTGGGTGGCACACTTGTCTCTAAGGATGGGAGATCAGAGGGCTGTGGGTTCAGTTCCCACATCTGGCACTTGGGTTAATATCCCAGTACTGACACTGTAGTGCAGCATGAGAGGGGTGCTGCACTTCTGAGGTGCTGTCTTTCGGATGAGACGTTAAACAGAGGTCCCATCTGCCTACATTGGTGGTAGTTCAGGTGGATGTTGAAGATCCCATGGCACTTCTCAAAAAGAGTAAAGGAATTTCCCCGGTGTCCTGGCCAAATTTCCCTCATTCACTAAAAATACCAGCAACAGCTTAATCTGGTTCAAGGTCAGTTGGCATTCATCTGTATCCCCCTCCCCTGGGTCGTGCCTGAAAATAGGCAGGATTTGTCTAGTGCACTTACCCGGTCAACAAAAACTAAATAAATAAATAAAATCACCCACCCAATATAAAAACAAGTGTTCCTGGTGTCCAATGTAATCCCCCCATCCCAATCCCCTGTATAATCAAGTGCAACATTTCTCTGGTGGTCTAGCAGACCTCCTCTCCCTATCCATGATCCCCTGTATTGTTAATATAACCCTTTCCCTGGTGGTCTAGTGGACTTTCTACCCCTCCACTCTGGCAGGTAGTGACCCATCACCCTGCTCCCCCCATCCTGACCCCCAGCCGGTGACTGGCACAGCCCTTCTCTCTCCACCATGGTCAGCCACTGACTGAGCTGTCACTCAGCACATACTGTATACAGTACATGCTCACCGATTGACAGCACACTCCGAGTTGTCAGTCAGTGGGCGCCTACTGTATACAGTACACACTCAGTGACAGATCAGTCGGCGGCTGGCTGTGGTGGAGAGAGGAGTACATACTGTATATTTCAGAGGGTGTCATCAGGTGGTAAAATGATTATTTGTCTAATGGTCAACATAGAACCTTAATTGGAACCTCTATTTCTCAGCCCAGATCTGTTCATTGTGGTGTGCCCCAGGGCTCAATCCTGGGGCCATTAAATGTTTTCATTATACATGGATTCAGCTCCCAACATATGTATGCAGACTGGAATGACCCTTTATGCCGATGACGCCATTATTTACAGTCTGGGCCCCAGTACCAATACTGTTCTCCAGAATCTCCAGACAGAGTTTGATCATTCCAGGTTTGGTTATCATCTAACCATATGGTTCTTAATTCCCAAAAAACAAAAATAATGTTTTCTCACAAAAAGTGTGATCTTAGTGAACTCCCACCTATCACAGACAACAAGGGTACTATTATATTTTCCTGGACAGTAGGTTCACCTTTAAATCACACATTCAATATTGAAGAAAAACACTTCAAAGGTTGAGGTTGCTATACCTCAGTCTTTCTTAACTGCTGACTCTTAAAACTGTGTCAGAAGTTTTTTTTTTTTTTATGTTCAGTATTTTGGATTATTCATCTTTTCAGAGCAATATATTAAATTGTCTAAAGATCACTTATAATTCCGTACTCAGATTTTGGTTGACTCTCCCATATCGGACTCACTGTTGTAGTTTGTTTGAACAATCTGCCTCACTATCTTTTGACAATAGGGTTCTGCATAAAATGGGTACTTTTCTTTATAAAGTTATGAAAGGGCTTTATCCCCCCTCCATAGTTGAATTGTTCCCTAGGTTTGTTAATTCTGTTACTACTAGGTCCCATTCTGTATTTACTTCTAAACTTCCATTATTCAAAAAAACTTTTGGGCAAAGATCTTTATTGTTTAGGGCACCCACATTTTTTAACTCTATTCCCTCTGAAATCATGGAATGTAACTCCTTCTGGTGTTTTAAAACCCGTCTTACACACTGGCTCTTGACTAGAAATGAATGTACTTATGTAATGCATTGAGTAATGTTGTATGTTTCCGTTTTGTTTATTTTATTGTCACTCAACTGTATGTATATTAAATGTGTCACCTGTGAAAATGAGCATTTAGCTCATCTGGTTTACAAGTATACAAATAAAAATTAAATGTATACAGTATGCACTCAGTGACAGCTCAGTCGGCGACTGGCTGGGGTGGAAAGAGGAGGGATATGCTGGTCGCCAGCTGGGGGTCAGGATTGGGGTGGGGTGATGGGTCACTACCTGCCAGGGTGGGGGTCCACTGGATCACCAAGGAAAGGGTTACATTAACTATACAGGGGATTGGGGATAGGGAGGGGGGTCTGCTAGACCACCAGCGAAATGTTGCACTTGACTATACAGAGGATCAGGATGGGGGGGGGCTATGTGGGTGATCAGGTTGGGGAAGGGACCACTAGCCACCAGAGACATTTGTCTTTACAACAGGTGAGGGATCGGGTGGTGGGGAACCACTAGCACCAAGCAGACTTTATTCATTTTACTCAGCTGGCGATCACGGGAGGAGGGAATCACTAATGCTAGGGAGACTTTATTAATTTCACTTGGGCTGGCGATCAGTGATCACAGGAGGGGGGACCACTAGCACCAGGGAGACTTTATTCATTTTACTTGGGCTGGCAATCTGCGATCGTGGGAGGAGGTGACTATTAGCACCAGGAAAACTTTATTCATTTTATTTGGGCCGGTGATCATCAATCCCGGGAAGGGGAGACCCCTAGCACCAGGGAGATTTTATTAATTTTAATCAGGCTGGCAATCAGTGATGGGGGGCACGCTAGCACCAGGGAATAAAATGTTTTTCCACCTGCCAGGCCAGTGGTCGATGAAGGGTGGGTGGGGGATGACCACTAGCACTAGGGAATAAAATATTTTACCTGTCAGGCTGGCGATCGGCGATGGGGGAGGACCACTATTCCTTCCCCCCCCCTCGGGCGGTGGGGGGAACACTAGACACCAGGAATACCATCCTGGTGCTGTTGGACCAACGGGGGTGGGGTGGGGGGTGCTGCCCACAGTACCTCTGCCAACCTCTAGGGTTGCAAGGGGAAAAAAGCAAGGTCTAGATTCGTGGTATTTGCTCCGCACAAGGGGGCCCTGCAAGTGGTCCTTGCACAGAGTAAATGCTTAGTGAATTGGACAGCGCCAATATTCATATCCCCTTCCCCTCATTTGCATTGTGGCTCCCGCGCACTTGGCCCCGGTGCAAACCAGGCTTTTGACTACCAGCTCTGTGCAAAATCCAGTTTGCACCACATAAACCGGGTTTGTGGGGTAAACCTTTGTGAATCTGGCCCTAAGTGTTTACGTCCATTCTTGCTTGTCCAATATGATCAGAGGGCTTGTTAAGGATTTGTTCTTATACTGAATGGTTGTTGAAGCCCTTTTATTAATGCTCACTGTTATTATTAATGGTCTTTTTAATGTTTATATACATGTTGTAGTCTTTTTTTATAAAATATGTATTTTGTAATGACTGTTTTAGTTGATCAACTAACAAACGAAGCTGAAACCTTGTGCATCCCCACAAGGCAGGGGTAATGGTAACATCAACAGTGAGCGCAACCCGATTTATCTATAGTGATCGTAACCCAGCTGTAGTAAGAAAGTGGCCTGCACTAGTTGCCATCTGGCCTCAGCAAGTTTTATACCTGTAAAGAAAAAACAACCGCATTCTTAGTTTTTATAGAGTTCATCAATGTATTTAGAGGACTAGCTTATTGTCTATCCATAGGCAAAGGCAGATGTAGGAGCGTACTGCCTCCAATATATCACCCAGAAAGGCAGTGATGGAGAATTTAGATGGACTACTGGATTTCATGTCTCAGATTGAACAGCATTGTTTTTTATTTTGGAGGTTTAAAGGGGCAGCTTTTTTTTTTTTTTTTTTATTAAAGTCCCCTGCAGGGTATCAAAGCAGATTGTAGATAGAAACATAGACGATGATGACAGAAAAAGACCAAATGTCAATCCAGTCTGCCTGGAGTTCCCTATCTGTACCGGTACCTATTATCCACATGGGGTTTTATCCCTCCCAGTCCAACCCCTGATCCCCTCTCTACTGCTACTGACCTAAGCAACCTCCAAAGCCTACCTTCACTCTGTTCCAGGCATGCCTGAAAATATTTATGGTCTTGGCGCCCACCACCTCCATTGACAGACTGTTTCATGAGTCCACCACCCTTTCCATAAAATAGAACTTCCTCACATCCTTCTTAACCACCCCCGCCAAACCACCAGTTTCCACTCATGGCCTCAGGTTCTTGATTTTGTACTCCTGCTAAATAGTTCCCTGCAGTTCACCTTGTTTATTTCCTTTAGGAACTTGAAGATTTCTGTCATATACTCCCTCTCTTACTGGGTCTCCAGTGAGTACATGTTCATTGCCTTGAGGTGATCTTTGTAAGATCTGCCCTGTTGGCCCTAAATCATCTTGGTCACCCTGCACTGCACTGTCTCCAGCCGTTCCTGTCCTGCCTTAGGTCAGGACTCCAGAACTGAGCACAGTATTCCAGGTGCAACCTCACCAGTGACCTATATAGAGGTAGTAATCCCTCCTTTTTCCTACTGTCAATATCCCTTCTGATACACACCAGCATCCTATTAGCCTTACTGTAGGCCTTGTTACACTGGCTTGATTGAGGAAGTGACCAATGATGACTCCCTCATCCCTTTCCTCTTCTGTAGTGCTCAGTTTAACCCCCTCCCATCCAGTACTTTGTACTGCCCCCCCCCGGTACATACCCTTGCACCGTTTGGCATTGAATTTCAACTGCCAAACCTTAGACCACCTCTCTAGCCTTTATAGATCCCTCAGCATATCCCCGATCCCTTCATCACTATCTACCCTACCGCAGACCTTCATGTCATCTGCAAAGAGACACAACTTGCACCAGATGCCCTCTCCAGTGTTGCTGATGAACATATTGAAGAGGTCAGGACCCAAGACAGATCCCTATGGCACCCCAGTCATGATTTCCTTCTCTCCCAATTTGACCCCCGTTTACTACCACTGACTGCTGTCTCTCCTTCAGCCAGTTTCCTATCCATCTAAAATTGTCCCTAGCCACACACAGACCCTCCATCTTCTTCAGCAATATTCTGTGTGGCACTGAGTCAAAAGCCTTACTGAAATCAAAGTTGAATAAATCCACAGCACACCCCTTAACTACTACCCTTGTTACTCAATCAAAGAAACTTATAAGTTGGTCTGACAAGACCTCCCTGCCACAGACCCATGCTGTTTACTATCCTGTACACCATTGCTCTCTAGGTAGTCCACAAGGTCCTCTATGATCCGTGACTCCATCAGTTTACCCACTATAGACGTAAGGCTAACAGGTTTGTAACTCCCCGGTTGTTACTTGCCCCCCCTTGTGTAGTGGGACTTTGTCCACTATCCTCCAGTCTTTTAGAATGACCCCTGTCTGAATTGAGCTACTGAATATCCCTACTAGAGATTCAGTCAATTCCACAGCCAATTCCTTGGGCGCATCCCATCCGGTCCTGGGATTTTACCTACCTATAGAGCTTCAAGCCACTTCTGGACTATTTCTCTGGTAAATACTGACTAATTCATTTCAGAAATGCTCCTGAGAGCCACCTTGATGCCACTTCCAGGCAGGAGCCCCCGTCTTCCCTTGTGATTGTGAAGACAGAGCAGAAGTAATTGATACGGATTTCTGCTTTTTGTTCATATTCCTTGAGTACCCTTCCCTCCTCTTGTAGCCTAACAATACCCACTTCCTGCTTCCTTTTTTCTTTACTATATCTGAAGAATTGTTTTTCCCAACCTTGACCCCCTCCACAGTATGCAGCTTCATCTCTGAATTGCTTCCCTGACTGTCCTCTTTGCTTCTCTAGTTTTTAATTGGTACCCCCTACCGCTTTTCCTTGTACCTGGTGAAAGCCTTTTTCATGGCCCTCACTTCTTCTCTGACCCTTTCTGAGAACTATATTGGCCTCTTGTACCAGTTTCATTTTGTAACAATTCTTATACGTGACTTTGTCTTGAGAATGGTCCCCTTGATTACCCCATCTTTCCACTATACCTCCAATGCTGTCACCCTGGTCTATATGTCTCAGACCAGCTCCCTCATCTGGTTGAAGTCTGTCCTTCTGAAATCTCAGACTTCAGTTTTTGATAAGGACATTCTGGTCCCGAGGGCCATCCTGAACCAAACTGAGTTATAGTTACTGGACACCAGTGGCTCCCCTACCCTCACTCCACTCACCATCTCTGAGTTGGTGAGCACCAAATTGAGAATGGTTGCCTGTCTAGTGGGTTCCTTAACCAGCTGCACCAGTAGAAAGACCTGTAATGTATTCAACAGGGCCTGACTTCTAGTGCACCTGGCTACTGGAATGTCCCAGTCGATATCTGGCAGGTTTAGATCACCCCCCCACCACCACTTCCCCCTTCTTCACTCCCCTTGCCAGTGATGTGTTCATCCTCTACAGTCTCTGTGCCCTCTCTGACATATAGGGCTATGCCTCCCTTTGCTGTTCCCTCTGTCCTGTCTAAACATTGTGCACCCTAGGATGGACAGGTCCCAGTCATTATTCTCTGTGGCCCAAGTTTTTGTGATGGCTGTGAGGTAGGCCTCATTGTCTGCTACCCATGCCTGGAGCTTACTGATTTTATTTCTTTATTTTATTTATTGAATTTTGGTAACCGGGTAGGCCCACTGAGACAAGACTGGTGACCCGGTAAGTGCAGTACATTGATAGTGCAATAGTTGACACAGGAAACCATATGGGTATGACAATTGCAATAACAAGTTTAACTAACATAGTTACAGGAACATGTCATAAAACACAAGTATGTCATACAAACATTCACAACTAGCATAAAAAAATGTACAGAGAACATAATTACTACAGTTAAGAACCACTAGTATAGATAACAGTACCATAGAGTATACTATGGTAGACAGTAACATAATCATCAATCCCTATTTACAGATAACATTGTACGTAATTCAGATTGTACAGATAACATTGTACCTAATTGAGAAATCCAGTGATGCTAAGCACACAGGTAGTGGAGCGGTAGAAAGCCCGGAAGTCATTGATAGCAGGAGCAAGATGGGGTAGCTAGATGAGCCTGCAGTGAGCATTGAAACTGAGGGAGTGAAGAGCAAGCCAGGACTGAGGAGGATAACAAGTTCCAGGAGGATACAGCAGAAAAGGCGAATGATCACGGGGCCACAGAGAGACACAGGTTTAGCACTACGAGAAGGGGTAGGAGGCAGATCTGAGAGCACACTGGGGGAGTCAACATTGGATGATATCAGCAAGGCAGGGAGGTGTGAATCGATGTTCTAGCTTGTGAACAAAGCTCAGGGTGGCATAGCACAGTTTGGCCTAATAGGGCTACCATCCCGGGGAGGATAGGACATCACAATAATGATAGTGAGCATGGGTTCCCAGAGCAAACCTACCCACTCTGTGGTAGACCTGTGAGAGATGAGATGATATGGTTGCAGAGGTTGAGAGAAACAACGGGGTACCATACAAGAGGAGAGGTAGGAGGGTGGCATCCGCAATCTTGCGACAGGCAGTTGAAGGAAGGAAGGAAGGGATGAATGCAGTAAAGGACCCTAATTTTTTGGTTAAGGATTTTGGTGATAGCTGTTACATGTGCATCCAGTGTAAGTGAGAGATCCAAGGTGACTCCCAGGTATTTAAACTACAGTACTCAACAGATTCAAGGGTAGTCCCAGTACGTGAGAGCACAGCCAAATGGGGGTAGGGTGCGTGCAGATGATCTAGAGAACAACATGCACTTAGTTTTTTAGTGTTAAACACCAGTTGCTTTTGAACAAACCAGTCCTCAGGGTTGTTAGGTTGGCTCAACGCAAAGCTTGAATCTGACTGTCAGAGGAGGAGTGATAGAGGATAGCATCATCTGCATAGAGGTGGACTGAGGCTCCACCACAGTTATTAGGGAGCTTGTTGATGTATAAAGAAAAAAGTAGAGGACCCAGTATGGAGTCCTGGGGAACACCGTGGGTTATGGACCTTGAAGCTGATTGGGATCCCGCCCATTTCACATGCTGAGTGTGGCCACAGAGGTAGTTTTGAATCCAAGCTAGGGCAGAGGAATCAATGCCAAGTATGTTCAACTGGCATAGCAGCAGGTTATGGTTGACTAATCAAAGGCCTTGGTCAGGTCTACGAATATGGCCCCTGTGGCATGGCCAATGTCAATGGCATAGAATATGTCAGATGTGACTTTGAACAGGGCGGTCAGGGTACTGTAATTTTCCTAAATCCATGCTGGGAGGTTGCAAGCAGCTGGTGTAGATCTAGGTAGTCCTGCAGGTGATCATAGATTATTCATTCTTGTATCTTGGCTAGTGGGCATAAAATAGAGATTGGGTGGAAGTTTTCCACTGTGGAGTTGGGAACTCCCTTGTGGAAGGGGACAACTACCACCACCTTCCATTTCTCTGGGATGGTACAAGTAAGGAATGATCTGTTAAATAGGTCTCGAACTAGACAGGCAAGGGCATCAGCTCCTAGCTTAAGGAATTTTGGTTCCAATGTGTCATACCCAGGGATGCTGTCAGCCTTCAAATTCTTGAGCAGATGATGGACTTTATCAAGGGTGGCTAGTTTTAAGTGGAAGGCAGGATGAGCCATGGAGTCGGCTGATTGCAGAGGGCTTGAACAGGGAGGAGAGGAATGGCTGTCAAAAATAGACGTATATTTATGAAGATCTGTGAAGATCTCATTAAAGCCAGTTGCTATGGAGGGAGGGTCACTAAGAATGGAACCCTGGGCATCAATGGAGCTGGGATCTCGGAGGTATTCCCCTTTAGAAGGGAGTTAACCTGTCTCCAAAATTCTTTTGGATTGCTGAGGTGCTTGGTCTGGATATTCCTGAAATGTAGGCGCATTTTATTACCCAGACTCCTGGCATTAAGGCAGACCCCCTTCCAACTAGCTCCAGATCCTCTCTTGCTGTTCTGTGATCCTGTCCTATATTCCTTCCCATTCTCTTTCCCTTCTTAGTTTTCTTATTGCTACCCGACCTTGAGAGCCTTCACCCCTTTGCCTCTTTCACTACTGCTTTTTGAAGCTAAACCTTATTTTTATTTTACCTTACTGCTACCAGTCCCCCATATAGGGGTAGCACTAGCTAGGTTCCCCCCCTCACTCCCTTTACAATGGTTCCCCTAGCCTCAGTGACCCCCACAGTCAGTTTAACTGTCTAATGTAAACATCAAAAACATCTGCCCCAGTGCACTGGTTCTTTCCCTTGTTAGGTGAAGGCCATCACCTTTGAGGAGTTTCCTTCCCAGAAGTCCTCTAAGTTCCCCACATAGTACCCTTTCTTCTGACACCATGTCTTTAACCAGCCATTTAAATCTTCTATCTCTTTCCTCCTTACTCTATCTTTCCCTCCCCTGACTTCACACAGGGAAGACCTCAGAAAAGGCCAGGGAGGCTGAATGTGCCTGCAATCTGCCCCCCAGCCTCTGAAAGTTTCATTTCAATTGCTCCACAGGCTTGTTTGCCAGATTGTTGGTACCAAAGTGTACCAGCACCTGCAGTTTCCCCTCCCTCTTCACTATCCTCCCTATTCTGTCTATGTCCTGGATGGCTGATGCTCCAGGGAGGCAACATACCACCCCACCCCCCAACCACCATCCTCTCTACTCCCCTAGTCATAGAATCTCTGACCACTGAGACTCTCCCAGCAGCCTTCTTCTTACTCTCACCCCTGCACCAGATCACTCTCTTTTTCCCCTGACTAATCCAGAGTCCCCCCAAGGAGTCAAGTACCCGAGTTTCCTCCAGATGTGCCAAGCGATTTGCTGTTGGCATGGTGCAGACTTGGTTGACTTCCTTGTGGCTGTCTGTGCCACCCTTCCCCCTTGCCACCACTCTCCAACCCCTTGGGCCTCTGGGGGAGTGGGTGTGTGGACTGTGAGCTCCAGCTGAGCCAGTGCCACAGGAGAGATATCTTTTCCCTCACTGCTACTAGCTGAGCATGGAACTCTGAGAGGATCCTGCAGAAAGGGCAGTGATCCCTCCTCCAGAGTAACCCTGGTGAAGAACACCCAACAGTCACTGTGGCTGACTTGTTGCCCATTAAATCTCATGAGCTTTAGCTGGCTCTGCTCCTCTGCCCTCCCTAATGCACTGCTTCTGAAAGTAGAAACACAAAAACGTTTGTGGTTTACTTGGGAGATACTTAGGCTATTTACATACAGGATTGTATCAGCTACATAGAAATGCACTGCAGCTTAGCACCCCTAATGCTTTCCTCAAGATCAAGAGTCTGTAAGGTTGCAATAAAGCATTGATGCTTTGCCAACTGGTGGTAGTCTAGCACAGCAGAACCACAGAAGAGTCTATCAGGGCTTCCTTTTTTCTTTACCTTTCTAATCATACTCTTTTCACTGCTGTGGCCTCCATCCACTCCTTCGGCAACCTCCTTGCCCCCATCTACATCTTCTCTGGCACTTACCTGTTTCCTCTTACCACTGACTTACCCCTCCAGGGTGGGTTTTTTGGTGGAGAGGGCCCAACTTCCCTTTCCTAAACTGTACCATTCTGGGAAGCAGTGTCTGGTGGCTTCATCATGCAAGCCAACGGGTCTTTTTCTCGTTTCCCTTCCTACACAGACACCAAATGCAAGGGTTCAGGATGTGTGTGCACATGCAGGGGTGTGGCTTGTTCATGTCTGATTCATACCACAAATTAGAGCTGTTCCACACCTTGGGTGATTTTGGAATGTAACACTTGTATTTTGAAATGGGGGGGATACTAACAAAATACTGGATTGTAATAGAGTGAAGCTATACTGGCACGAAATAGAGAATTAAATCAACCAGAGACAGAATTTTTGCATTTCTGAAGCTTTATTCTAAGGGGTTGAGCTGGGGTAGAGTTACTTCTGTGACAGAACTTATACATGTCCGAGCCATCTGGCATCTCTCCTGCCCCCAGAGACAGCTCCAACTGCACCACCTCCTGTGGTCACCAAGGTGGCAGTGCTCATAGGCAGTAGAGCCAGGGGGTCGGGGGGGGGGTCAGGCAAGTCCTCACTTTTGTAGCTGAAGGGCGAGACATTGAATTTTGGATTTGAATTATCATGGGTTATACATGAAAATAGGTGGATTATTCATGATTATAAAAAGCCAGGGAAGTTGCCTAAAGTATATTCAAGAAGACAATTAGTTTCCTAGTATCCCAGGCTAAGGTGTTCTATACAGTTCTGACCCCCCATGTTTTGGTATGCTCCTCCACCACGGGCAGTGTTGCAGTGGCGTCTGTAGCCCATCCACCCTGGAAGAGAAGAGTATCCTCTGGGCCACTCACTCCTCCTCACCTGGATGACCCTTCAATGACCTGAGCTTGTTGCAGAACCCAGGTCACATGCATCATGAATGGTAGTGCTACCACTGGCAGTATAGCCTAGAGGTTAGAGCAATGAGCTGTGAATGATCTTGGTACATTGAGCAGACCTGGATTTGATTCTCACAATCTTCACTTGCATAGTGTGTGACCCTGAGCAAGTCAGTTAAACTCCCTATACTACCAGGATGCACCTGGTAATGAGTTTCAGCTCCTTTCTACTCATCTGTTGGGGTTCAGGACAGAAAGGTCCATGGGCACAGCACTCGGAGTTTGTTTACCTGGCTGCTGGTGGTCTTGATGTGGAAGACTCCATGGTTGCAGCGTTCGTCGACTTCTCAAAGGCATTTGACCTTGTACATCACAAAATTCTAAGGAAAGAAATTGCCCAAGTAGGGATCTTGGGGGAAGTACTAAGCTGGTGCAACTCATACTTAACTAGAAGTGCTCAACATGTGGCTGTTACAGGGCATTCTGAGATGGGCATCCTCCACAAAGGGGTATCACAAAGATCCATTCAAGGTCCTCTGTTATTCCTAATATACTGTACGTAAACAACCTCCCCTATCATATTGCCTACTCAGACATAAAACTTTGTGCAGATGACACTGTTCTAATCTGCAGAACAAAAAAAACACAGAAATGGAATCAAAACTCCAAAAGGACTTCAAGTTCACAGAAGAAATGGTTCAAACAGTCCAGCACAGTACTCGGCTCCAAAAAGACTCAAGTGATGTGTTTCGGGAAAAAAGGTGAAAACAATAAACTCATGAATGGTTCCAAACTGACAAATATTAATGAATACAAACACCTGGGGTGGTGATTGACAGTTCTCTTCAATTTAATATCCGCATACACAACATAGTTAAAAAAAAAAAAAAAAAAAAAAAATGAACTCAAGAAGAGGAGCACTGAGATGCAGAGCCTTCTTCATCCCAAAGGATGCCAGGGCAAAAACTGCTTTGCAATTGATTCTCCCGGTACTAGAATTTGGGAGCTCTGTTTACCGACATATAAGCAATCTCTTGCTGAAGAAGCTAGATGCGGCCTACAATAAGCTTGCCTGCTTGATCTTACTCTGTCTGACACCAACCACGGCATGATGCTCAAAAGGCTAAGCTGGGATTCATTAAATATATGGAGACATGAACAATCAGTGATTATGGCTTTCAAATCTTTCGAAGCGAAAACTCAATGCCCAACTGACTAGGACCCAAAAATGGTGACTCACAGATACAATTTAAGAGAAATCAAAAACAGAGGCCTCAGTGTTCCAAAAATTCAAAACCCCTATGGAAAGACGACCTCAACGTATCATCTCACTAAACTGTGGAATTCACTCCCCCCAAGACAATAGGAAACCCCAAAACTGTGTGCTTTCAAAACTGACATAAACAAGGAACTGTATGAAACATGTGACTGCTTTTAAATTGAGGCATGGCTGTTTTCCCATAGAACATGTACAGTAATTGTGTACTTACAAATAAATGTATACTACCAAATGTATCTTTCTACCTTAATCTACTGTCCGGATCTTGCTTAAACTTATGTAAATTTTAACTCTATCTCTTATAAGAGTTATGCAACAATGCCACTGTAACAGGATAACTTTGTAAACAAGGCTTCTAGCCCTAACAGTTGTCTCCCCTTCCCCTTCTCACGGGGCTCACCTGGAAATGAGCCTTTTTTTACATTTTTTTATTTATTTGTTCATTGGATAAGTACACTGAGCAAAAATTGCCCCTTTTCAGGAATGACCCGGAGCCACTCAAGTAGCAGCTATGATGTAACGATAAACACAGACTACAGTAAACACCACATTAGTACATACAATAGTAACATTTATACAAAGTATAAAAATGTATCTAATACAATAACATCAAATACAATGATGAATTTTAAAAACTTTGACTGTATGACTGCTCCAGTAAATGCAGTTTTAAATATATTATGACTGTGAACATTATAGCATAAGGATGGCAATTTGTCCCAGCATTTAGGAGCACACACCGAGAAGAGAATGCACGCTCTCTTATAAAAGTTGAAATCCTGGGAATTGACAAAAGACAGTTTGTGCTTGATCTTAAATGTGTTTCCTTTTTTTGTGCTCAAGTAATGCATAAAGAGGTGAGGAGGTTTGAGCATGTAGGGTTTTGTCAACTACACAAACATGAGCCTTGGCTCATTGTGCCCCTCCTGGATCCAGTTTCAAATATATGAACACACAGATATCCCATATCAAACTAAGGGTCTTAACTACTACTCCTACAGTGTGCTTTTTCCAGCCAAAAATTGTAAAATAAAAATATAAAGACAGGCTAGTTCTATCTGTGCTTCCTGGGTATTTAAAGCTCCAAATAACTACAAGTTCTGGAAGGTTCTCCACTCCTTATTCTCACATCCAACCCAGTCATCCTCCCCAGTTCTCAAGTTGGATGACCTCTCCATCTCAGACCTGGTTGATTTTCCTTCCCCCTTCTGTACCTTCTTCAGCCCCTGTGCTGGAACCGCCATCTACTCTTTTCTTCCTTCCCCTCTATCTCGTCCCTCTCCTCCTACCACCCCTCTCCTCTTCTTGCCCTTCTCTCCCACCACAGCTGCTGCTGCCTCACTCAAGACTCTTCAGGTCTGAGCCCAGATGGTCTTGGTCTAAGCTCATCCACCTTTTTGCTACTGCTATTGCTATCCCGCTATTTATCCTCAATCTTTTTCTCTTAATAGCCACAGTCCCAGATGTCTGGAAATTAGCAACATTCATTCCTCTTCCCAAAGGCTGTGACCCATCTTCTTCTGGAAATTAGTGACTGATCTCCCTTCTTCCAGCTCTGGCCAAACTCCAGGAACACTTAGTCCTCACCAACTCTCCTCCTTCCTTGAATTATCTTTTTTCACCCCTTGAGGAAGACCATAGGTCGAAGCTCTAGGGTTGTGTGGCTAGTTAGTTACACGCTGTGAATTTTGTTACATCAGTGTTATGGAATAAATTTACTTGAAATTGCACTTGCTTGTGTTTGGAATTTTCTGTTGAAACCTGTCTCATGTTGGAGAGTGCTGGCTACCTTGGAATTTGATTGCTTGGGGCTTGCAACCCCTGCACAGCACCAGCACCCATCCTGTTGAGCACACCATTTCATTGGAACAACACATATGGATGAACTCTTAGCCTGGGCAAACCACTTCAAACCAGATATTCTTGGTATCTCTGAAATCTGGTCAAAGCCTAATATACCCAGTAACCTCTGCACCCTACCGTGCTACAGTTTGAGACCAGTCATCGATTAAATGTATGAATGAATGATTGTTCATACTGTTAACTAACTTCTGTGCTGCTGCACTTAGACTCAGTGCTATCTCTAACGCTTTCGTTTGTACTTAACTAGCTTCCCTTAACATGAAAAAGGTGGTATCTTGTACACTGTGTATCTCTCGACAATGTGACTCTCTTCTTACATCATGTATTTTATTTGTATTACTGTTCTCCACTTCCCCATCCCCAGGACACATCTGGAATTGAGCGTTGCACCACTCAGTATGCCTTCCTGGTAAAACTTTTAAATAAATATAACAGGGCCTCTTTAAAGGAAGGAGGGGGTGGTATGATTTATGACAAAGCCCATTTAAAAGTCTCTGCCTGAGCTCCCCCCCCCCCATCTCCTCCCATAACAGGTCTGCATTTTGTACTGTCATACTACTCAAATTATGGGTACTTCAAAGAAACTCCACCTTTTTGTATATATGTACTACTTGCTGGTTGTCATCAAGCACTTCCATCCCTTATTAGCACTGTTGCCCCCCCGCTCGAGTAATGAATTCATCCTCTTTGAGGATTTTAATCTTTTTCAACTCTATCTCCTTGGCTTGGCATGGGAGGTAGCCCCTCTTCTGCACCCAGACCTCACATATGGCATCCCCCCAGTCTGCCTGGGCTGGGAGGCCCACAGCTTGCCCCCTGCAGTGGGGATCCCTGAGGAGAGGGACTGAGATTCACCTGAGGCCCCACCCAAGGCTTACGCTTAGGGTGTCATTTGGGTGGAGGTCCAGGGGATCACGGTGCAGCTGGCCCAGGGGTTTTCCTTATGAGTTTTCCTAGAGGCACAGTCATTCAATGATGTCAGCGGGGAACGTAGGCACTCCCACACACAACCTACAAACATTCACCCTTGCCTCCCCCGCTGAAGAGTGGCCCTGGCTGTTGCACACTCAGCCTCCACTGGACATCACTGATGTCAGGGAGCCACAACCTTCCTCCCCAGAGGAAGAGATCTGTCCCTTCAACAATCACTCTACCTCCCCCCCCCAGTTGACCCTCTGATGCACTGCAGTCATTTCTGAACATGTCATCAGTGCCACAGATGGTAGGGCTACCACTGCATTGGCGGGCCTGCTGGGGATTTTAATATACTGATCGGCTAAAATGTAATAACTGTACTATTGAGGAATCTCTCAACAAGCTGCATCTTACCCACTGGGCTATCTAACAGTGGGCAATGTGTCACCCTTATTGACAGGATGCTTGCGTTCAGGACGGACAGAATAGTCTATTCAGCTGTACTCCCAGATGCTATCAGTGATCACTTCTCAATCTTTTGTGTATGGCAGAATGAGCCTCCTAAGGTTCCCCCCTCATTTGACTCACTTCTGTGACTTCTCTCTCTTCAACCCCATTCAGTTTAAAAATGAAGTAGCTAGCCAAGACTCATCTAATGTGTGGTGTACCACTAATGGTAGCATGGTTCTTTCATATTTCTGCACAATATTTGCTGGTCTCCAAGATAAGCATACTCCCCTAACTACTAGGAGGGTTTGCGGTCCAATAACTAAATGGCTTGATCACCCTACATTATCCCGTTTAAAAAGAGACACAAATGCTGGGCAAACGTTAAGGTCACCAACTCTGCTTCTAACTGGATAAGCGATAGAACATTCAGAAAAAAATGCAAATGGCTATATGGCTGAGTAAAAGTAGTTACTTTAAACCCCTGTTTTAATTCACCCTTGGTAATCCTGTCACTTTTGGAACTGTATCAAGAAAACTCTAGGTCAGGAGAGGTACTCTTACCCCCACTGATTCTGACATTGGAGGAGTAAATTGCAATAACATGACCACAATTTTTTGTATTGCCTTCAACAAATTATTTATAGGCCACTCAGCTTATATGGAGACTATTAGTTTAGTTTAGTTTATTGTTCTAGGAATTACTACCTTTGAGCCAGAGGCTCTTTTACAAAGGTTCCACGTCAATTAGGTACAGTACAAAAAAGGTTACATAGATAACACAACAATTTGTGCTGTCAAGAGCGAGAAAACATACAAATACATATCAAGTCATTTGTGCAAAAGGACATGAGATATCATTATCTCCCTATTCTCCACTCCTCGTCTAGTCTGGCATCTTCTTCCACTCCTGTACTGGTGTAAGATCCTCCTTTTTATTTTAAAAATGTCAGAGTCTCTAAGGTGTGCAAACCTCTGAGTCAGATCCAGGAAGCTAAATCTGCTGGCTCAGATGGGATCCAGCCCAGACTCCTTAAACTTGAGGCTAATGAACTGGCTTCCCCGATAACTCACATTTTTAATTTGTCCCTCTGCTTTCACATTGTACCTGATCCCTGGAAGATGTCTAACTTTGTACCTGTGCATATAAAAGGTAACAATATAAATATCTGCAACTACAGACACATTGTCATCCTACCTGTACTTAAATAAGATCATGGCAAAAATTATTGCCACTCAACTCTCTGATTATCTCTCAGTCCATGATCTCCTCTCCCCAGCTCATCATGGTTTCTGCCGGAACCATAGTACTACCAAGGCATACTTACCCTAACTAATAGCATTTCTAATGCATTTGACAAAGGGGAGATAACTGGAACTGTTTTTATTGATCCTACAAAGGCCTTTGACATGGTTGATCACACCCTGCTGTGCAATAAATTAAAAGATCTGGGTATGTCTGACATTGTCTTCCCCTGGTTCTAAAGTCACCTGTCCAATAGGCAACAGCAAGTTAAGTTTGGATCCTGTCTCAGACCCTGTCCTATCACAGTTGGGGTCCCTCAAATCTCAATACTGGGCCCTGCTCCTCTTCTCCCTCCCTTCATTGTGTAACTCAGTCTATTTCTGTATTTTAAATAGTACGTCTGTCTTGTATGCTGATGACCTGGTGTTCTTCTCCAGTGTCCAGAATGTGTCTGACATGAACAAAAAATTGTCATCAGATTTACAGGCTGTGCAAAAATGACTTCACGACAATAGACTTTTAATGAATGCTACAAAGTCAGTCTATGCTATTTGGATCTGCCTCTCAGCTAAAGAACATTCTAAATCCCCTTTCAGTGGTTTGTGACAATGGTATATCTTTGGCCACTGTCCCATCCTTTAGTTATCTGGACATTATGTATGACCCCATCTGGATTTTGCACTCCATGTGACATCCACTTATAAGGCAGTCAGTGCCAGACTAGGGCTTTACTATAAGACTACCCGTAATCTCTCTCTTAGAGCCTGCATTGCTGTTGACCGGGGCAGTCTGCTCTCCCAACTCTCCTAAGGTTTGCCTGTGTTTTCAGTAGCCTTCAATTCAATAATACAAAAATGGGATATTGCATATAATAATGTCATTTTGCCCTGGCTAGTAATAGACATGTCCACCACTACACTCTTTTCTTAAAACTTGGTTGGCTCCCTCCATCTGCATTGCGAGAGCTCTCTTTGGGAAGTGTTATCTACAGTATTGCCCAGAATCTGGTGCAGTTGCTGCAGTTGCCTCCCTTCTGGTGCCTTTAGAAACCCAACCCATTAAGATCAACTGAACATGACCTCTTAGTCATACCCAGGACCAGACCTAAACTAGGTGAGATGGCGTTCTCTATTTCTGCCACTAAACTCTGGAACCCTACATTGGCCATATCAGACCTTATCCCATCACCTGGGCCTTCCAAAACTAATTGTTCCCACTTGCAACAGTTGGCTGTACTGTATGTACAGTACCTGCTTCTTGCCATTAAACTCTTACAAAATGTTTTGTTTATGCTTACGACACCTCTGCACTTATCACTTTGTATATCAGCTACGGTAAATATACACCTGTGTTTTTCATTGTAAGTCTGCACCTTAACCTTGGATTCTTATACATTGTTTACTTCTCATTGTCACATAATATATTGTTTTTGGTTGTACTTCCCCCAGGTCATGCCTGAAAACAGGCAAATGATTATCCAGTGAATTTTATCTGATAAATAAATAAAAAATTAAAAAATGAAATAAAGTAGAATGAAAAGCACTTCACTTCGTATTTTTTTTTTGCCCCAGGGGAACATAAAAGGCCTCCAACCCAGGACTGTTACAGTAGTTGCTGAATTGTCCAGTCAGTGCTGCAACACAGCTACACTGGATTAGTATTCACAACAGTTACTGGTTGCTGGATCAGTTTGCTGTTGACTGTAAAATAAAACTTTTAAGCCCTGTTAATGAGCAGACAGCAGCACTGAGTCATTCTCGACCCATTAATGATTTCAGTATTAGTTCAGCACTACAGACTCCAGGCACTTGGCAAGGATCCCCTGATATTCTTGCCCTGATTAATGCTTTTTAATTAAGGATGCCTGAAATTTAAGTTCCCATGTACCACTGATAATTATATCTCTAACTCCCATGGCATTCTAAAAGTTATTAATTCCCCTGTCTACTGCTAATTTGCACAGGAGCCTAGGAAAAGCATGCAAATTCTGTGTGTTTAGGTTTCAGACCTTTTATTTACTGTGTGGGGCTGAATGAGCCAGTTTAGACTAAACTCTGGCCCATTTTCCCCCCTTGACTATTTTAGCAGTAAGGTATGATGGGAGTGGGAAGGGGAGGGTTATCATCAGGTAATGCCCCCACCAATGCAGCAAACAGCACAAGCCAAAGTTGAGTGGTGTTCACTATGGTGGTAGGATTACCAGTCAGGAATGCACCCCACAGAACTGCCTTACAGATATTAAGAACTCAGATTTCATTAAGTTAAAAAACATATAAACAGTTACCTGCAGCTCCCTTGCATTCACCCCCGCATCGTGCAATGCCTGGGAGTGCATAATAACTGTAGTGTCAATATCGTGTAGTATTCATATTGGTCCCAGTCAATCAGAAGAGAGGAGAGGATTTCCTAATAGTTTTTATAAAATATCTATCAAGTTCCTACTTCCAACTAGCTTAGAGGAAATACCCTGGCACTCTTTTATGTTTGCTAATGCGTGCATGCATGAAGCAAACATGCAAATCTAGTGGCCTTCAGGGGCCTGTTTACTGTCATATCCAATACAGCTCGGGCTGCAGTAGACTCAACAGGGACAGGCCAATGTTAAATGAGGCTGATCATGGTGCTGTTCTGCTGGGTGATGGGTGAAAACTTCATGTAGTTGAAAGAAGTCAGCCTCACCTATCAGCCAGCTGCTGAATCCTTTCATCCACAAGAATCTACCCAGATGGCAGCTGAGCGTCGTTATCTTCAACCTGCTTCTAGTCCTGCTATCAGACTTACTTTGTGGCCGCAGACAGATGTGAAAGCAGCGTGCCTGGCACAGATTGAGCAGCAGCACATCAGCACATCTGTCTCAGCTGCCCAATTCACTGTCCCTATCCATGATGCTGTCTATGGGTGAGATGAGATGTTACTCCAATATAGCATCCTCCTTGACATTGCCATGTAATTGTGGGAGGTGGGGAGAACTGATAATGCAGACCATTTATTATAATTCCCCAGTTTTTAGTATTTTTTTCACTTTTGTGTGTCCCCTTAACATCAGGGGCGTAGTGACAATCTAAAAAAGTGTTCATGCTTAATGTTCACAAGACTCCCCTATCCCAATATTTGTCCCCCTCCCTTGGGATACTGAGGTGACCAATCCCGAGTGTCACCCCGGTCCATCATTTTCTTTTTTGTTGCAAATTAAACCTGAAAAGCAAAGAAAAAACAGCTGTCGATATCTTCCACTGAGACTGCCCCAATCCCAATATTCACCTCACAATTAGAACACCAGGGTGCCCAATCTCCATTGTCACCCTTGGTCCCTTGCTTTTTTCTTTTTCCAATTAAACCTGAAAAGCAGAAAATTGTTAATTAGTCTTCTGTCCTTCCCAATCCCCCCACCCAACCACTCCACCCCACACCTTCACTCAACTAAAACAAGTCTGGCACCAAAAATCCACTCTGCGAGGAAAATATGTCCTTCAATGCATACTGGGAACTGAAGAAAGAAGGTTGAGTGATCAATTTATTTTTAACATGTTTTGAACTTTTACTCATAACTTTGTCATTTTTTTATATTTTTGACTCAAATTCTATATGTGGCCTTTTTGAGACCCCACCTCATGAGCAAGGTAGGTGGAATTTTTCAAATCAGGCACGAAAGTTGATTTCACAGTTGCTCCATGAAATCACCTTTTGGGTGGGATTTGAGAATTTTCACCTACCGGGTTCATGAGGTGGGGTCATAAGACTACAGCAGTGCCAGTGAGGATGCAATACAGTAATGCTGCAGTACATCACAAAATTCTGCAGTATACTACAAGGAGCAGTGACATTCAATGGCAATTATGGAATTGGTAAAATGAATGCTGGCTCCTGATTAGCCAAGAGGTACTTCCAAGCGATCAGTTTTCCCTCACAACAGCCCAGCTGAAAGCAACTCAACAAAAATATGTTCAGAACATATACTCAATTCACTAAAAAGGACCCATTTCATAATCATAGCAAGTAGGCATGGGCAGGTAGTAAAACACCCTACCCTAAACACTACCTGCAGATACCTCCAAACTACCTTAAAGTGCCCTAATGATACCCTAATGCAAAATGGGTAGTTGGTTAGGGTCAGGTAGTTACAACCCTAATCATTCTACTACCCTAATACCCCACCCTGACTATAACAAAATGTGAAAGACTTTGTTTTTGACTACTCTAAGAAGAGAAAACTACTCAAAGGGACCGGTCTTGAGTCAGGTAAAATAGGCAAAGCTGCTCTGAGCAAGCCTGCTACAGTTTCCAAAATTCATTCTTTAGTATTACGGCTGTATACGGCATTGTTCTATAGGGTCGTAATTCTACACAGACACAGTAATCTCGGCTCTCGGAGCCAGCTGAACAAATCAAGCTTCTTTTTTTTTTTTTGTAGGTACTGTAGCTGGCAGCTGCTGCCTGCTGGTATTCATTTTTTTTTATTAATTTTCCACCCCACTGATTTATTCAGCCAGCTGAGGTGCCGGTAGCGTGCCTTACCCGCTGCCACACAGGCAATCTGTGTCCCTTCACGAGCATGGGTTTCTGGGAGTCGGCCGGGAAGGGAGAGGATCGAGTGCCCCATGGCTGTTCTCCTCTCCCCGGGGGGGGGGTCGACTTGGACGTTCCACCAAATGACTACCACCTGGTGAAGGTCATGTGGTAGCGTGGGTCGAGGACGGCAGTGGAAAGGAGGGCTGCAGGACTCCATGGCGTGTGTGTGCCTCCACATACATGCACTCACAAACACACACCAGCATAGGGGTACATGGGGAAAAAAAATGGAAAAACAGGTTGATGTGGGCTAAATGAAGCCTTGCCCATCTGCCTCTGCCCTGCACTGTCGGCAAATTGCCCTGCCCCATCTGGATATGTGTCATCGGGTGGGGGGAGGATGGCCCTCCCCTTCCTGGCACCACCATGGGGGTAAAATCTGTGGAAGATCTAGGGCACGGCAGTCTGGTGAGACAGATGCCAGGTGAGGGGTGATGGGGACAGAGCAGAGAAAGTCTGTCCACACCAGCCCGAAGGAGGGAAAAAAATAAAAATAAAATTAAATTACCCCATCTGAGTATTTTTTCCCCAAAATGGAAAAGTTAGCCTCACAGATCAGCGGCTGCCCGAGAGCATACTCCCTCCCTATTCTCACTTCTGATTCCTACTTCCTGCCCTTTTTAGTCTGGTTAGCTCAGCCTCACTCAGAGGCAAGCTGACTCCAGTCTCCCAGCTTGTCATCCCATATTGTGGGGATGGGCCACCCGAGTGCTAACAGAGAACAAACTCACTCTGTTCTCCATGACACCTCACTTTGATTGCATCTCTCTCACATCCCAGCAGCACCTATGCATGGCAGAAATGCATGTTCATTGGAGTGTGTAGACCACATGCTGTACTGCAAAGATGGTCACATGAGGAATGATGTTGCCACTATGTTTGGGCTACCCGACAGGTAGGAGGATAGGATAGCTCGGGTATCTATTTCAATCAGGTAGGGTACCTCAGGTTATATTCTACTCTACCTGGTTTAGGTAGTGTTGTAATCAGGTAGGGTCATTTTAAATTACTCAACCTGAATACCAGATCCAATTACCCAACCTGATTACAACATTACTAATACCCTTCCAGATTGAATGCAAAAAGACACACTAAATACATAGGATGCATGTGCTTGTTGTTGTTGTTATGTTTATATGTTGAAAATGTAATAAAATTGAAGTTTGAAAATAGGGATTAATAGTGTTCCTCGTACCCTGGTTCTTTGCATTGAATCTAAGCTGCCAGACTTTTGACCATTCCTCCAACCTTGCCAAGTCCCTTCTCATCCTTTCCACCTCAGTGTCCGAATCATTGGCTTATTCACAGGGTCATTAGTGCTTTGGAGAGAGCGTGAGACAGATGACTACTATGCGCTCCGGAGTCTTGTGGAGGAAGATTCGGAAGCAGGGAAAACAAAAAGCAATTTATTAGTTATAACCGGTATACCACCATTACCTGAATTTGTTTCCCTTACCAGTCAATCTTATCGTGGTCCTCTGTTGTTTTGTGCTCTGTCTATTGTGTATGTGTTTTGCAGAAGGTTGTTATGGCCCTACGGTGAGCCTCCTTGGAATAAGCGGAGAGTGGAGCGTGAAGCATATTCGCCCAAGAACAGGGGTAAAGAAGACGAGTGCTAAACTTAATCCTGACGGCACTATAGTATTTGCATGGACAGCTCGGATGGCCTGGTCAGCTTTCTAGGTGGGAGTGTGAACTGCAATACACTGAAAGAGCCTGTTCCTAGGCCTGCAACAGAAGTTGCTTGGAACGGTGCTGCAGCGGAGTAGAACAGTGCTGCAAGTCAGCAGAAAGTTTCCTCTCTCTAACATAAGGGTATATGAACATAGTGATGTTTTTTACTGTGAAAGCTAGTGGAAATTATGGAGTAAAATGGACTAAATATTTTTGTATCCAAGTATTGCATAATGTTTTTAGTTGATCCTTAGGGATTTATGTATTTTTATTCATGTATTTTAAGTGCGTGAGCTAACCTTTCTCCTTTTATTCTACTTATTATTGTTAGTCAATTCTGTATGCCAGTTGAAGAAACTTACAGGGATATTAAAGGGATTGTAGTACAAGCTGTAGCTTGCTGATTGAAATTAGTTGGAACTTATAGGGTATCCGTAAATATCATAAATGGGTACATAGCATAAAGTGCTGGAGTAAGTTTAAAGTTCATGCCATATGCAAATGAGATTGCAGTCAGAGACATAAAGTGCACATGTGTGTTGAGTATTGCAGAACGAAGCAGAACACTGCAGAACATTGTGAGCTGTGAGTAGTGAACACTAAGCTAGCATAGAGAGTCGATAGATAACACAGCACAACCCTGTCAAGTTGCGGGAATCTTAACATATAGCTGGTATAAAGCAGAATTTTGCGGTACAACTGAGCCAACTGCGACTCCGATGCAGAAATAGACGGGGCTAAAAAGTGCAACACAATACAAAACATATAGCCGCATAGTGAAGCCGTAAAGCCATACATTGAAGCTGCTGAGAAGTGGGCTACTAGAAATTTTATGCTGGTGTTAGTGCATCTTTGCTGCAAGTAAGCGCTGTCAGATCTCGAGTACTATTTAATATTAATTTTGGGGTAACTAGGCTGTAATATATATGCTGAGGAGGTCCTGTTGCAGTTTGTACCATTTATATGAGTAGCGTTTATAGGTGCTTTGTTTAATAATTTATTGCCTGATCCTTTTAACATTTGGAAATCCTATACAAGATTGCCCACTAAAGGCAGGATCCAAGGGTACATTTACAAGATAGATTGAAGGAGAACGTTGCAAGGTACTATATTTGTGGACGCGGATTTGCTTATTTGCACAGGAACTAACTTTGTCTCTGACTTGAAAGAAGTGTGTGCTGAACATTGCAGGACTTAAGAATCTGGATGTTTGTTGCTGGATAAAGTCATTGATTTTGGAAGAATTTAACCTGGTAATCGAAAAATATTGAGCTTTGTAAAAACCTAAGATTTTATATTTGATCTTGGCTTACTTTTTGTTGGAGAATTAAAAACACTCTGAACTATTAGCTCTCCTTTCAAGACATCACAAGGAAGTTTTAGAACTAAGGTCGAGTGTGGGTCCTTCCTTTCCAACCTTGGCAGCTAGTGGTGGGTGATTGTTGCAGTGAGGACTGGTATCCATATAAAGGATGGATGTATCCAAACAGAAGATGCAGAAAAAGGATAACAAGAAAAGTGAAGGAAAAAAGAAAGTTAAAACAAAAAGCAAAGAAAAAGAGGAACTCTTAAAAAAAAAAAAAAAAAAAAAAAAAACAGTTCTTAAATCAGCAGGAAGCGCAAATGGAGCCAAGAGGGAATATTTTATTTATTAATTTATTTGCCTTTGGTAACCAGATAAGTGCACTAGGCAAACAAACCTGCCTATTTTCAGGCACGACCCGGGAGATTAAAATAGAACATACAGTAGTGGCAACAATAAGGTACATAAAGAAGATAAACAGTAAATGCAAACAATTACAACAGTTGTCAGTTACAACAATTAGAACAGCATCTAGCTAACATCAAGAATAGTGAAGATGGGGTAGAAATGCAAGTACTTGCATCATAGCACATTAATATCATAATAGTGAAAAATAGACTAGTAGTAACCTTGCTAGGGGAGACAAAGGCAGGTAGACGCACATTCACATAAGGCTTACATAAGGATGGGCATGTAACTCAAGCTGATAGCCTGTAATTGAGAGACAAGCAAAAGTTAAGTGCAGTCACAAGTATCTAGAGCATTAAAATGAGAGAACAGAGCTTGCTTAAATGTAAAGTGAGATGAGGAGTTCTTAACATGGAGGGGGAGTAAGTTCCAGAACCAGGGAGCAAAATAGTAAAAAGCTTGCTCCCCCATTTTAGTGGAGCAGGGCTGAACACTGAGCAAGGGGGAGGTGGAGGACCTAAGACAGTGAGAGTGAGAGACTGGGGTGAGCATATCACCTAGTGAGGAGGGGCATGTGGTTCTGGTTAGGGAGTCAACAAAACACCCAAGTGTATAAGACCAGAGGGCAGTAGGAGACAGCCAGTTCAAAGCAGAATAGAGTTGGCAGTGATGTGTAAGGCGAGGAGCCGATAAGACAAATGTACAGATATTGTTATAAGATATGTCCCATTGTCAAAGGACCCCTGCATGAGCATGAGAGAGTATTGGAAGGGCATATAGCAGTTGTGGGATTTGAACAACTCTCGCTACAGAGATCCGAGCAGCAGGAGTGAGTGAGTGATGCACTCTGTAGACTGCACCAATCTTGGCATTGACCAAGCGGCATACCTCCTTGATGTGTGCAGTAAAATCAAGTACAGGGTCAAGGGTAACCCCGAGATATTTGAAGGATAATATGTTGGAGAGAGCTGATCCATCACAGTAGTGGATCAAGAGCTTAGGGGACTCAGAAGGCACCTTTTTAGAGGACCCAAAGAGCATGGCCTGGGTCTTAGATATATTCAGGATTTGATAGTTGGAGGAAAACCAGACTTGGAGAGTCTGAAAGGCTGATGAGAGATGTAGATTGATGTCAGCAATGGACTTGGAGGCTGAGTAAAGAACCAAGTCATCGGAGTACATAAGACTGCAGTGAGTAGACAGAGTAGGGATGTCATTGAGAAAGAGAGAAAAGAGTAGATGGCCGAGAATAGAGCCCTGTGGGATTCCACAGGAGATAGTAGACAGAGATGAGAACTTTACAGAAAGAGACAGCCTGAAAGCGAGATTCTAGGTAGCTGCCAAACCAGGATAGGGTCATATCAGAGGCATCGAGAGAATAGAATAGAAGATAGTAAAAAATGTTGATCCTAAAATGACTTCATCCCCACTAAGAACACAAAATGAGGTGGTATGCTCATGCACCCATCCATTAATGAAATTTATTAGGAGTATGGAAGAAGAAGAAAATGTGGAAGTGACTAAGGGGAAGAATAAAACCAGTGTTACTGGGCCTGAATTACATGTTTCTGATCTGGATACGTTGGGTGGGAAAATAGGGGAAGATGATAATGTTAAGATGGTGACCAATATCTTGTTAGCCAATGAAGGAAAATCAATTCTAGAGAAAGAAAGGTTAGCCAATGAGCCAATTGTTTTAGTAAGTCCAGCTGATGGTATGGAAAAACAAAATGCCAAGAAGGGTACTTATTTAGAAAATTCTGAATCTTTTTTGACACCCTATATTAGAGAGTATAATATAAATACTTCCATAATTCATGAAACAGGAAAGAAAATTCCACCCTTATGGGAAACAATCACTGGAAAAAGTATATTTATCAGTTAACAAAAATGATGGTGCTGAAGAAATCGGCAGCACTAGTAATAACTGTGATAACAGGATGGAAGGGGTGAGTGGAATGATTCAGTATCTAGAACCCTTAAGGAACTAAAAAAACAACATTTTAGCAATGTCCAACTTCTGGAACTGGTTACCCTTTTTCGTGAGTTTTTGGATTTTTATGTGAAGAATAAAAATAAATGTGAATGTGGGGAAAAAGTAAAACACAAATAACTGATGACATCTGTATAACTCAGGAGGAGAATGTTGTAATTAGAAGCCCTAAATGATCTAGGGAGACAAGTAAGGAGATAATTACATTAAGTGGAGATGACGAAAAGACAATAGACAACTGAGGAAATTGCTGATAATGAAATGAAAGAAATAGACCTTTTAATAAAATTTAAAACAAAGAAAAAAACAGATTCAGGAAAGCAATGGAACAGATAAATTAGAGGAGAAAGAAAAGTCAAGACTTACAAAGGGAAGTAAAGAACAGTTAAGGGAGAAAGTGCTAAGGCAGGATGAAGGAAGAGGTGAAAAGGATAAGAAAAAAGAGGTAAAGAAAAAGGTTGAATCAGTTATAACAGCTGCTCTTTCTTCTTGGTGTTCTCTGCCAAGATGGCGGCTGTGTATGAGCTGCCTGAGGTTTGAGCTTTGGGCTTTGAGCTTTGGGACCCAAGTTTATTTTTTAATTTGATTATTTACAATTTGTTTTTGTTTTTATTTGTTTTTTGTTAGTTTTTAGCTTAGTTAGGGTCCTCAGTGAGTCAAATTAGTGTTCCTTTGCGATCTACGGACCAGCAGTTAATTTTAGGCTATTTCAACCGTTTTCGTTACAGTGGCTCACTTTGCTGTATGTGAGTCTCAGTTTTTAATCGTTTCTGTTATGGTTGTTGTTTTTGTACGTTGTAACAGATTTAAAAACAACTTTGTGGAGATTCGTGGAGTACTACCTGGAACTGTTGCTCTGGTGTTGTGAGTTGGGAAGTTCTGCTGTAAGTTAGATCTGCCACATTGAGTTTAAATTTACTGCTGAACAGCTGTGAGAACTACTCCGGAGCAAGTGTTGGTGCAATGAGAGCACATTTGCACATTGCGAGTTGACTATACCTAAGTGTAGCTGTGTGAAGTTTCTTGCTCTGACCTGCTCTTACTGCTTGTTGTAGGGAAGACTGAGCGATAAAGTGGTAAAGTGCAGACTGTGTGATTTGGGGAAAATCGGGCTGAGCTGGAATCTGCAGGCTGAATTTTTTTGGAGATCTGTTCCCTGGTATGGTGAGATCACATTCAGTGACCAGGGGATATTTGAATGCAGCTTCGAGGAGTATCCAGCCCTGATTATTCATTTTGGAATAGGGTGTGGTGAGAACACATCCAGTGACTGTGTCTACTCCTCTACAGGTGGTGTGGTGAGAGCATATCCAGTGTCTGTGTTTACCCCTATGGTCTTTAGGTATTTGCTCCTTTGTTGCCTCGGGAAGGATGCCTAGCAGGTTCTGGGTTGTGTTGGGTGTCCAAGGAGGACAGTAGCAGGGGTCTGGACTGGAGGGTCTAGTCTTAGCTGCTGTTAGGTGGGGGGATATTTGCAGCTGGTGGGTTGCTGAGTCTCTAACACCCCTCTGACTGGGTCCTTACCCAACCTTTAAGAGTACTGTTGGTTTGTTGCTCCGAGGAAGGGGAAGGTGGCATTTTACCTTCTGGGCTGCAGTACTGAACTGAGGGTGACTACCCGGGCTGGCCTATGACCAGAAGGGTACTCGGTGGGGTGCAGATTGGTGGATGTGTGTCCCCAGGGATTCCTAGGGCTTCCTGTGGGGGGAGTCAGTGATTCTCTCACCAGGGGTCTGTATTTTCTGGCTGTGGCTTGCAGGGTTTAGCCTTTGGGGATGGTATTTGGGGTCTAAGGTCCTGGAGTGACACTGAGAGGAGGATAATGGAAAAGGAAATTGGACCTGATTACTTGGGAACTGTTCTGGCGGCTCATTCATTTACAAGAACATTATTATTTGACTGTTGAGGTAGAGAGAGTACCTCAGAACAGTTTGAATTACCTGGGAACTGTTCTGGTGGATCATTTGTTGATAAGAACCTTATTATCTGACTGAGGCAGTGAGAGTGCCTCAAAACAGCTGAATTTTTTCATATATCTAACACTGGCTCATATTACTATTGTTTGACTGTTTTTATTTTACTGTTATAAGTGGTGGGGGATATATGATTTATAATCTTATATAGTTATCGATTTGTCTTAGTTATATTATAGCATATTTATTTATTTTTGATTGGTAATCATATTAGTTGATTTGGTAGGGATTAAGTAATATAGTGTGGGATTATAATTGTTTTTATAATGTGCTGGGGTAGCCAAATGATGGTCAAGCAGTATTCCCCCACCAGGCTCAGGGAACTGCATCCTTTTGATTGCCCCTGTCTTCCAGTAGAGGTTTATAAGCATTGTCAATCTCTTGGGATTATTAGGAGGAGTAGGAAGGGGCGGGGAACTGGGCCTGGTGGGGGATTGGAAAGGGTGGTGGGAACCATGTGATGCCCTAGGGCGAAATGGTGCCAGGACAGGGGTAGTCCCTGTCTTGCTCACATACCCAAGGGCCCAACAGTTAATGCTGGTCAGGAGTCAAGGTCTTCCTCAGCATCTCATCCAACTCGGGCGATGTTATGTTATGCCAGGTCCATCAAAAACAAAACAGTTATTATAGCTGATCTTGTTGAAATGGTGGCTCTGGCATGCATCACTGAGACCTGGCTGGATTAAAATGCTGGCCCAGTTTTGGCTTCTGCAGTTCCAGCTGAGTTCTCGGTGATTCACCGCCTGAGGTTGGATCATAGGGGTGGGGGTTTAGCCACCTTTTTTTAAGGCCAAACTGAGCCTTGTGGAGGTTCCGGTAGGAATTACTAGATCCTTTGAGTGTATCATGGGAGAGGGTGTAGGTTGCAGGATACTCCTCATTTATCGTCTACCAGGTGTTGGGGGTTTATTCCTGCAGGAGTTTGTGGACTTTATCGTCGACACGGTATTGGAGTCTCCCAGATGGAGTATTCTGGGGGACTTTAATGCCTGGGTCAACGATGAACTCTCACAGTTTGGTCAAAATCTCCTCCAGCTAATGACAATGCTGGGCCTCACACAGGTTGTTACCTCTTCTACCCATATAGGAGGTCATTCACTGGATCTACTGTTCCTCCTGGGGATGGAGATTTCTGACTTGGGGGGCGAACCAGTCAGTTGGCCTGACCATCATACCATAGGGTTCAGTTTTGGGCCCCCCCCCAGTAGACCTACCCCTTTGGAGATGGTTTAGTACTGCCCTTTAAGTGGAGTTACTCCAGATGGTCTGTCGGCGGTACTTGACCTATCAGGATTGCTGAGTGAAAGCACAAGTCCGGAGGGTCTAGTACTAGCCTATAATAAGGCAGTGGGAGATACCTTGGACTTGATTACTCCTGTTCGGGTTTGACCACTTACTCTTCGCCCAAGGAACCCTTGGTATGATGGGTCCTTGAAGGAGTTGAGGTGAGTTGGTCGAAGGCTGGAGAGAGCATGGCGGAAATCCGGCCTTGATGCTGACAGGCTTAGACTGATGGAACATTATGAGGGTTGAAAATCAGAAATCTCTCATAAGAAGGCAGAGTTCCTGTTCAGGGAGATTTCTGCTGCACAAAATCAACTGGCTTAACTCTTTCAAACCGTCAACAGATTGTGCAATCCAATCTGTCTTCAGTCCGGAAGAGCGTTTTCATAAAATAAGTGTGATGAGCTAGTTTGTTTTTTTGCAGATAAGGTTGGCAGCATCAGGGCTGGAATTGGCCCGGCTCCCTCTCTGAGGGGTTGTGAAGGTCGATGGGAGGTGGTGAGTACCCGGTCTGTCTGGACCAATTTCAGCCAACTGGAATTTATGGACATTGTGAAGATTGTTCAGACACTTGTGTCCAACCTGTTGTAGTTTGGATCCAGGCCCTACTCGCCTATTAGTAGGTTGTGTAGATGTTATCTGCCTGATCCTAGCTGAAATTGTATGGAGATCCTTGGAGAGGGGAGTCTTTCATGACCCCATAAAGGAGCCAGTCATTTGACCACTTCTTAAAATCCCTCCTTGGATCTCAACGATCCAGTTAACTACTGACCTGTCTCTAACCTTCCTTTTGTGAGGAAGGTTATTGAGAAGGTGGTTGTGTTGCAGCTGGACGATCACCTTGTGACTCGCAATGTCTGAAGTTCTCCAGTCTGGTTTTAGGAAGAGGCATAGCACTGAAACAGCCCTTGTTCAGGTACTTAATGACCTTCTAATGGCGAGAGATTGAAAGGCTTGTACCATCTTGGTCCTTCTCGATCTGTCAGCAGCTTTTGACACTATGGACCATGGGGTGCTCTTGGAGACCCTGCGGTTCCTTTGGACTGTTGGGTACAGTCCTCGAATGGTTTCGATCTTTCCTCGTAAGTAGGTCTCAGAAGGTAGTCACTGGAATTTATTCCTCTGAAGCCCTCCCCCATCCTGCAGGGCACCGCAGGGCTTCATATTAGCGACCATGTTGTTTGCAGTGTATATGCTGCCATTAGGAGATATCATCAGGTGATACGGCTTGAGTTTTTGCTGCTATGCAGATGATATTCAGCTGTATATGTCCTTGGTGCCTGGACAGGTTGATGCAGTTTCTGTGCTAAATAGTGGCCTCTCCGAGATCAGACTGGATGAATTTGAGCTGGCTGAGATTGAATCTGGATAAGACTGAGGTGTTGGTTGTGGACCCGGGTCACCTGGGGGCAGGTTCTGGAGCTGGGCACATGTCAGGCCTATGACTTGATGGTGTCCAGCTCACTACCTCAGACCGGGTGCGTAACCTGGGTGTTATTTTTGATGATGGTCTGACCCTGAAATTTCAGGTGTTGGCTGTGGTTAAATCCTCATTTTACCATCTGAGGAATATCACCCAGGTGAAACACTTGGTTCCTCTGGGCAGCCTTCCAACATTGATCCATGCCTTAATTACTACCCGACTTGACTATTGCAATGCCCTCTACCTGGAGCTACCTGGGGTTGATATACTGTACACCACATGCAGCTAGTGCAGAATGCTGTGGCCAGGCTATTGACTGGCACTTCCAGGGCCAGTCATAGTATGCCTGTGCTGCGTGAGCTGCACTGGCTGCCAGTTCAGTGGCGGATCACCTATAAGGTAGGCTTGCTTACCTTTAAGGCCCTACATGAGCAGGGACGCAACTACCTGAAAGATCTCCTGACTCCCTACTCCCCCAGTCATCCTGTCTGATCCACCAACAAGGGATTGCACAGGGGAAGAACAGGGTGCAGGAAAACACTATTTTTAAGCAAAAAAGATGTTCCAGGACTACAGGGCATGGGATGAAGTTGGAGGGAGGACGATTCAGAGGAAACATGAGAAAGAATTTCTTCACAGAACGGTTGATGGACAAGTGGAACACCCTGCCAGAGAAAGTGGTGGGGGCTGAAACAATCACGGGATTTAAGAATGCATGGGATAGACATAAAGGAATTCTGGAGGTCAGGGGTAAGGGGCAACAGACTTCTAGGAAAACAAACTGAACTTACAAGCTCAAATGGGCAGACTGGGTGGGCCATAGGCCCTTATCTGCCGACACTGTCTATGTATCTATGTATCTATGTATCTATGTATTGCTAGAGGTTCCCTGGGTTTGTCTAATAACTTCTGGGGCTTGCGCTTTTTTATTTGCAGCACCAACCCTGTGGAACTCTCTACCTCATCGGTTAAGAGAAAGCCTGACTGTCGATAGTTTTAAAAGTATGTTAAAAACGTATTTATTCTCTCAGGCTTATCCAGACTGATTTTATGTATTTATACTGTTGATGTTTTTATACGCTTGTACAGCACCTTGATTTTGAAAGGCGTTTAACAAAGTATTGATTGATTGATTGATTATTAGAGAAAAAATAAGATTTAGTATAAGGCCCAAAAAGGGAAAACAAGATAAAAGTGAAGTCAGTAGAAGATCATAAGGATGATTTAATAGCCAAAGGTGATTTATTACCTATGGTATATGTAAAAAGGTTTCCAAAATCAAGAAATGAAAATAATTACATGCTAAAGTTAGCAGCTTATAACATGCTTAAAGGCATAATGGGGAATAAAGTGAATTGGCAAGATCTTAAATCTACCTATTGATATAAGGCCAGCCCGACGACAGGTTGGGTTTGTGTAGTACTTAAAGGTGGGGATAAAAGAAGAAAAGTATTGTCAAATAAAGATTTGCAGAAATAGGGGTTTCACTTGATGTTACTAGAAGAGAAAGTCAAAAAATACTGACAAAACAGAAAAGTAAGTCTAAAAAAGAGGTAGTGTGTGAGGATAATGGGGGGGGGGAGGAATCAAAGAGATATAAACAACCATGGATAACAGCATATATGAGATCAAATGTGATGGTGCATAATCTAGGAGGTGATGAAAAAGAAGTAATTAATTAAAGAGGAAGGAGACAGCTGGGGAGTAGGATTAACAGCTCGGACATATTAGAGCTGGATGAGAAAACGGAGGAGAGTGACATAATGGAAAATGTAAATTCAATGAGCTCTGTGAGCACCAAGAGCACTATACAGCTATTGAAGGATTCTTATTGACCTGAGAGGAACAACAGTATAAAAGATCCCGTAAAGCTGCTTAGCTGGGATGTGGCAGGACTGAGAATGAAACTAGTAGATAAAGAATGCCATGCATGGAGGAAAACATTTACAATATTATTACTACAAGCAACATGGATGAAAAATGGGGAAATTACATTTGGGGGAGGTTTCCTCATGGTCAGTACCAGCTATAAGGACAAAAAGATTTGGATGTCCAAAAGGAGGTTTAATGATTTTAGTAGATGTATCCTTGGAATTTAAAACTATAGAGGTCAGTGCAGTTTCTGAATACTTTCTGTATATTGTTATGCTAAGTGGTAAAGTAATGTGGGCACTTTGTAATATCTATATAGCCCTTAAACTAAATCTACAAGATTATAAAGCTGTATTGAACCTGATAGGAAATAGTTTAGAGTCAATTAAGGGAAGATATATGGGTATTTAGGCAACAGTAGTAGGAGACTTTGGTGCACATGTAGGGAATTAGGTAGAACAATCTAATGATTGGTGCCTTGATAATGTAATGAATATCACAGTAAGAAACTCCAAAGATAAGGTTGTTTCTAATAAAGGTAAGAGTGTAATACAATTTTGTGAGAGATTTAGTTTTAGACTACTTAATGGGAGAACACACGGTGACTGGATGGGAGAATTCTCATTCCCGACAACAAAAGGTGGGGTGTCCTAGATCTGAGTGTGGTTGAAGCTAATGATTACAACCTGGTTGTGATGTTTAGGATAATGAAACTATGGGATAGTGATCACTTCCCACTTATATGTAGTCTAAACTTAAATATAGGACTGAGAAAAAGAACATAATTACAGAGAAACAGGCAGATGCGCATATGTGCATTATATATGGTAAATATATTAAATGGAATGATTATATAAAGCAGACAATCAACAATTTACTTAGTGACGTGCAAACAAAAAGTGTAGCAAATAAAATTACAGCTGATAATTTAGGGATGGGGAATGTAGGATTAAGATGTATGACAAGCTAATGGTTAACATTGTTGACGTCTTAACTGAACAGAAAAGACCAAAAAAGTAATTGGACATAGGAGCAGAATATCTATGGTATGACAAGGATTGTCATATATTAAGAAATGAAATAAAAAAAGGGAAAATTAAGAACAAAAAGACCAACACTTGAGGTTATGAAGGCATTCAAGTATTTGAAAGAGGAATAAAGACGTGTAATGTGCTTACCTGGTTAACAAAAATAAATAAATAAGGGAAAAGAAAGTAAACTATAAAAATAGATTATGGGAAGAACTGCAATTAAGTATAGCTAATAAAGATATAATAATAACACTTTATTTTTATGGCACCTTTCAAAAACCAAAGCACCTTACAAATGATTAAAACATATCAAAGTTCACAGCAGCATAAATATTATAAAACAGAAAATACAACTAGAATTAAATCCATCAGTCGCTGAAAGATTGATGCCAGAGGTATGTTTTTTAAAGCTTGTTTGAATCCCTCCACAGTCGCGCACTCCCGTAACTGACTGGGTAGAGAATTCCAAAGGGATGGGGCCGCATGCATAAATGCCCAGGCCCCTGAAGATTTTAAACACACCCTTGGAATCTTTAGCAACCCTTCGTCAGCTGAGTGGAGCAATCGCCCAGGGCAATAAGATACCAGAAGCTCTTTCAAGTAGTCTGAGCCCTGTCCATGTAGGACTTTATAGGTCAAAAGACCGATTTTAAAGGTAATCCACCACTGTACCGGCAGCCAGTGCAGATCGCGCAGCACCGGAGAAATATGACAGGACCGAGAGGTTCCCGACAAGAGCCGGGCTGCAGCGTTCTGCACTAGCTGCAAGCAGCAGATTTCCACCCCAGGTAGCCCTAGGTACAGGGAGTTGCAATAATCCAAGCACAAGGACACAAAGGCATGGACCAACGTGGGAAGATCGCTGGATGGAACAAGGTGCTTAACCCTGGAGATATTCCTTGGCTGGTAAAAAGAGGTCTTGATGATCGCTGACACCTGTGAATGCAGCGTCAGCCCCTCGTCAAAAATTACCCCCAGGTTTCACACCCGTTCAGAGGTTGGGAGTGATAGGCTCCCAAGTAAAAGACTCGAGGGCGAACCAAACGCCGCCCCCCCCCCATCCGGCACCATGGGTCCACAACCAGCACCTCGGTCTTTTCTGAGTTCAACTTCAACCAACTCAAATCCATCCAGTCCTGGATTTCTGTGAGGCAGTTATTGAAGACTGAGAGAGCTCCATCCTAGTCAGGTACAAAAGAAAGGTAGAGCTGGGTATCATCAGCATAGCAGTGAAACCTCAGCCCATACCTTCTTACAGTGTCTCCAAGGGGCAGCATGTACACTTTGAACAGCATGGGGGAACACAGATCCCTGAGGAACCCCACATGACAGACTGGGTCTGAGGAATATACCCCAGTCACCACCCTCTGAGTTCTTCCTGTGAGGAAAGATGTAAACCACCTGAGGACCATACCAAACAGGCCACAGATGAACCTCAGGTGACTGAACAGAACCCTATGGTCCACAGTGTCAAATGCTGATGAGAGATCAAGAAGAACCAAGATGGAGTGGTTCTTCTGATCTCTAGCCATCAAGAGATCATTGAGCACCCGAACCAGCGCTGTCTCAGTACTATGCCTCTTTCAAAAACTGGACTGGAGAGGTTCATAGATGTCATGGATGGTCAGATGGTTCTACAGTAGTACAGCCACCACCTTCTCAACCACCTTCCCTAAAAAGGGGAGGTTAGAGATTGGTCTGTAGTTCGCATAGCAGTCTGGATCCAAAGAAGCTTTCTTTAGGAGGGATGTTACCACCACCTCCTTCAGGGCACTAGGAAGCTCACCTGTTTCCAAGGAGCACCAGACTGTCTGTGCTAGGACCAGACTGATGAAATAAATACAACTCAAAACCAGGGAGGTTGGTCCTGGATCCAAATTACAGCATATAGGGCGCACACTCTGGACAATCCGCATGACATCCATGAACTCCGGGTGGTCAAAAGTACTCCAGGAAAGCTGAGGGCTAGTGACCAAGTGCTGATCCAGAGTAATGCCCACAGAGTGTGTGCTGGTTGGAGCGCCGCCCTTATGTCAGCCACCTTAGTCGCTAAGAATCGAGCAAGTTCATCGCACTCTATTTGCGAAAAGGCTTTCCGAACTTGTAGACAGGCTGGGTTGCACTGTCTGTCCACAGTTCGGAAAAGCAGAGCAGGTCAATTCTGAGTGGCTGCAATCTCCATGGAGGAACTCTGCCTTCTTACGGGTGATTGCAGTTTGATAGACTTGATAATGGTCCATCAATCTAAGGTAGTCGGCCTCAAGGGCAGATCTCCGCCAGCAACACTCTAACCTTCGTCCTAATTGCCACATCTCCCTCAAAGTCCCATCAAACCATGGGGACCGAGGGCGAAGGGAGAGAGGACAAACTCTAATGGGAGCAACGACATCCAGGGTTGCCGAAATGGCCATGTTATAGGCCACCACAAGGGCCTCTTGGTCGCTATTTGCCTTTGGAATACTCAATAGATTGAGTACCACTATTAGGCATTTAGAGCTAACATCTCATAAAGGGCGATACCTAACCATCTCCACAGGGGTAGGCCTATGAAGGAGGGGCACTAAAATTGAACCCCACGGCATAGTGATCGGACCATCTGACTGATTCCACCCCCAAATCTGAGGCTTTGATCCCCAGGAGGAAGACTAAATCAAGAGAGTGACCATATTTATGGGTAGCAGTGGTAACTATCTGTGTATGGTCATCAACTCTAAAAGCATAGCACACAAAACACCAAATAATTAACAGGGACATCAGTCTCTAAAGAAATACAATTTATTTACATGCTAAGAGGCATGAGCCTGATGCGTTTTGGATAATGTATCCTTTTTCAAAGGCTAACAACATCTGAAACAGTGGCCCTAAAATACTAAAACCAAATCTCATCATGATGTCATCCTATTAACAAGCATTACAAACACATGCTGACTTACCTAATTGCAAAAGCTTATTGATCAAATAACAAACACAGCACATCACACAGTATTACTTAATCTATAAATATGAAAGTCCACCATATACATTTTACACAATGCAATACAGAAGCAAGACTAAAATATGAGGAAATGCACATATTCAATATATACACAACTATTTACATTGAACACAAAGGATCTAGTACCATAATAGAATGGATACATAATTAAAATAAAAGGGTTGGGGGAGGAGGGAATGGTTGTGTAAAAAACCTACTTCAATATGGACCATAATGGCCAAGAAAGGGGGGCGGGGGGCAAAAACACCACAAAAGCTACACGAGCTAAGAAAAGGGACATACAAAAAATGACCAGATGAAATACTGAAGTACATATACAGCATCACATTAAAGTACTATTCCCTTAAGGAGTTGAAGGCTCAAAGGTGGTTTGGGGAGCCACCAACAGAAAATGTGGTACACTGCCATATGGACCGGGATCGAGTGGCCAGCAGGGGAGCTGGGCCAGGGAAAAACCCAAATAGTGTACAAGTCAGGCTGTCTACCCAAAGCAGTGTGCAAGTCCAGGCTGTGTGCCTGGTGGGTTCAGAGCCTGAGGGCTGAAATGTTGAAGTGTTCTGTATCTCTTAGCTGCATTACCAGGAATGTAGCCCCGTGGGGGTCCGTCTATGCTTTGTTTGTTCAGTTTGGATGTGAATAAAAGCCACACTTTAGAATCTCATTCCTGGTATTGGACATTACAGTTATTGGTTCCTGTGTTCGGATTTACTTGGGTGCCCCTGTGCAGAGTAGCCAAACCTAGGCCCCTTGTGCCGAGTAACTTATTCCTCCCTGAACTCGGTCCCCACCAGGTACTGCTGTCAGCTTCAACAGCTTACCACCTGTCGTTTGCAAAATGGCAGGGGTGTAGGGTTTACAAATACATCATCAAATATTAGATATGGTTGAGATGGGGTGCTCTCTAAAGAAATTGCAATCTCTAGGGGTGTGAAACAAGGATGCATGTTGGCAGCACTTCTTTTTAACCTATATATAGAAACATTGAGTAGTAATATTAAGTTAATTGACTCTTTTGCACCTAAGATAAATAACGAGTTAATACAATTACTATTTTACACAGATGACACAATTGCGATCTCACAAACCCCTGTAGAGTTACAAAGAGCAGTACTAAATATTACGGAGTCATTGAGCAAGTCAAAAATCATGGTGATCGGGCAAAAGAAGTGGAATAGTGATAAAAATTGGATAATAGGAAACAATAAATTTGAGGAAGTAGTATAGTATAGGTACGTAGGGGTGATAATTCATAAGAAAGCAACCTGGATACAGCATTTACCTGAGGTAAAGTCCAACGCATACAAATAATCTGATGCAATTAGAAGGTTTGCATATAAAATTGCAAATAATTCATTTGTGGCCTTAAAGAAAACATTTGATACTAAGTGTGTGTCAGCTGCTATATGGGGAGTGAAATATGGGGGTTATATATGGAAAAATAAAATTTAGAGGTGCTGCAGAATTCATTTTTGAGAATAACAAATTTACCTAGAGATTACCCTGCTAGTTTTTTAAGAGTAGAAACTGGGATGCTCCCCATCAAAACAAAAATCTTGATTTGTGCTGTAAAGTGACTGTGTAAAGTTCAAAAAATGAAGGATAATAGGCTACCAAAGTTGTGTTGGAATGACTTTAAAAATAAACAAGCACTATTTGGGACAAATAATGGTTGGTTTATGAAACTGAACCATGTGCTGAAAATGGCTGGCTTTGTGGAAATCTAGAATGGGAATGCGGTTAATATTGAATCATATGTGAGTGAGGTAATAGCAAGGTTAAAAGATATTGCAGTGCAAGAAGATATGGGTAGAATCCATGCGATTGATATGCATGGTTTGTACTCAAGTATCAAAACACAATGGACATGGAGAAGTATCTAATAAAATGTGAAAACTATAAGCATAGAAATGTGACGTGTATGACAAGATTGGCCAGCCTGGGCAGCACACTTTTCAGTTTACAAAATAAACTATGGTATAAGTATGAAAAATTGCAAATGTGATAATAAAATGGCACCAGAAACTGGTCATGTATTAGCTGAATGTATGGTATGGCAAGAACAAAGAAACAAATACCTTATTCCACTGTGTGAGCAACAGGGAGATGATTTTATAAAGGTGGTGTTAACGTTGAATGAGATTAAGCTTCTTTTTTACTAAAATGTGAAGCAGGTGTGAATATAATTATTTATCTAATTGTATATGATATGTTATATGAGAAATGTCTTATGTATTTTTTTATGAATGTAACAAGTTTGATGTTTTATACATTTATTTAATAAAAGAATCTGATATCAATCTGAATCTGGTCCAGCTGGTAAAGTGTTAATTTTCAATCAGAAAAGACAGACAAAATCAATGTTGCAATGGTTGGTGTAGCTCAATACTCCAACATTCGTAAGTTTCAGAACACCTTGTTCCTTGCACCTTACAGTGAGCTCCCTGCAAACAGTAAACACCAAGCATTGTAGTATTTAGGTTGGTCTCTTTTTTGACTAAAAACCGTTAACTCTTTACCAGCTTAGGGAGCGATGAGGACAATTAGTAATTACCCGTTACCCATCTCAAACTACCGGACCTGAAAATTACACTGTTATGGCAGGTAGGGTAGCACATTACCAGAACTACCTTGCCTAGTCAAAAATAGGCGATACCTGCACTACAGTAGCTGCCTGTTGGGTAGCCCATGCTTAATAATAAGGCACTTTAAGGGGTGCATTATGGTGGGCTAATGGCCTTCCTAGATGGTGGAAACACTTGACTTTGTCTTGTGCTTTAACCCACCAAGGCGGGCCATTATCCCCTATAATACACATCCTGCAATGTCTTATTACTTACTTAAGCTGTTTTTACTGCAGTATTTTGTGACATGTCATTTACTGCAAGTTACTGCATTTATCACTGCTGGCTCCATTATATGATGAAAATTTGGGGTCAGAATATTAAAAAGCAACAAAGTTACAGTATGAAGATATGTTGAAATTTTCAACACTTACCCATAATTTTGGTAATTTTCTATATGTTGGCCCCAAATTTTCAACATAGTCATTTTTTCCACACCACCTCATGAATGTGACAGGCGCTGTTTTTTAAATTCTGGTCAAAATGTGTTTTCACACTTGTGGTGTGAAATGACATTTCAGCCAGTATTTTACAAATGACATGTATCATGTTCAGGGGTAGGGATTTTAATAAAAAGACTGTGTTGAAAATTTGAGATCAAAATGTTAGGAAAAAAAAAAAAAAAATAGCCATGAAGGTACATTGAAAATGTTCAATGCTCGCTCATAACTTTGGTAATTTTCAATATTCTGACCCCAAATTTTCAACATAGCCATTTTTTCACACCACCTCATGAATGTGATAGGTATCATTATTCAGATTCTGGCAAAAATGTGTTTTCACGCTTGTGGTGCAAAATGATGGTTTGGATAGTATTTTATAAATGACACCTGACATGTTCGGGGGGGTTAACAAAAAAACTATATTGAAAATTTGGGATCAGAATGTTATGAAAAGAAAAACTTATGAAGTAACATTGTTTGCAGGGGTGGCCGTTGGCCCAGTAGGGACCATGTTGCCTTCCCATACCAGTGACCCATGTTTGGTTGCAAGTTGAGTGAGTCAGCTGAATGGGCTGAGGCTGGGGGGAAGGTGTAGTGGTGTGTGGCAGTAGCCCCAGCCTGGGAAGGGACAGAGCAGTGTTCTGGGATATAGACAACACCTTGTGGTGGGCTGGGGAGCCTTCCCTCACAAGGGGTTGACATGCATGTGGAGGCCTAATGGGAAAATGCACTGCGACGGGACAAGTGGGGTGGCAAGAAAAATTGGGGAATAGTCAATTCAGGCAGGATGTAGGTTGGGTCACTGCAGGCCCCCCTCCATCAACAGGCCCCCCTGCTGCTGTCAGCCACACAGCCCCATTACGCTCCATCTCAGGAACTTACCTTGTACCTTTGGTCCCCCCAACCACAGATTCCCCCCATGACAGGGCATAGAAGGGGGAGGGACAGACCCCCCCCCCCGAGTCTGTCAGCCAGTTTGGTAGTCAGTTGCCCTGCCGCTGTTGGGGTTAAAGAGCAACTCTGCTCTTCAGGGTGTGCATTCATAAATAAGATGTTTCAGCTATTACAATTTACCAGAGAATACATATTTTCAGTGTTTCGTTCCAAGGATTACAGCACATTTTGGTAATCTAACAAATCTGTATAAGAAACGTTTGCCCTCCTCGTTAACCTCACAGTGCCTTTGTTTATGTCTTCATACTGCCCACCATGACAACAGACTGTGATGTCACAAACAGTGATTGTGTGGTTGGAATGGGAAGAGTCAGATACAGTTTAAAAGACTCAGTGAAGTAAGTACTGCATTATCTACAATATTTAGTAGACCAACAGCAGGGAAGTGAAAAAAAAAACATAACTAGAAAATAATAAAGTTAGAACAGAATTGGTGTAAATCTTGTATTGCTAAACTTTTTATTGTAGTAGAGAGTTGTTCTTTAAAATATAAAAAAGAAACAAGTTATTAAGAAATGTGTGCAGTGCTGACCTTTGGCCCAGCAGGCAGCGTGTTGTGGTCCCATGCCAAAGACTATTTTGGGGACAAGCCCAGGGAACTGGCTTGGCAGCATGAGGATGGGAGCCAGCAGTGTGTCACACCATGGCTCCAGGCCTAGGAAGGTATTGCACACTGTTCTGCCACATGGTCGATTCCTGTGTTGCGCGGGGAGCCTTTCTTCACAAGGGATTTAGCAGCATAAGCAGCAGACTTACAGATAAAACAAACTTTTATCATACGAGGTCCCCTCTGCGTATTTCATTTATGCAGTAGGATAGGACCTTGTGTGATAGACTATTTAGGGGGCTTTTTATTTTTTAAAGATATTGGCCCAGATATTCAAACTGCACCCAAAAAGTGCGCAATAGCAGGAGCAAGCGCAAGTCTATTGCGCCCATGCGCAAAAGACGCGATATTCAAAAACGGAGCAGGCCAAACTGCGCCTACAGCCAACGACTGAATATCGCACCACCTGAGCCATAGCACAACTAGGGAGGGGAAGCTGAGCAGATCTGATGTGCATAGCGCAACAAGGGATGTTTAGCTGAGCAGTCCAGAGGTGCCATAGCGCAACCAGGGACGCCCCCCAACAGCAGAGCAAGGTAACTGCACAACCAGGGAGGTAGGGGCCCACCACCCATGCCACAGATGGGCATAGGAACACACAGCAGAACAGACATCGTCCCCCCACACCCCATGCACTGCACAACTGGGGAAGGGCTGAAATAACCACTGACCCATGGAGACAAGCAAACAACCCACAGCCGGGCCATGGTGCCCCATCACACCTACCGGCAAGCTGTGACTGGCATACAAGGAGGGCTGACCACCCCGTGCCACACCATCCCCCCAATGCAGAGCACACCCTGCAATGTGACCCCCAGACACCCCCCCATGAGCAGTGACCACCACTGCAGGAAACCCCATGCATGCCACCACCCCCACTGTGACACTGCAACCCTGTGCACCACAGAACCATGCAAGCCAGCCCCACCACGAGCACCCATCAGCGGGTGGCAGCACACAGCAGCGCAACAACAGCAGACACAATGCCACCACGCACATTCCCCCCGAGGTACTGCTGAGTCCAACCATGCTTTGGCACATGAGGTACCCCACACGGGACAGGGCGTGCCCCGGACACCACCACCAGTGGTACAGCACCCTGCACAGTAGTCCAGTGACACACCCCGACCCACCACTGGCCACAACAGCCAGCACAGACACCAACAGTGGTGCGTGGAAGCATGCACCACACTGGATGCCACACAGTGTATGGACAGACACCCACCCATACCCAAGGGCACAACAACACAGGGACGCAGTTGTGGGGCAACCAAACCCCCAGTGTGGGCCCATGTAAACTGTGTACACACAACCCGCAGTCCTCCATGGCACTGGAGTGCCAGCCACCCTGAGCAGGCTCTGTGGACCCGTACACCACCATCATTCGCCTGGAGCACAAGTCACAGACAGTGGGGCACATCCCCTGCAACACACACAAGGCACAGCATGGAGGTGGGACAAGAACTGTGGTGCCCACGGTGCCATCTGAGGCAGACATGCACCACACCAGTGACAGGAGGCAACCCAGCAATGTGACGGGTACAGTGGCTGCCCTGCAGGGACTGCCACCACTGACATGCCAGCGGACCGTGCAGGTCACAGACATGCATGTGTGTCAGCTGCACAGGCCATGGACAGGCCGATGAGTGCGCCATGGACACAGAGCATGCACCATGGACCTCTGCACACAGTCATCCAGTGCACAGGGCACAACACACACACACACACACACACACACCACAGACACTGACTGATAGCTACCCCCACACCATAGTCACCTCCACATGGACATACACACACCCATGGCCGCACCACCCCTGACGCCATGCACACCTCTGCAGCTGAGCACCTATAGCCTGCTGCAAATCAGAGACCACCACAGTATTCATATCAAAATTAAATGTATTGAACAAATATATATAAAATTCAACTATATACAATATTACAGAAACTACATACAAGGTTGGGGGGGCTAAACAAGGTGGGTGTAGGTAGAGGGCAGGGTGGACAAATGGGATGGAAAGGAGGGGTGTCAGGGTGGCTCCAGGGGGTACAGGAATAGTGGGACCAATTGAACCCTAGCAGGAGCGCCTCTCCCCGCTCTGACTCCTACGGGCTCTGTGCCTCCTCAGGACCCCAGTGTCATCAATTCGTCTGAGGATGTCCAGCGATGCCCTTGCCACCATTAATATCTCCCGCAGCGCCTCCCTGATTTCACGTAGATGGCAGGTACCTAGGACAAGGGAGCACAGTCAATAGGTGTGAATGCACAACCCCATACAGCCCACCCACTGTGCATGGCATACGGCCGTGGGACATACCTCTGTGATGGTGTGTGACCACCCGCAGTGATCACGTCCACATGACTTGCCCGCCCAGGCGCATAGCAGCCATGCGAGCGCTGCACACACCACCGGCCAAGCCACACAGCAGCACTGTGGCCGCTTATGACATGTGGCTATGGATGCAAGCAGTGGCACACCTATGTACCTGGTGCACGCATGGACCACCATTGATGCACTCCCAGACATGCATTGCCACTGGACAGTGTTGACTGTATGAAGTCGTGCATGGCAGTGGTGTCGATGGATGGTGGCCATGCCCGCTGCCCACCCTGTCACACAGCATGCATAGTAATAATGGATGTATGGCACTCACCTTCATCGGGCCGGTCAAGTGGGTGGTGAGGGCCCTCGCCCCACCTGGCTGCGCCATGCTCTTCCTGCCGCTGCTCTTCACATGCACGGCAGTGTTTCTCCAGGCCTGTGGGACAAACATGGAGAGAGGAACATCAGTACAATTCCATAGCAAAGTTCCCCTGCCCCCAGGTGTGTGCCCTCCCACCCAGCCAGACCCACCCACCCCACACCCTGTGAACACCACCACAGCCAACCCCGGACGGTCCCTCCCCATGTGCTGGACACATACAACACTGTTACCCATATGGAAGATAAAAATGTGTTGATGTAACCTCTACCTGACCATGGCACCGTGCCCCTCCTGGCACGTGCCCGCAGGCATGCCAGTAGCTCCGGCTCCCTCCGCCGCAGGTCCCCATATCTGTGCCTGCACTGCTCAGTGCTCCTCCCCCTTCCAGTGGCCTTCTCAAGGGCAGTGACCACCTCCTGCCACACCTGGGTCCTGGCCCTGTCCAGGGGTACCTCCCCGAACAGAGGCCCATGGTGTGGTTCCACAATGGCCACTAGGTTGGCTAGTTCGATTGCAGACCACTGGGCTGCCCTTCTGCGTGCCATTCTCGGTGCTGTATTTGGCAATATGGCGCTCTGCAGCGTGGCTCCCCACATGCAGATGCTGCGCGGTACAGCGCTGCCATTCCCTATCATGCTGTCACCCAGCATCGTGATAGAGGTGCACCCATGCCTGACGCATGGCGCCTAGGGGCAAAGGTTGGGCACAGGGTCAAGGGTCTCTGGTGCATGGACACGCACAGTGCCACTGGAACACAATGCATGTAGCGTGATTGGCTGCCTGTGTGCCAGCACCATAGCAGCCTACCGCACAGTTGGCCCAATGCGCCTATGATGGCCCAGTGCCACAGTGCCATGTAGTGACCATCGCTATAGCGCCACTGGCACAATGGTGGCCGTGCCCTGCATTGCCTACCGTGCACAGCACGTCATCAGCCTGGCAGACACCTGTGTCAGCAACCCGGGCATGCGCAGTGAGGTGTGTACTACGCATGTCACAGAACTGCACCATTGGCTCAGCACGGTTAACACAATTGCACAAAGCGCAACAGCGTGATATTCAGCTGTCATATGCAAATCATCTAATCAGCCATTTGGTGGTGCAGCACTGCAATTTGCATCTACTTGAAGTTGCGCCTCGCCTCATTTGCATGGGTTGCGCTATAAAAGTGCGACATTGGGCTGCAGTGGCCATAATCGTGTTACTGCAGTCTATTGGTGAGTTGCATGCTGTTTGGGAGTGTGGACTGTGGATTTAGGACATGCATGGACTGCACAGTCACAGGTAACTGCCATTCTTACAGGCTACATAATGACTGAGCAAGTTGTTGGAGAGGAGGAACACAGTGGTGGGAGGAGGAGGAGGCCTAACTTTACCAAGGCCGAAACCAAAGCCCTGTTTGAGGCCTACCTGGATCAGGAGCCACTTCTCAGTGGACAGCGGGGAACACCTCAAGCCCGTGCTGCTGCATGGGTGGAGGTGGCACGTGTTGTGAACCTGCATGGCAACCACCAGCGCTCCGTGCAGGAGTGTAAGAAAAAGATGGGCATGGACAGGAGGAGGAGGATAAAGAAGGTGGTTGCCATCTGGGCAGCACGTGCTGCAACAGGTGGGGGACTGCCGGAGGTGGTACAGCTGACCCCACAGGAGGAGAGGCTTGCTGGAAGCATGCAGCGCAGTGCCATTGAGGGTGTTCCAGGTGGTGGCCCATCACTGCATGGTAAGTCATGGTCTGTCTTTGGGGGGGGGCAGGGTAGGTCACATGCAGTAACGCGACTTTGCTTTCCCTTACAGATCCTGGGCATCTGCATGGGTCAGCGGTGGTGGGCTTGTCCACTGAGGACAGTCAGCTGGAGATGGAGGAGGGCCCATCCACCTCCACAGGTATACGTGGATCATTGCGAGAGTGGGGCCGCCTGGCTGTCCACACTGATGTTGTAACAGGTATGGAGGAGGCCCTGCCTGTAATCCCAGCATGCTGGCTCCATGGATGCCAGTATAGACTGGGGCCGTGCAGAGTCAGTCACGTGATGATGATGATGATGTTAACATCATGGGCAGTGACACGTGTGTGCCAGGGCCACACAGCAGGGCACCGCACTCCATGCTGTCGGTGGTGCTGCCGTGGAGGCCTGCGTGTCAGCACAGTCTCAGCCTGTGCCTGTCAGCACCAGTGGGGCAGCACTGGTGTCTGTTCAAGACAGTGGGACTGTTGTGGCCACTGCGGTGGCACTAATGAGCCCTGGGGAGCGACAGCCAGAGGGGCAGCATTGGCAGTCGGCCAATGGGCTTGGGGGTACAGGGTTCAGCGGCAGTGTCTGTGCACCTCCTGTGGATATGCCCAGACCTGGTCCTGGTGTGCAGCACCCACCCTCAAGGGGTGCTGATCATCAGGGCCGTGCACACCCTGAGGGACAGGATGCTGAGGAGGCAGATGACCTCTTGAACGAGCACACCCGCCTACTGCAAGCATCAGTCCAGCAGCAGATGCGGCTTGCAACATCCGTGGATGCACTGCATGTGGCTCTGGAGCGGGCAGAGGAGTGTCACAGCAGGGACACCACTCTGATCCTGGCAGGGATGGACCATTTGCGGGAGGATGTGACCGCTGCCATTGACAGGCATGCACAGGCATTCACTGCTGTCATGGCCACAATGGGCACACAGTCAGGTGCCCATGCATCGTGGAGACCACACAGTGCACTGTCCACCCCATTCCCGGTGTCATGCGACTCCCACCCTGTTGACACCGGGTTCAGCTGTGGGCATCCTGAGCACTCCTGGTGCAGGCATATTCGGTGTGCTGCAGACCCCTGTGTGAGCACGGTCGCGTTCATGCAGTGGAACCCCTAGGGGACCAGCGGTGCCACACCATGAGGCCAGTGGTCAGCCTGTCAGTGCTGGTGGGTCTTGGCAGGGCCGCCCACGCATCCGTGGTGGCCAGGGCACTGTGTCACGTGACTGACCTGTCTCCCAGCATGGCTACTGTCTGGTGCTGCCCTGTGTGCATTGTGTTTCAGTGGGCAGTGCACGGGTGGGTACCCGGCCCTGCACGCTGACACACAGTCCACCTGCACACCCTCCCAGCTGCTGTCTGCAGTTGCATGTCCATGATGCCTGCATTGCACTGTACAACAATGTGCAATGGTGCTTCAGCATCTGACACATGCACATGGACAGGCAGTGGGCGTGGTGGCCTGTGGACATGCGTGTTGCTAGGGTTGGCATTCTGGGTCGGTGTGCCTCCTGCCCTCTGTGCACGTTTGGTGCATTGTGTGTGTGTGTGTGTGTGTGTGTATGTCCATCCGCATGGCATGTTAATCCTCACCCATCCCTGGTGTGTGTGTGTGCTTCTGTGCCCTGCCACTTCCCTTGATGGCATGCACCCCTGGTATGTGTCCATGCGTGTTTGTGGGTTGTGCCTTAGCCACTGATGGTTGCACATGGCCCCATGACTTACCTGGGTTGGCTGAAGTGCTCCTCCATGATGGTGTCCCGGTGCAGCTGTGCCGACCGGATCAGTCGGGGGTCCTGTCGGCCAAGGGGGGCTGCCCATCACCATTGTCACCGGTGTCCTCATCATCCCCATCGCTGTCCCCCTCTTCATGTACGGCTATCCCACATTCATTGGCCATGTTGTGCGGGATGCAACAGGCCAGGAATAGCCCGCAGACCTTTGAGGGGCTGTACTGTAGGGCACCGCCGGAGGTGTCCAGGCAACGGAAACATGCCTTCAGCATCCCGAACACCTGCTCGATGACATATGTGGTGGCATGTGCCTCATTGTAACGTTGCTGCGATGGGGTTGCGGGCCACCAGTAGGGTGTGAGCAGCCAGGGACAGAGTGGGTATCCACTGTCACCTGTGTGTAGAGGGTGGAGGTTAGTTTGGTGATCAGCATCGCCCTGCCCCAGGCCATGTAGGCCACTACCCATGTCACCTCTGGCCATGCCCCCCCAGGCCCTATGATTGTCCATGTGGTTTGCATACTCACCCACTAGGTGTCCAGTGGGGATGTCCCCACTCTCGAATCTGTGGCACAGTGCTGACTGGTGCCAGATAAAGGCATCATGTGCTCCCCAGGGTGCATGGCACATACATTGATTATGTGCCCCCTGGCATCGCACACCACCTGGCAGTTGATGCTGGCATAGCCCTTGCGATTGATGTATGAGGCCCCCTCGGGGCCAGGTGGTGTGCATATGGCCACATGGGTGCAGTCTATTGCCCCTAGCACACCAGGCATACGTGCTACCCTGTGGAACTCCTGTATGTTTACTGTGCACCCCGCCACTGTGCTAGGGAAATGGATGTACTCCGCAGCATGTGGCAGCAGTGCGCTGAGGAACTGGGTGAGGTGGCATGACGTGGCCGACTGGGTTATGCTTGTGGTGTCCCCAGTTGGTCTCTGGAAGGTACCCGTGGTGAGCAAGCACATGCAGGCTTTTACTTTAGTCTCCACTGACAGTGCATGGCTCCGTCGTGTGGGTGCCTGCATCACATCACTGCACAGCTCACAGAGCCACCTCAGAATTGCCCTATTCAGGCGGTACTGGCCCACAATCTCAGTATCGCTGTACAGCTCGAAGCTGGTGCGGGCTCGGTACTGCCTGTTGGGGGCATACTGCCAATGGGCTCTTCCACAGCCACGCCACGCCCCCCTGCTGCACGCCTTCTCACCCCCCTCATAACGGCCTCCATTTGGAAGGTGGCACTGGCCATGTCCCTGGCTTGTGTTCACCCCCCAGCAGCTGTTACTGTATTCCCCCCGCTGTCCTCCCTGCTACTTCCCCTGCACCGGGAACACCTGCCTTTGGTGGCCTCTGTGCTGTGTGGCACTTCCCCCTTCTGCACTAGCTGTGGCTCCTCATACCTTCCCTGTGCCTGGGTGTTCAGGGTGCCCTTTCCCTGGCCTGCCCTGTTTGTCCCTCCTGCCCTGTCTGTCTGCCTAGAGTTCTGCCTCATGTGGCTTCCCTGTAGCGTTCTTGCACCTCTCCCTTGCTCCTTTTATTTTAGCTCATTTCCGCTTATGGCGCAACTTCACTTAGCCCTATTGCGATGGCGAAGTCGTTGAATATCGCACTGCGCCATTTATGCATGGTTTCCTCCTCCTTCAGTTGCACATGCCTTCATCATCATTGCGCTGTTGCTCAGCATGATTTCGAGGGCACAACTGCCTCCTGCTGAATATCGCAGAATGGCGCAATTTCGGACTTGCGCAGGCACAACCCTATTGCGCATGGCTCAACTCTTTTGAATATCTGGGCCATTATTTATAAAAGTTTCATAGTTTATTTTGTGAACTAGTAGTAATATGTGTTCATTCTCCTGGTTACCACAGCCATTGCATGGACATGGTGTCAGGGCAATGAGCTGATGTGGCAATGTGGCAATTCATTGGTACCACAGACCTTCCCCAGAAATTACAAACCTTTGTCACAAAAGTTATGTGGCAAATGGGAATCCTGCCACTGAACTTGATCCCAAAGTGCCACAGAACAATTTGGGCCTTGATCATAAGCAGAACTTGCAGTGCCGTAAAACCATCTATACATTAAGTGCAGAGTGACAGAAAAAAACAAAACAAACCTTTAGAAATGTAAAATAAAACTAACTTGCTGGAATATTGTCAATGTGACTCAAACACTGCAGTGAAAAAACGGGCCCTGGCCAGAGCTGATGGGGCTGCAGGTGATGAAGAGGTGGTAAAAATATGGAAAATTTGTTTTTTTAATAGTTTACGCCAAATTTGCAACATAGCCTTTTAAAGACCCTGTTTCATGAAGAAGGGCAGAGAAAATGTTCAACTCCTGGCCTAAAGGTGATTTTGTGCAGGAACTGCGAAATTAACTTTCAGGACATAAAAACACATTTTGGGCAGGAGTTGAAAAATGACAGCTGTCAAATTACTGTGGTGCTGTAAAGAAATGGCTATGCAGAAAATTCAAGGTAAAAATATTAAAAATTACCACAGTTAAGAGGCTGCATTTGCAAAAATCAACATAGGCTCATAACTGTTGTGTTTTTTAATAGTTTTACACCAAATTTTCAACATAGCCTTCTTATGACCCCACCTCATGAACAAAGGCAGAGAAAATGTTTAACCCCTATCTGAATGGTGATTTCACGTAGGGATCAAGAAATCACCTTTTGCAATGTAAAAAAACATGGTCAGGATTTGAAAAATGACAGCTATCACGCTTACAAGTTGCTGTAAACATATGGCTATGTTGTGAATTTGGGGGAAAAATATTGAAAATTACCAAAGTTACGAACCTACATTCACAAGTCAACGTAGGCTCATAACTTGGTTGTTTTTTTTAATATTTCAACACAAATTTTTCAACATAGCCTCCTTATGATCCCACCTCATGAACAAGGGCAAATAAAATGTTCAACTCCTGCCTGAAAGATGATTTCATGCAGGGACCGCAAAATGACCTTTCAGGGTGAAAAAAAAAAAAACATTTTGGCCTGGATTTGTAAAATGACAGCTGTCACACTCATGAGGTGCTATAAGGATATGGCTATGTTGTGAATTTGGGGGATAAATATTGAAAATCACCAAAGTTACAAGGCTGTGTTCGCAAAATTCAATGTAGGCTCATAACTTTGTTGTTTTTTAATATTTCAACACAAACTTTTCAACATAGCCTTCTTATGACCCCACCTCATGAACAAGGGCAAAGAAAATCTTCAGCTCTTGCTGAAAAGGTGATTTTCATGCAGGGACTGTGAAATCACCTTTCAGGACAGATCTGCCTAATGACAGTTCAATCGTTCATGAGGTGGGGTCCCAAAGAAGGTATGTCGAAAATTTTGGGCCAAAATACGTAAAAATGGCCAAATTTTGGCACTAAGTTTAAAATCCCATTGAAATACATTGTACCGCATACCTGTTTCCTCAGTTTGTGGTCTGACTTTGAAGAGTGAAGATACGTTCATGTCCACAGAAGATTACGGTGCTGGACTCTCCCGTGGGTAAGTAAGGGCTTTGGAGGAGGTGCTGACTGGGAGGGTTGGGGGTAACTACGCGAACAGACAACGATGAACAGCTTTCTTATTTTTAGGTTTAAGAAAAAAAGACAGAGGATTCCTGTTCAGGACACTGGGGGATTGGGCACCCCCAGTGTCAGTGTTATGTTTGTGGGGGGGGGGAGTTACTGCTGGTGGAAGAATGGTGCTAGAATGAGCTGCTAGGATCTTTACTCTGCTTGGGGACTATTGTGCTGTGGGAGCGAAACCCAAATACAGTATGTTAAATATTAGATAACGGCGTCTCTCCCCAGGTTCCCTGCAAGGAGCACTCACACACCTGCATAACCACATTCCTTGGACAGTCCTTCATTGTTGTAATGTGCACATTTATAAGGCTTGCTCCATAGACAAAAGTGAGCAACAGTGCAACCAAACCAAAACACCCTACCAACGAAAGGTGTTAAATATTAGACAACGGCTTCTCTCCCCGGGTTCCCTGCAAGGTGCGCTCAGTCTTCCATTGTTGTAATATCCACAGTTATTGTTCTTGCTCCCTGTTTATTAAAGCAGTCGTGGTTCCACACCAAAAACCAGTGTTACAGAGAGTGAGAGCGCAGGAGCCACGTGCCCGAGAACTAGACACCCGAACCAAAACCCCCTACCAATGAAAGGAGTGAGTGCAGAGCAGTCGGTGTCCTGAAGTGGCGTCTTGTGTGTCAGTCTGAGCGACGGATTATGGGCAGCACAACGGTGCCTGTTCTGTGTGTTGCTGGCACGCAGTAACCATGAGGTCCCCTGTTCCGCCCCTGAGCATTCCCCCGAATGAGTGATGGTGAAAGAGACACATATGGTGCACCGAGCAAGACTGAGCACATGACAGTGACACATGGAGCACTGCAGCCCTCATAGGACAAGACACATTGCCCCAGTCAGGTAACCGACATCCAGTTGTGCAGTCACGGCCCCTGGGGGACCACTCTGTCTCTGTCTATCTGTCTGCAAGCACAGACCGAGACATGGGGAGCTGGGGGGCTGCAGGAGTTGTCATCGAGGCACAGAGAGAGTGGAACATATTGGTAGTGGGGTGTGCTTCCCAAGAACAATTAGCTTTAGACAGCTTACCAACCTCTAGTCCGATCAGTAGCTGCTGGCCCGTTCCATCCGAGATCCGATCAGTAGCTGCTGGCCATCCTTTGATGTTGGGGTGGGGGTGTGTTTCCCCAAGAACAGTTGGCTTTAGATATACAGGGAAAATGGCTGTTTTACTCAGCTCACATGCTCTGCACAAAATTTAAGGAAAATTGTAATTTTAAGGAAAAAAGAAATGCTAGTTGCGCTGTGCTACGCATGCGCTAATAGTTGTGCATGAGCAGTAGAGTTCGGTGACTTTTTTTTTTTTAGGTCTGCCGACTGCCATTTCTTTTTTTCTGTAAAATTACAAACACAAGAGTGTCACTGGGGGTGCCCAATCCCCTTGTGTCACGATCAGTATGCCCCTGGTGTTTCTTAAAATTAGAAATAGTCATCATGAGGTGAAAAAAAAATGCGAGTGAGTGCAGAGTGTTCCAGAGATGTGACCACTGAGGTGACATTTGTCACCTCATCGTGTTTGTTTGTTTTGCAGTCCTTTTTCACTGATAGCAAAAGGTCTGCAGGGTTCCGCCCACTGCAGCCCTAAAAATAGGTACCTGAGTTTTTGTCCTAAATCTGTGAGACCTCATACTGAAGGAACTTGAAGCAGACTTTTAGAACCAATGCAGTTCCTGCTGGGGAACAGGTTGCTGTGTAAATAGTGAAAGGTACTGCAATAGCTGAGGGCATTTTGCAGTCTTACATTAGTTTTGTGTCAGCGGTTCTCCCTTTCTTCCTGGGCTGTCACTGGTGGGTCTCTGCGCATCCCACAAGCCTCGCTATTCAGTGTACATTCGGTCACTCTTTCTGCATGTGTCAGTGGTGTGTTAGGGCTGCTTTGTGTGTCTGTGTCCTCGTGCATGTGTGTGAGTGTGCCTGTGTGAGGCTGGGATGCTGCCCCTTCTGCCGGTGCTCCTGTGACTGTTTAACTCACATTCAGAATCATGTGGGTAGGGTAACATGGCGAGAAAGTATGACAGATGTAGGGGTGGGCAAGCCAGAATAGGCTTGAGCCTGGCTAGTTCCTGACTCTGCTCGACCTCTATAAGCAATTGAGCCAAGTTCAAGATGAGCTAATTATAATCAAACCAAGCATTTTAGTCAGGGTTCTTTTGATAGAAATTGCCAAAACTTTTGGCTGAATGTGAAAGCGTCGTGTGGTTCCCGATTGAGCGGGTGCAAGGAGTCATGGGTATTACACCCATTTAGTGACGTCGCTACCACCACTGCTCTTATTATAACAGCAGTGGTGGTCCTTTATTATATGGCTTCTAAGGGGGCCTTGATACCTATAATGTTACTTACAGCAACAGCATGTCCACGTGTTGCTGTAAGTAACATTACAGGTATCAAGACCCCCTTAGAAGCCATAAAATAAGCATAAGGGACCACCACTGCTGCTATAACAAGAGCAGTGGTGGTAGTGACATCACTAAATGGGTGTAATACCCATGACTCTTTGGGCCCGCTCAATCGGGAACCGCACGGCGCTTCCACGTTCGTCTGAAAGTTTCGGCAATTTATATCAAAAGAATTCGTGGATTAAAAATTATGACCACTGCTGCCTCAGACTCCCGCAGCAGCATTGTAAGGTATGTGGGGACGAAAGCAGGCTGCAGTGGTTCTTTACAGGTCACCTTTAAGAAGGCTTTTGCTTTCTTCTGTGATGCCAATCTGTACCCTTGGTTTGACCTGGTAGCAGCACTGCCTGAACATTCCAAAGTGGAGGGGCTGGAGCTCTCAGTTTTGAAAGAACTGAGCATTCTGGTTCAGTTGGAAGGAGCCTTCAGCCTGGCATGTAATGCCTGGCTCCTTCTATGTAAACCCTCTCTTCTCATGGAGTTGGCGTCGAAATAAACAGTTCGTACGTGGCGGCTGCCATTGCCCGATATTTCCTAAAAGGGGGGGGGGTGCCCCTCTCCAGAAGCAGAAATACCAGTTTTAGAGTTCATTGAGGAGCTTCTGTGAGGATGAACTGTAGCTGAGAACTGCTGAAAGTCTGAGGTGATATTTTTCCTTGTTCTAAGAGGGGAAATGACAAAGCTTCTGAGTTTTAAATGCCCAGTGCTACTTTCTGGGTTTTGAACAAAACATTCCTGTCAGAGGGTGACTGTCTTGGAGTAAAAGGGACTGTCGTGTCTCTATTTTTGAAAAATGGGTTGGAGTGCTAGAAGAGGCACTAGTTATGTCCCCTTTGGGCACCAAAAGGCTGTGGTATTTCCACAGTGAAGATGTTCTGAGGAAAAAATGTCTGGTTAATGCTGTCTGCCTCTGACAGTAAAATGTGATAGTTTACAAAAGCCTGTGTGTGACTCTGCTTGTCACACAAAGTGAGAGACTGATTACTAGCCCTGGGGCTAGTATGTGAGATGTGCCCTATAAAGTGTCAATGTAATTCTGCCTGCTGATTTGGACTGTTGGGACCCTTCTCTCATGGGGGTCAGCACTTAAGTAAGGGTGGGGGCAGACTTCTGTGGCACCTCGGACCCCCAGGGAATGCTCTGCCCTCTGTTTCCCCTAAATTATAGTCATGTGGGGCTGTCCTCTAATGTGGACTTGGACTCTTCTCTCACGGGGGTCAGTGCTTGAGGGAAGAGTGAGAGGCTTGGTCCATGGCACCTCAGACCCCCAGGGGACTGCAGCCTCTCCCTGCCGTTTAAATTCTGGGATTGGAAACAAAGGAAAGTAAAGAGCCTGCTATGTGTGTTCCCTGAAGGAAGAAAGATAAAATCAAGTTAAATAATGCCCTAGGGTGTAACACCTAGCTCCTCAGGGTGATAAGCGGTAATGTGGGGAATAATTGAACTGTCCTGCTGTGGGATTAGAACTGATGACCACCCTGTGGTCTGTCCTGGCTAGTTGATATGTAACATCTGCATCCATGGATAATACGTTTTAAATAAAAGGATCCTGTTTTGGATGTTAACCTTTACTATTCCATTTGGACATTGAGTTATTAAAATGTTTATTGCATCGTTTAAAGTTATGCCTAACCAGTTTAACTCTGCAGCCTTGCCAGCCTGCCTGTGTTATGGGATGCCTGGAGGTCACCCTATTTGACAGAGGTCAAGTTAGGGCATTCTATATTTGTGCTTGCCCCTCTGAAATTGTTGGCTCCTTCCTTAGAAGCCAGGGGATAAAGGAATTACATCTATATTAAGTTGTTTGATTTAGTCTGTAAATTGTTTATATTGTCTGTCTTTTGTACTCTGTTGTATAGCACACAGACCCTTTGGAACTGGGCACTATGTAGATAAATTTGTCTTGCCTTTCCTCCTTTCTCCTACAAGTAATCCTTCTTCCTATGCAGCCCAACATGATATTAGTCTCCCATATACACTACTCTAGTGAGATTTCTGCTTATGGTTATTGTTGTTTCTGTCCACTGTGAGCCATGCTATGGGGCCCTTTGAATATGGCTCCCCTCAGCTGATCATTCCACTATACAGAGTGAGCAAGCACAGGGGCACTTTCATTCTGTGGCAGGCGGCTGGCCAAGGAGGGGGGGTTGTATCGGTCGCCTTCTCGTTATGACAATAAGATGCATGCAGAATTGAGTGCTGGCTGCTGGGGGAGGGGGGGGAAGAAGTGTGGTTGATGGATGCTACCAGCCGGTGGAGGGGAGAGGGCAGATTTGTTTTCTTTAAATGCAAATGAGTGTTTAGATAGTGGCCAGCTGCAGAGGTAGGTGGGTTGTGTTGATCACCCATCATGGGAGTTTTCCAACTTTTTTTTTTTTTTTTTTTCCATATAGGTTTTGTCCTCCTTGTCTGCCCTGGCTGTCCAACTCTGACCACCTCCCCCCAGCCTCATCACCCAGCTTCTCTGGGACTTTCTTTCCCTCCGTCATCTGCCACAGGACTTGTGAGGGGTGCGAGGCCTGCAAGGGTTTTGTCATCAGCCTGCTGTCAGGGTGGTTTTCCACAAAGATTTGTGCTGCTTGGCCTATGGACATGCAATGTGCACAGTGTGTCAGCTCTGCCTCTGTGTTCCAGCACCTTGAACGTGGGATCCCTTTCCTCTTCAGGTGGGTTGCTTGCACTACTATGTAGACACCTCCAGGTGGCAGACAAGCAGCGAGCCATGGCAAATCCCCTTCCTGCGAGAGGAGAGCAGTTTTATGGATGCTCAGTTCTCCCTCCTCTGGGCAGCCCTTAAGCAACCTGCATCCGTTTCTGAACCCAGGTCACTGGTGTGGCAGGAGGTGAGGCTCACAGCATCTCAGCCCTCTATGCCACTGGGCCAAATCTGTGTTTTTCCAACTTAAATTGTGGGTGCGGGAGGGGGGGACTAGGTTACTAACAGAGGGTGGGGGATGGGGGTTGTACTTAGATATTTGGGCTGGGGAGGAAGGTGGGGGACTGTTTCTTTTTCTTCTTTTTTTTTTTTAACAATATTTCCTTAATAGGCAGGGGACGAATAGTGTCAGAATTCATTATTCGCTCTGAATATGAATAGTGCGTTATTCATGACATTTGGGAAATATTTGCTACCCGTACACACCTTGTTCCCACCCTGTTCAGAGGCACTGGGCAGGATTCACAAAGATTGTGGAATTTCTGCAGCTGCGGCAAAATGTCGGTGCCAAAGGGTGGTCACTTGCGGAGCTGCAGGAGTCCCGCAAGGGTGGGTATTCACAAAGGTGGAGCCGGATTACAACTGGCTCCACGATTTATGGTTGCTTGCAGGTGGTGCCACCAGGGAGACCACCGCAGCTGCGGAAAGATGTTACGGCTGGTGGGAGCAGCCGTAACACCCTCCACAACTGCTGCGGCTGTGAATCACAACCAGCGCAGCTGCGGGCAATTTCAGTCCACAACTGCAGTTGCGGAGTAGGACTTGGGTCCCGATGGCTTCGTGAATCCTGCCCACTATGTCTAGTTAGCACCACGCTGTTCTTGTTAGTGCTGCAGTAACCTTCTGAATACGGGACCTCATGTATTTCTTGGCCAAAAGTTATTGGCTGAACCAAAATACCTGTTTCCCTGGAAAAAAGAACCTGAAATATGCAGTCAAATAAAACAGTGTTTAAGTGAGTTATAAATAGAACATGAAAGTTCACTGTATTAAAACTTTTTTTTACTGAACTCCCATTTATGTAATTGCTACTAAAGTGTACTGTATGCTATGGACATGGTGTATATTCCCAGTCTGTCTGTATTTTTATTGCTAAAGGGGCTTTATCCATCTGTATGCCTGTGACTCTGTTTTATGTTCACTGACCAGGGCTGTTATTGCTCAAGGGCTCTTCTGACTCACATCGATAAAGAAACAAATAAATACAGTCAGGCTTTGTGATGGAAAAAAACACCGGTAAGAAAAAAATCAGTTTACCGCAACACTCACTCCAGGGGTACCGGGCCCTCAATTGCCCGTCATTTTTTTGACACTGTGAGAAAGATTAAGAAAAAAAAAACTGGATAGTCATTTTGTTCAAAGGAAGAAACCGCTCTGAAGAGCTAATTTCTCTGGAAATCCTGCAACTTTGTGGAATTTTTGTGCACGGGAAGTAAAATGTTTCTGATATGACCCGCCCTATGGGGTGGGGCTTACTTTGTTGCCCCGGGAGCTCGTTTTGCTCTGCTCCTCCTGCTGCCGTCCAACACCAGTATGGGGTCCTAGGGGGTCCTCCTAAGTGTCCGTCTGGCCCTGTTATTGTTTAGTCCTTTGAGGGGCCGGAGGAGTCTGTCGTGGGACTGCTGCTGTTTCTGGCACCTTAAAAGATGCCTACAGGATCCACACATGAGCACTGGTGCACCCAGTGTCTTCTCGCCACTGTAGTGACTTAATGGTTGCGCCTCTGTTGCTCTCGACCCCTTGTATAAGCTAATCGGGGGTCAGATACCTGGAGGAGGCACCACGAAAGTGGCTGTAATATTTAAAGAGCGCTGGTAGGCGCATAGAATGGGGGAAATCTACATAACAATGAGCGCCTCATGAATATTAATGAGACTGAATGCTGCTTCTGGGAGGACTGTATATCGGAGTCAGTGATGGACATAAGGCAGACTCTTAAACTTTGCAGTCACTTAACAAAGGGAAAAGGCTACTTTTGGACAATGGGGCAAATATGTGTTAAGACTGTGTATTTTTGTTGCAGACAAGCATTGAAGCTGGGACTGCTATCTAAACTGTATGAAGCTATGTATTAAACAGCCATCATTGCTACTTTAACCCCCTGTGCCAGCCAATCAATAGCTTAGGCACAAAAAGACTGGTGAAATGCCTTTTGGGAGAGGTGTGAACTTTATTCTAGGTGCCAAAGACTAATCACCAATCAATTATCGAACCAGGTTAATGTCTATTAATATTTGTAAAAGTCATCAGAATTTAACCAGTTGGAAGCTGGGATTTGTAGTGTGAAACCCCAGGAACTTTTGCAGTTTGGGCAGTCTTGTCTCGGCTATGATCGAGCCAAGCAGACTCCTACTCTGTGTTGAGAAAAGGTTAGAAACCTTTTCAGGATTTTATTGGTCAAATGGTCAATCGCCTAAGAATCAGAAAAAGGGATTCATTCAGTCTGAATAGGAACTATGGTTGCAGTTGAGCATCTGAGGCATTTGTTGAAGGCTTCTTTTCTGTTTGAAGGACCGGAGTTTGCAGTGAGCTTGCAGCAGTGTGGAAAACCCTGAGCCTGTAAAAAGGGTTATTTGGAACTGTGTGTGCCAGAGCATAAAGTTGGCACTCAGTCTGAAACTGAGGGCAATTGTGGAAAAAGTTTGCAGGTACCCAGTGCTCAGTGCTCAGGAACCTGCCTGATTCGTTGAAACCCAGTTGTGGAAAGGTGGAGTGCCACTCCAGAGACTGTATGCTGCTAGCCAATAGTGACTGGCCAGGTGGAAGTCAGAGGATCCATTGCTGCCCACCGGAGCTGATAATTCCTGATCAGGATAAAGACAGAAACTGCAACCTGCACAGCTGCAGCTTGGAGCCAGGTAGAGGAACTGCTCATCCTTATCGAGTGGGGTGGACTGAGCTACAGGGAGCTATAGGCCAGGCTGCCATGCCATGGTACAGAAAATGATCCTGCCAGTCATAGACTATAGGGATGTAGTCTATAGTGCCACCTCCAAGTCCACCCTGGCCAGACTGGACTCTCTTCCATGCCTTTTGTCGCTTTGCCCTCAACTGTCCCTACTCTACCCATCACTGTGTCCTGTACCACTCACTAGGTCTCCCCTCACTACAGAACCGCCGCCAAATACACTGTGCCCATCTCACTGCCAAGTTCTGGTCTCAGACCCTACCCCACTATCTTCACTCAGCACTTTCAGCCACCCCCCCCTGCCAGCCTACTCACTCAGGCACAGTGACACCAGACTCCTGTCTATCCAGCATAGGTCCACAAACGCTGGACAGGCCGTCTTCACATATCACATGCCTAAGTTGTGGAACTCCCTTCCTGTGGACATAAGGCAGGTCCCCTCAGACTACTACCTCCACGCCCTCGTCAAAGATCATTTCTCCTCCACTTGCACATGTATCTAACCAAATGCACCACTCCTCTTCTAGTTGGAAAACTAGGGCTGTATTATGTTACACTGTATTAGTTGTTTCATTTGTACCTTGAAGCACCCTGTTGTCTTGCTCTGCGCAAGCCATTATATCATCCTAGTGTTGTTAGCTGCGTCTAACACTTACTTTCTGATTGTAATGTATTTCTGTATTGTGTTCTCCCCTCCCCTCTCCCCCCAGGACGCAACTGGAATCGAGCAGTACTCTGCTCAGTGTGCCCTCCTGGTGAAACTCTTAAATAAATAAATATATAGGCATGTGCCTGAGTGCTAGGACACTCTGGATCTCTTAAATGGGAGCCGTACCGTGGGGTCACTCCTGGATATGGGTTCACACGTGGCCTAAGAAGCCTTGCGTCTGCATTCCTATTCTCCAGCCTGCTTAGCAGGCCAAAGGTGACAGGCTACTAGACTCTGCAAGCAAGTCAGAAGGTGACAAGCTGCTCGAATTTGCTACTTCAACCATACCCTGCTGCTGTCTTGTTGCTCTGCTGCCCCATGGTGTCATTGTTTCCTCTCTCACTCACTGAGCAGAATCTGAGATCCAGTGTCCACGGAACCGTGAGTAACTCAGGGCCTGCCCTGACCAAGGGGTCAGTTTAAAAGTTGCCTGCAAGTGTAAATCTGTTTATAGTATATAGTGGAATGCTGTTATACATGAAATTCCATGCCTAGAATATGCTTGTTCTGCTTCAGTAGTGCTGTCATTATGATGTTCTGCTGCAGTAGTGATGTCACTACTGCAGCAGAACCTCTTGGAATTCTGGCACATTGTTGCTTTCCTCTATTTAATTCTGTTGTGACAGTATCCTAGAACTCTAGAGACTTCAAGACAGTTTCATTATGAAAAAGAGAGAAAAAAAAAACACAAAGCACAGATTTCACATAATACTACTATACACTATGAAAAATACAGGATGAGCAACTTTATGCACAACCTGTGTGTTCTATCTGTGGGGTTCTGATTCCCATGGACCTCTTGAGCTTAAGCTCCTCGAGGTCCAGGGAATCAGAACCCCTCTGAGGCGGAACACACTAGTTTTGCATAGTTGCCCATCCAGTATTCTCTACATTCTCAAGTTACAATCATGCTCCGAGGGCCCCAATACCAGCCAACCCATGGCAACAGGCTGACAATGGTTTGGGCACCCAAACAGACTGTAGGGGGCTCTGGTACCAGTGGGGGAGGGAGTGAATGTGCTGTTGGGGGTGGGCCTTGTTGGTTCAAACTGTTTTCTCTGCCAATTGCTAAACATTTCCTGCGTCCTATTTTCCCCTTCTCCTAAATAAAGTTTTAATGTTGTTACTGTTAAAGGTGGTCATGAGCATATTATTAGCTATAGCCTTTTATTGTATGTGTTGCATTATTGCAAAACAAAGTTGTTCTCTGTGTGTGGGGTGACTAGACAGGGAGGCGGGTAGGTACAACATCCTAGGGGGTTGAACTACTCCAACACCTGGCCCACTATTATTTACTCTGGGTAGAGGCACCATGCCATTTCATTTCTATCTTGAGAAAGAACCCCCAGTTGCCATCGAAACCTAATCCAGGCCACTTAACCCATGTAATAGTCAGCAGGCAGAGGTAGTAGCCCACTGGCACATGGCGCCTGGGCTACACTGAATATTACAAAATTGGCCCACCTCATGTTAGTCATGTGAGCAATGTGATTACATGTGCTGTAAGGGGAGGGGGAGTGAGGGAAAGGCTGTGGGTACAGATGAGACACACATATCTCTTTAGTTATTTGTCATAATTTATTTAATTTTGTTTTGACTATGCCACCTCCAGGGAAGTGCCAGAGGAACATTATTCACGGTAGGCTTGCCTGGGGTTTGGTGGGGCAGAGGGTGTCCTCAACCCCCCCCCCCACTGTGCAGTATAAGAGCACGCATATCCAAGTGTCCTCTGGACACTGCTTTCATTGATGGTTGCCACCATGTGGCTGCTCACTCTCCTGCCCACCCGCCCCATTTCTTTCTGCCCATTCTTCCTTTGCCGTATGACTGTGGCCCTGTGGAATCTCCCACAGCTTTTTTCCTGCTCCACCGATCGCTCAGCTGCTGGCCCCCTCCTGTGCAGGCATTTTCTTTTTGGGCTTCCCTGCTGCCTTTGTTTGCTACCCCCTTTCTTGAGGCCACCTCTCATGGCTTCTGGCACCTTCCGGGCCTTGCTTCCTTTGCTTCCTGTCTGCCTCAGCCCAGGGCATTCTTTGCAGGGCCTTGCTCCCTTCTGCTTGCCCCTTGTGCCCCCACTTCCTTTCTTTCAGGGTTGCCTGGGGGCAGGTTTCCTTCCTAACCCTTTTCTGCTGCCACTCCTGGGAGTTGGCTAGGCCCTCAGTGGCCATTGCAGTAGTTGGGCTCTGCTTTTGCTGTTTCTTTAAGCCTTGGTCTCTACCTACCTGCATGCCTACTTGGGCCTTTATCCTATGTCTGAGTTTCTGCCCAATGATTATTGGGCTTCTGCCCATGGTTCTGGACTTCCACCCATGAGTACCAGGCCCATTCCCCACTGACACCTAGGCTCACACCCCAAACGCACTGGGCTCATGTATCACAACTACCAGGCTTACGCCCCTTTCTGACTGAGCTTAGACCCCCTAGACATACAGGCTTCACCAGGGCTTGTGCCTTAATGACCATTGGGTTTATTTCCCATGACTACAGGGCTCATGCTCAAATGACATTCTGGCTTCTCCCCAATGATTACCTCAGGATTTGGTTGTATTGTCAGCCGAGCCTCTCCAGGGCTTACTGTGCTTGCCCACACGGCACCACTGATCCATAACTGACATGTCACTGTCTGCTCTTTCCTCCTGGTGCACCTCCACTCCTTCTGTGATCAGTTAGGGCCTAGTTTGCTTAGCGTAGCTTAAGAGCCTAGTTTGATAGAAAGTGGTAATCAAATTTATTTTCTGTGCTGTAGTTTGTAGGTCTAGCCTGAACTGTGCTGTATTCCAAGTCATAGTTTAGTTGTCCTGCAGTTAGAGCATAGTGCAATGGTGGAACCCTCTGTAAGGGATCCTTTGATAATACGAATGCAACTCTGTGATACCCTCAACTTATTAACCCAGGAGACCTTTGAGTAGATTGTTTGCTAGGTACTGAATCATGTGCTGCCCCTGCTATGTACGTGCCTGGTCTCTGCCTGTACCCTTCTTTTAGTGGGACCTTGCTCCTGGGGACCTTTCTCCATAATGGGGGGGGGGATGGGCAGCATTTAGGACTCCTTTAGTCATATGACTGCAACTCTGTGACACCCATCTAGGTTTAGGCTTCCTACGGGTGTGCAGGTTGGGTCAGTGCTCCATAGCAGAGTACAGCTCCTCATAGGAGGTTACCCATCCTCATTAGGGGAGCAGAACCTCTTCCCACCAAAGGTGTGGCCTCCTCTCTCTCTGGGTCCTTTTAGTCATATACCAGCTCTGAGATACCTTTGAGGATGATCATCCCCTTAGATGGACAGAGCGAGTTCCTACATCCTTCAAAGCAGGCCAATTCTCTGTCCATTCCTCAACTGTACAAATGCTGAAGCCAGAAGAGTTGCCCAGTTTCTTTGTCCTCTTTTTTGCCTTTGGTTTGCAGCATTTGCAGGTATGCTCTGATGTAACAACCGTGTGGTCTGGAGGAATGGCGGTGGCCTAAAGCCTTGGATCCCCAGAGGTTTCCTCCACAGGGTTTTTTTTCCCCTCTCCATGCTAAAGGTCTTCAACATTAGATAGGTAGTTTTCATTTTTAGTTTACTCCACCAGTTAAGTTGGGATTCAGATGGTGGTTCCTTCACTCGGTATGGCTGTGGCCTTCCCTCTCTCCTTAGTGGAATTATGTACTTAGTTTTCTATGTCTTTGACTCTGAGTTTTTGGGCATCTTCCTTTATGTACTTTCAGCCAAGGGTCCTCGCTCCTGCAGCACCTCTAGGTGTGGAACCCTCCTCAAGAGCCCTCCGTGCCTTCATACACTGAAAGGGTGGTAGTTCCTCTGGAACAGAAATATGAAAGAAGAAGAATCAGCATTTATATAGCAGTTTTCAAACACATTGTATCCCAAAGCACTTTAAAAGCAATGCTAATCGGGTAGTGAAGTGCATGAATGTGTAGTGGCAGCCATATCACACATAAACACCCACACACGGCCTTGGACAATTGCATGAACCAGTTTTATGGGAGGGGGACTGCTGGCCAGGACACCGTGGAAAATCTGCTCCTCTTTCTGCAGGGGGTGCTGTGTCATTCCTGGTGGAGAGAGAGATGGACAGTCCTGGTGAAGACCCTGATAGGGTGGAAGTGCTGGAGTGTCGGGAATTGGGGATGCAGCTACTGCCCCAGTCCCAAATACAATTTCTGTACTAAATATACCTATTGGAGAAGTATACAATGTTGCATTGCTTGCTGCTGAAAAACGGCTCTAGGAAGACCTCAATGGAAAAAAAAACATCATTTATTGGAATTAATGAATGAGGCTGAATCGCATTTTTTTTCTACAAAAAGAGCAAGCTTGAAATGGAGAAACGAAGGTACCATTCCTCTTTGCCCATCGGTTTTGTCAGGTCCCGATTCTCTACAGCTTCCAACTACTTCGACTGCTGCTCCCCATCCTGAAAGCTCCACTGCTATTGCTGAGGCTGTTCTCAGCTCTGTGCCTGAAGCTCTGTGGTCCCCTAAAACTATGTTTGAGAATGCAGGCTGGTTACAAACCGATGCTGGGACGTGGGTCCTCAACCCCACTGTTTCTTTGGCTGGCTCCAGTGCAGCTAGTTTACCTGCATCAGACATCGCTGACACTGGTCAGGCTGCCAACTCCCTCAGAACCTCTACCAACTACGGCTGTTACCATGCTTAACTGTGCAGACAGTGACATGCATTCTCTTGGGACAGTTATGCATATTTCTGATGTTCAGGCATGCATCTCAGTGTTGCAGCCCAATATTTCCAATCCTGTCATTTCTCAGTCTTCTCTCACTGGGCCCTCTAGTTCAGGCCCACTTGCTATGGTGATTTATCATTCCACAGAACCACTTACTACAGTACCATCCCTGTTCCCTGGGTTAGACCCTGCCTCTGCTGAGGGCAAAGGAGCACCTCCCAGCTTTGTGAGCCTATTTCACCACCCTGTGAAGCCTGCAAAAATGAGACATGCAGTTCGTCTCTGGTACAAGGGAGGATCTGACGCTCCTCTGGTTAGATTTCATATGGGGAAACACTTAATCAAACAGTCCTTACACTTTCCCCAGTGGACGTTTATGCCTTCATTCATGCCCCTGGGGACCAATCTTTTAACATCAGCTTTTGCCTTGCTCTTAGACTGTTTTTGGACTCGATATAATACTCTTAAGGAAACTCCTCTTTGGACCCCCTTTTTTGCCATTCCTCTCACCAAACCTTCCTTTAAGATTGTGACCATTCTATTCCACAGTGAAGGGGTGAATGTCACAGACATTGTATATTGGTTGGAGAATAGTTGTAATATTCGAGGCACACTGGATCCGATCCGGGATAGTGGACAGTTTTGGATAGGAGGTTGGCGCTTCTGTGTTGAGCTTTGTACTTTGGACTCTGGCATAATGCATTTGCTCAGTTTTTTCTTGGGGAGGGACAGGGGTATTCTATTTTACCCAGGCCAGCCGCAGTCCTGCTATGTGTGGTTCTTTACAGCACATCAGTAATGCTTGTGACCAGGTTAACTGTACATTATGTGTAGTGCTGGGCCACTCTGGGTTCCATTGTACCTTTGCCCCCAAGTGTAATCTGTGTGAGGAGGAGGGCCATCGTTTGCGATCCTGCCCTTGGGCTACCTAGAATACTACCAACGGTGACTATTTAAAGCAGGATTTCTGTCTCCATACAGCTACAAAAGTGATTGTTTCTGCTTGCCCTGCTGGCCTTGCTCCATCGGCCAGCCACATGGTCCTGTCCCTATATCACCCTCTTGGTCCTCTTTGTGTAGCCCCCTCCACCAATTTGGAGCTTACCTTAAGTGTCTCCCAGGGCTCCACCAATGCCCATTGCCAGGCAGATGTCCTGCACAGATAGTAAATCCATGGTTGTTTTTTTGAACCTGTGCTGACCTGTGTGAGACTGCCATGATGTGCCTCCGTGCCTGTCCCTTTAAGACAATATCCAGTGTGTGTACAGTCAGTGGGCTGGGTTGGGTCCGAGTGCTTCAAAGCTTGAGACTGGCCAGACGCAATTCTAATTTGCTCCACTCTGCGGTCAATGGTAAGGCAGAGGGAGCTCTAGCTAGTGCTGTAAATGTTTACTTCTGCCTTATTGTTGTATTTAAATTAGAATGCATATTTAACTTGTCTTCTTGCAGCTTATCCTCTAAGTGGGAGCCACCATGTTTGGTCTGGGACTACCAGGAATTTGGACCAATTTGGACACAGGGGACCTTGAGGGGTCCTTAATTCAGGTGCCTCGTGGGGAAAAGCTATAGTTCTTGTAGTTTTAAAGTTTGGCACCTAAACTGACAAATGGGAGCACCAGAACCGTGATTGACAGCACCCCTAGCCAACTGGAACACTTAGAAACTGGACTAGTTCAAGAACTGTTAGAAAAAAGTAGTTGGTTGCTGTTAGAGCTGAGAGAGTGAGCAGCTCAAGCCATTGTGCAGTTGCTCCAGGAAAGGAGCCAAGGAGAATTAGCAGGAAGAGGCCTGACTTGCCTCACTGTTACTGTTTCCAACACTGGACTGCCTAAAAGCAGTACTCTGACTAATCCGAAACCTAATCTTAAACTGTGGCAGTTAGCCCCAAGATTCTGAGAAGTGCAGCTTGAAATCTTGGACCGAGAGGAGCTCCTGTGAAGCACTCAGCCCAAGACCTGTGTGAGAGATTGCCTTTTGCTGATTGAGAGATTTGCTCAGTGAATGGACTGCAATTGCAAACTGGCCTGAAAACGAATTGAGAGGTAGAGAAGTGAATGCTGTTTTCCTTAAATGTGCTGAATGTTTATTGTGGGTCACGGCCTACTGTTTAGAGACTCCTGACTGCCAGAAGGGAGCCTATCTTTGCCAGTGGCTGAACTGTCTGCCAGCTGGAGATTTTCACCAGCAAACAAACTGAACTTTGCCGGAAGTGTTTATCCAGCTTTCGCCTATATGCCAAACCCAGCCCAAGCCATCTATTCCTGCACCAGTGACTGTTTTCTCAGTGAGAGGCCAGCGTTGGGAGCCAGTCCCTGCACAGCAAGAAATCATAGGCTGCGGCTTCCTGGAGGGAAAGGCCATGAAGTGGAGGTGAGTCGTGCAGGCCCAGTTTCCCCATGCTCTTCAGTATTCTGCAGCATGTCTTCATATCACCAGGCAAATTCCTACCAACGGGTATTGTGAGTTAACTCAGGGTAGCTCTGCAACTTTTTCTTTAAATCATTTTGTGGTACAGTCTGATTGCTCTAGTGTGTTACAGGGTTACAAAGGACTGGGCCAACCGGCCAAGGATACAAATAACCAAGGTCTTGTTCATGCATGCTTAACTGCCTTTTCTTTCCATCAAGGGCCCCAACAATAGCTGCAATGCCGGCCAACCCCGGGCACCAATTCTGGCCAGCCAGCATAACATTCTGGGTATCCAGTTGTTGTCAGACTGTCTACTGTGGGACTAGAGTACATGCATGCAGAGTAACCTGAATCAAATCAGTAAACTAATCATTCTTCTAGATTCACGCCCCCACCCTTGTTCACGTCCCGTTAATAAAACTGATTTGCTGTTTCACGTTTAAAGTGGCTTATTAGCATATTGTTAATTGGTGTAGAGATACTGAAATCTGTTAAAGTAATTAAGGTGCATGCTTGCATTGTTAACATTGTCTTTACAGGGGGTTCCAGGGTGTTTGTCCGAAGACCAGGTCCTAGGGTAAGTGCAAGGTGTGTGAACATATTGTTAATGCTCATTGCTAACTGTGTGTCATTTGCTGTAAAGGATTATTCCACATTACAAGGTTTGTGGTCACTAGGTGAGTTTGAGGGTGGTTATAGCTTCCCAGAGGGCTATACCAGGTTAGGTAGATACCCCAACATACTTTACTCTGGGTGGGGGCACCAAAATATTGAACCCAGGCCCCTCAGTCTGTGGTCAGAAATACAGGCAGGGGTAGTAACCCTAGTGATAGCACCACCTAGGGGTTACATTTGTTACCAGTAGTTGTCCCTGCTGTTGATACTGACTTCCCCTTGATTACTGCATCACCCTGTGATGTTCAGAACTGCCCTCCAGAGTCCTCTACATAGAAACATAGACTTTGAAGGCAGATAAGGACTGCTTGGCCCACCTAGTCTGCCCATTTCCCTACCTAGTAGATAAGCTGCAGATCCTAGTTAACCAACAGCCTATTTCTTCCTACCCCCCCACAAGAATTACATTGTGTCTGTCCCATGAATTCTTGAATTCTTCCACAGCTTTAGACCCCACAACCTCCTCAGGAAGGCGGTTCCATGCGTCCACCACCACCTCTGTGAAAAAATACTTCCTCACATTGCTCTTGAGCCATCCTCGCCCATCTTCAAATTGTGTCCCCTTGTTCTTGCACATCTTTTTCTGAAAGATGCTACCTCTTGGACTTTGTTGATTCCCTTGAGGTATTTGAAAGTTTTATTACGTCCCTCTTCCTCCTTTCCTCGAGGCTATGCATCTTTAGTTCCTTTAGTCTTTCTTCATATGTCTTCTGATGCAGACCCTGCATCATTTTGGTTGCCCTCTTCTGGACAGCCTCCACCCTGTCTGTCTTTGCGGAGATGGGGTCTCCATAACTGTACACAGTACTCCAGATGTGGTCTTACCAACTGTCTGTACAGAGGGCCAACAACTTCCTGTTTTATACTGGTGATGCCTCTCCCTATGCATCCCAGTACTCCCCAGCCCTCCTTACTGCCTTTTCACATTGCTGGCCCACCTTTAGGTCATCTGATATGACTAACCCCAGGTCCCTTTCCATTTTTGTTGTCAGTATCTCACCTCCATTGTGTACTCTTCCCTGGGTTTTTGTTTCCCAGGTGCATTACTTGCACTCTTTGCATTGAATCCAAGCTGCCATACTTCTTGACCATTCCTCCAACCTTGCCAAGTCCTTCTCATCCTTTCTACCCCTCTTGTGTATCAACCCTGTTGCAGATCTTTGTGTCTTCTGCAAAGAGGCATACGTTTCCTTCCAGTCCCTCTGCAATGTCACGTATAAAGACATTAAAAAGGACTGGACCCAGTACTGAACCCTGTGGTACCCCACTAGTAACCCCTCATTCTTCAGAGTGGGCTCCATTTACTATTACCTTCTGTGTTCTGTTGTTCAGCCAATGTTTTACCCAGGCTACCACCCTAGGACCCACTCTCAGGCTGGCTAATTTGTTAATCTTTTGTGTGGGACTGTGTCGAATGCCTTGCTAAAGTCTAGGTAGGCCATGTCCACAGCCCCTCCCTGGTCTACTACTTTGGTCACCCAGTCAAAGAAATCAATTATATTAGTCTGACATGACCTTCCTGCTGTGAATCTGTGCTGCCTTGGGTCCTGTGCCCCACTGGCCTCTAGGTACTCAACAGTTCTTTCCTTCAGAAGTGATTCCATCATTTTCCCTACCACAGAGGTCAAACTGACATGTCTGTAGTTTCCTGCCTCTGTCTTGCTCCCACTTTTGTGAAGGAGAATCACATCTGCCCTCCTCCAGTTCTCAGGTACCACACCATCCTCCCATGATTTGTTAAAAAGGGTAGTCAGTGGTGTCACAAGTTCTCCCTTAATTCTTTTTAGAATTCTGGGGTGAATCCCATCAGACCCCATTGCTTTGTCCACTTTCAGTTTTATGAGTTCTTTCAGAACCCTTTCTTCTGTGAAAGGACTGGGATCGACACCCCTATCCAGAGTGCTTCTGTTAATTGGATTAGGTACCTCCCCCTCCTCCTGTTTTGTGAATACTGAGCAGAAGTATTCATTCAGTATCCCTGCTTTTTCACTGTCCCTCTCAGCCCACCCAACGTCCGTTCTTTTTAGCCTCACTATCCCTCCTTTTGTCTTTCTACACTCCCTAATGTACCTAATGTAAAGGTTTTATCCCCCTTCTTAACCGAGTTGGCTATCTTTTCCTCAGTTTGGGCCTTTGCTATTCTGACTGCCTTCCCTGCTTCCTTCTGCCTTAACTGGTACAGTTCTCTGTCTTGGTCCTGTGTTTCCTTATACTTACTAAATGCTGTCTTTTTCTCCCTAACCTTCCCCGCCTCCTCTTTTGAGAACCATAGTGGCTTTTTCTTTTGTTTTGTTTATTTGCTTCACACAAAGGCTTGTTGCCTCTGTAATGGCAGTTTTGATGTTTCCCCATTGCTGCTGCACCTCTCATTCTTGCCTGTTTGCTAGTGCTTTTCTAAGGCACTTTCCCATTTTGACAGTCAGCCCTCCTGAAGTCCAGTACCCTCATTTTGTATGGCATGACTCTGCAATAGAGTTTATCGTGAACAACACTGTTTGGTGGTCACTTGTTCCCAGATGGCTACCCACTTCTAGATCTGAGATCCTCTCACTGTCCCCATTTGAGAGTATGAGGTCTAAGATTGCTCCCTTCTGAGTGGGTTCCAGCATTAGCTGTCTGAGGCATGCCCCCTGCAGGGCATTGAGAATGGCCCTGCTCTTGGATGTGGCTGCAGCAAATGTATTCCAGTTAACATCTGGCATATTCAGGTGTCAGACCTCATCATTGGCAGTATTCCCAGTGGACTGTGTGACTATCCTTATAGAGGTCACTCCTATTGCACCTCCCATGCCTCCCCCTCCTATTCCTGACTCAAAAAATGTTTCAAACTGTGGGGAAACCTAAAGGTAAGCAAAACAAGACAGTGACTGCAAATTGTTCTCTTCCTTTGGAGAATAAGTATGGATCCTGCAGTGGGGTGACTGCAAGGTTGCAGAGGACTCAGATGCCTCCTCGGTTCCCTCCTTGCAGCAGGACCTGGCCTCTGATATAGAAGAAGCTTCCCCATCTCACCCACGGCCACCAAAGAAGAAATGAGGCATGAGATCCTGTTCCAGGGTTGTGACTCTGAAGTGATGCTTCCTCCCCTGTTCTATGGCTGTCTTTCCTACCTTGGCCCTGGCCTCCCTCAATATTAACAGCACCAAGGCTGTTAAGAGGAGAGTGGCTACTTTCACTGTGTTGGAACATTGCTTGCATAACACATTTTTTTTTCCAGGGTACCAGACTTCAGTCCTTTGTGGATGTCAATAATGCCACTTCTGCCTGGTCGTGGGGGGTATCCTACTGGTCTACGGGGGAAGACTTATGTAGAGGAGTGGGGATTTATTTTACATGTCCAGGTCTGAGGGTTACTTGCTGGTGGATATTCACCCTGGCTGCTCTTTGATGCTGGATGGTTCATTTCATAATCTGGTTTTCAGACTCCTGAACCTTTATGTCCCACAGACAAAGGCTGCATGGGTTGATCTCTTTAAACAAATTCAACCCTTCTTATTCACAGCAAAGCCTGTATTACTGGGTGGGGATTTCAATTGTAGTTTATTGGGTTCAGATAGGGGACAAAGATGAGGAAGGTATTTTGTGATGCCTCTTTTCTTCGACAATTGCTCTCTGACTTGCCTTATTGACGTCCATAATTTGAAGGTTTCTCTCTCTAAACACACTTATTTTCGTGGGATGTTGTCTACCCGTATATAAGACAATGGAGGCTCTGAGAGTATACATTTTAATTTAAGCGATATTGAAAAGAAAAGAAAATTACAAAAAGGGAAAACCAGCATTAGACCTGACAATATTTCTGGCCACCTACTATATCTCTTATCAGGATGCTTATTGCTTCCTCTTAAATTACTTTGAGTCCTGTTTGAAGGAAGGCTTTGTTCCTACTCAGTGGAAGACTGCTTACGTCATTCCTATTTATAAAACTGGTCTAAAATCTGACTGCTCTAACTATAGATCGATAAGCCTTACATCACCTATTTGTAAGATTTTTGAGAGGCTAATTAGGGACATATTAACTCCTGTATTAAATACTGCTGATTCTGAACAGCACGGTTTGGAAAGGGTAGAAGATGCTTATCTAATTTGCTATGCTTTTATGATAACATAAGCGCTATGGTTGATGCCCGTATTCCATGTGATGTTATCTTCCTGGATTTTAGTAAAGCTTTCGAGGCTATGCCACATTGGGCTCTAGTAGTTAAATTGGAAAAATTAAAAATGAATCCATATACTGTAACCTGGATTAAAAACTGGTTATCGAACCGCACTCAAAAAGTCTGTATAAGTGGTTGCTTATCTGATGTTGATAGTGTTACCAGTGGCATCCCTCAGGGCTCAGTGATTGGACCTTGTTTATTTCAAGCATTTGTTGCTGACCTAACATCAAAATGCTTATCGTCAACTATCAAATTTGCGGATGACATCAAAATTGGTGGTCCCTGTACCAGCAAGTTAGAGTTTGATACTATACAACGTGATCTTGATAAGATTTCAGAGTGGGTTAATAAATGGGGTATGAGGCTTAATAATTCCAAGGGTAAGGTCATGCATCTGGGTAACACCAACCTCTTGAAAACATGTATTTTAGGGCAAATGCCTCTTTGTATAACTACTGATGAAAAAGATTTGGGCAGCATGGTGTCAAATGATATGGAGTTCTCTCACCACATAAATGCATCTGTCAACAAAGCCAATAGGGTAATTTGGTCTATCAAACATAATATTACTTCTAGAGACCCCAAGTAGTAATGCCCTTGTTTAATGCTTATGTAAGGCCTCATCTTGAATACGCATCACAACTCTGGTGTCCCTATAAGAAATCTAATATTCATCAAGTAGAGAAAGTTCAGCGTAGATTTACAAAAAATATGAATGGTATGAGGTATCTATCTTATGAATCTAGGCTGTGTAGTTTAAACTTATTTTCCTTGGAAACTCATAGGTTGCGTGGAGATTTATTATACCTCTGATATAATTCAGGATCCAGTATTAATGGTAGACCTAGGGCTAAGCTTTAAGGACTCACCATATATTAGAGATCATCCTCTACAGTTGGTATGTAAATCTTTTAACTTCCTTAAAAAGAAATAATAAGAGACTTTTAAAACCAGATTGGATAATTATTTATTATCCACAAAACAGTTTTTCTATTAACTGGTTAGTATGTGAGCCATCATGAGCTAAGTAGAGTTCTTGCTCACTTATCACCTTAATATGAACCTTAGTACCTTAGTATTGACTTTTGGTTTGCATCTGCACAATTCCCTAGTTCCCATGAAAAGGTGGTCCTGGTAGAAACTTCGGATCATGGTTTAGTTGGTATTAAAGTTTCTCAGTTTTCTGATGTACTATTGGATAATGGGGTTTGGCATTTAAACACCAGTTTGCTGGGTAATCCACAGGTTTGAGAGCACCTGACACAGCTTGTAAATGCCCGGCAGTCTGTGTTCTGCCTCTACAATTCCATTATCTCCTGGTGGGAAGACAGTAAACAGGACTTTCAGATTTTTCGAAACACTTTTCACTTCACATGGAGAGGACTAAATATCATAAGCACTTGGACTTACGGACACATTTCCACAACTTACTATCCTTGCACAATTCGGGAACATTTCATTACTCTGAACAAATTAGACCAGTGAAACAGACATGCTGCAGTTTCAATACAGCACATTGCACTTTCTGGGGGTACAATTTGAAGACAGAGGGGGAACGGCTCAGGAGCAATGTGAGGAAATATTTTTTCATGGAGAGAGTGGTAGACACATGGAACTGCTTTCCTGAGGAGGTTGTGGGGTCAAAAACAGTGGGGGAATTCAAGAATGCATGGGACAGACATAAGGCAATTATAGTAGGAGGGTAGGAAGAAGTAGGCTGTTGGTTAACTAGAATCTGCAGCTTATCCAATAGGTAGGGAAATGGGTAGACTAGGTGGGCCAAGCGGCCCTTATCTGCCATCAAAGTCTATGTTTCTGTGTTTCTCTGGAACTGTAACAGCATTTTGGCACACAGGGGAAATGTCAGGTGAACCCTTTTGAGGACTGTCATAAGTGCACTTTCCTGAGGACCATATCCCAAGTCCTTACTGAGAATGGGACTCTACACATTACTTAACTTGATATTCTTAATGTTTTAGAGCACCACGTTAATCGCCTCTTCGAGGTACCCTTTCCTGGGGATGTTGGGATGGATAGTTTTTTTTACAAGGTTGTTTGCCCTCTCAGATCTCTAGTCAGACTGTCCTAGATTTGGTTGCCCCAATTTCCCTTTCTGAATCGGATTGGGCAATAAACGGTTTGCGTAAAGGCACAGCCCCTGGTTTGGATGGTTTATCCAGTGAGTTTTATCACTGGTTACGGTCGTGCATGCCTCATGAATTACTGGAGTTGTATAACTCCTGTCTTATAGCAACCACTTTGCCATCTGATAGGTACACATGACTGCTTATTTAAAAGTGGGGAACAGGTCTTCCCTTTCTAACTGGCATCCCATTACATTACTTGATACTGACTTTAACATTTTTAGGAAAATTCTTAGCTGTAGGTTAGCTTTAGCCTTGTAACATGTTATTCATCCTGCTCAGACTTGTTCACTCCCTAGCCAGAACATTATGGATTCTTTACTGTTGTTAAGGGCAATAATGGAACAGGGAAATGCGCACTCTTTTTGTGGCTACTTACTTAGCCTACACCTATCTAAAGCATTTGATAGAGTGTAGCATGCCTTTTTATGGACATGTCTGCATGCTTAAGGTGTACCTACACAATTTATACAATTGGTTCAATTAATGTTATATCTTTATTATGTTATATCTCTGCCTCTGTCATTCCCTATACTAATGGATGGCTGGATACCAAATGTATGATTAGATAGGGGAGGGGGGCAGGAAGGGTTGTCTCCACAGCCCTCTTTTGTATATTTTGACACTGGATCCCCTGATTCTGTCTTTGAATTTGTCGCCCTGGTTTTTATGTTTGCTTACACGTACAGTGCACAAGAAACATTTCGAGATAGTAGAGCATTGCAGAGGTGTGGCAGTGTTGTGGCCAATGCAGCAGACTCTTTAATGGGTATGTCCCTCAGCCACCAATTAATGCTGAAGCTGCTGATGATGTCAGTTTCAGAGTGAGCGTTGCACTTGAAAGAAATCTGCTGCTGCAATCAGAGGCAGTTTCGTCATTGCAGCGGCAGTCCTCCTTCCCTTCCTCCCAACCAGGTGCACAGTAGGACAACACACTTAAATGTTAGCTCCCTCCCACTGCTGCTGCCTGCCCCACATCCTCTGTTCTCCATCCCCTGCCGACATCAGGGTGCTCAATCCCTGTGTCAGCATGTATCCCCCCTCCCCCCATTAATATGGCACACTGGGAGCCCACCCCAGTGTGCCCAAAAATACTTCTTTGATGTTTCTGACACCAGGATGCCCACTCCCGGTATTGGATGTGCCACCCCCCCATGTTCCTATGTTCTCAGCTGATCTCAGAGTACCCAATCCCTGGGTTGGCATTGATCTCCCCATTACTCTGGCACACTGGAAGCCCACCCCAGTGTGCGAAATCTGTTTTAATATTTCACCTATAAAAAAGAAAACGAGTCTCATGTCTTTTTTTTTCCAAACCTGAAAAAAAAAAATGGTCCTCATCATTCCCGCCTGCCCCTCCCCAACCCACACCCTCCTCTGCACACCCCACCTCCTGTACCTCTCTCACCCATACTTACCTCCAGAGGTCAGGAGCAGTGATCTTCTATGGACTGGGACACATCTCGCTCTTCAAAGACCAACTGGGAACTGAAGAAATGATGGTAAGCCTATAATGGTAGTCAGTGGGGGTTTTCAACCAGGTTGATATCTACTTTTGAGTTTGGTAGGTCATTTTCAACATGGGGTTCTTGGACCTCTTACTCATGAACACTAGCACTGGTGTTATTACTTCTTCAGTCCCAGGGTGATTATTGGTGGCTGTCGGAATCACCTTCGACCAATTAACAAATGACAGTGCCACTGTTCATGAGGTGGGGTCCCAAAAAGCCCATGTTGAAAATCTGGACTAAAATAACAAAAACACCTGGGGCATTAGGGTTTTCAAATGTAACCCCCACCCTGTACAGGCTGACAGACGTCGGAGGTGTGACTTGGGGTTGTCGGCTGTAATGCTCAAGCCATTCCACCCCACACCCACCCTGCAGCCACTGACAGGCATCGAGGTGTGCCTTGGGGTCTTTGGTCCTAACATTCACTCCATTTTCCTATACTGCACCCATCTCAACTTATTTCCTTATGGAATGGGGTGAGCGTAAGGACTGAAGACCTCAAGGTACACTGTGAAACCTGTCGGTGTCTGCAAGGTGGGGTGAGTTGGAATGACGTGAGTGTTATGGCCGATGACTCAAAGGGCACACCCCAATGCCTCACGTCTCTGCAGGGTGGGAGTGGGGGTGGTGTTACTTCAATACTTCGCTGCCATTCCTATTATGCATCTCGCTAACTCCTGCACTACCAATCCCAATACCAGCAAGTCAACATTCAGCATTGACATGATTTGTGCCTGGTAGTTGCTGACCCTGTTTCAGCTGCAGTGGCTAAAACTACACTTCAATCCTTTTCGGATGTCACTGGCTCCTTCATCAATTACCGGACAAGCTTTTGTTTTCCTCTCGGAGTACATGACCCACTGGATGACTTTTATCACAGGGATTCCGGTTACTGATGGCCCCAGTAAAATATTGGGTATTTATTTTGGGGCAGGGGATATGGCAATGTTTAATTGGGAATATAAGTTACGGACTGGCAGGCGGAAGGTTTCTTTTTGGATTTGGCTGCACATGAGCAAAAGGAAGTATCCTTTTTTATGTTGGCTCGCGCTTGCGCAGCCAACATATTGCGGTAGTAGCAGATTTGGAGGCACGGTCACTGTTGGGCGAATGCAGGGCATGCATCAGTAGGTGCGTCCCTCGTTCCCCAATCAGCCAGCAGCAGGGGCTGACACCCTACATATCTAATGTGGCCACAATATGAGAAAGTCTGCTGTAATGAGAGTGAAGCTCTCATGCAACGTGACCACATCATGACTCCCGACGTGCAGGCAACATGGCAGCAGTGACTGCTGCCACCTATCACAATGCCGACAGGGGAGCCCACTCCCCATTGGCATAATTCCCCCTTCCCCATTTGCGCTGTGTGCCAAGGGGGTGTCCAATCCCCCTCGACATCATGCGCCTGCCAAAACACACTTTTTGCCGACGGGGCCCAAATCCCCATCAGCTTCAGTTCCTCCCTTTCTCAGTTAGATTCTGCAATGGGGAGCCATTCTCTGGGAAGATGTCCCCTTTCTTCTGTGCCGAGGGAGGTGCCCAATCCCCTCCTCCGCCGTGTCCCCCACTCCCTTCCATATGCCAGCGGGGTGCCCAGTCCCCATCGGCTACTGCATCCCCAAAAAACACTTGGGTGGCATGCTGGGAGCCCACCCCAGTGTGCCAAATGCCCTGTGTGTAAAAAAAAAAAAAAAACATTGAGGGACAGTGTTTTTTTTTACCCTGCCCTCCCTCTGCGCACCCTGCCTCCCCACATCCCTCACCCAATACTTACCTCCAGAGTCCGGCGCGATTATCTTCAGTGGACTGGGAACACGTCTGCACTCTTCAAAGCCGCCCACGAACTGAGGAAATGCCAGTAAGCTGTATAATGGAATGAATAGGGTTTTTTCAACTTTTATGCATATCTCAGGCATTTTTTGGAATTTTGGCACCAAATTTCCAACATGGGGTTTTTGGGACCTCTCCTCATGAATTCTGTCACTGTCATGGCGTTATTCAGCCCCGCAAGGTGATTTCGTGGTCACTGTGCAGAATCACCTTTCGGGACTGATTAACAAAACGACAGTGCCAGTGTTCATGAGGTGGGCTCTCAAAAAGCCTATGTTGCAAATTTGGTAGAAAAACATCCCAAAAATGACTGTTTTACGACCGTACATTGCGCAGTTGTTATGCACACTCATAACTTCACGAATTTGCAATATTTTCATGCCAGATTTTTACCACTGCCATTTTTACACACTTCCTTGTGAACAGTACAGCTGTCATTTTTCACATCTTGGCTGAAATGTGTTTTCACACTTCTGGCGCGGAATAGCACAGTCGCTGTGGGAAATCGGTGTTTGGGACAGATTACTAAAATGACAGTGACATTGTTCATGAGCAGAGGTCCTAAAATGCCTATGTTGAAAATCTGGAGATGATACTCCATAAAATGACTGTGTTATGAGCGTGCATTGTGCAGTTTGCACGCACGCTCATAAGTTTGCGAATTTATATTTTCACTCCAGATTTTCAACATTACCATTGTTCTGCACCTCCTTATGAACAGTACAGCTGTCATTTTTCACATCCTGGCCGAAATGTGTGTTCGCAGTTCCGGCGCAGAATGGCGTAGTTGCTGTGGGAAATCCATGTTTGAGACACATTATGAAAATGACAGTGACACTGTTCATTAGCAGAGGTCCTAAAATGCCTATGTTGAAAATTTGGTGTCGAAAGTCCATAAAATGAGTGTTTTACAAGCATGCGATGCACAGTTTCCACGCATGCTTGTAACTTCGTGAATTTGTGATATTTTCACTCCAGATTGTCAAAATTGCCATTTTTCCACACCTCCTTATGAACTGTACAGCTGTCATTTTACATATCCTGGCCAAAATGTGTTTTCACATGTCCAGTGCAGAATTGCATGGTCGCTGTGCGAAATCAGTGTTCAGGACAGTTTGAGGAAATGACAATGACACTGTTCATGAGCAGAGGTCTTAAAATGCCTATGTTGAAAATTTGGTGGCGAAAGTCCATTAAATGACCGTGTTGCAAGCTTGCATTGCGCAGTTTCCAAGCACCCTTGTAACTTCACAAATTTGCAATATTTTCATGCCAGATTTTCAACACTGCCATTTTTTCACACCACCTTATCAACAGTACAGTTGTCATTTTTCACAACCTGCCCAAAATGCATTTCTGCAGCTGTGGTGCACAATGGCATGGTCGCTGTGAGAAATCACCTTTTGGGACACATTCACAAAATCACAGCGCCACTGTTTATGAGGGGAGGTCTCAAAATACCTATGTTGAAAATGTGGCTAAAAAACTCCCACAAATAATTGGGTTACGGACGTGTGTTGCACAGTTTCTATGCATGCTAATGATTCCACCAATTTTTCATTTTTTTCACTCCAGATTTTCAACGTTGCCATTTTTGTATGCCTCCTCATGAACAATACAGTTGTCATGTTCCACTTTCCTGCCCAAAATGTATTTTCGTCCCTATGTCACCAAATGGCATAGCCACTGTGCAAAACCACCTTTCAACTTACAAACTGATTGTGCCGCTCTTCATGAGGTGGGGTAACCAAAAGCCCATGTTGAAAATTTGGAGTGAAAATACCAACACACGACTACTGTGTTAGGGTTTCAAACTGTAGCACCCCCCACCCTTAGAGACTGACAGGCGTCAGGGGTGTGACTTGGGATCATCGGTTGTAATGCTCATGCCATTCCACCCCCACCCCCACCCTGCAGCCAGTGACAGGCATCATGGTGTGCCTTGAAGTGTTCGGCCACAAAGTTCACCCTATTCTCCTATACTGCACCCACCTCTGCATATTTCCTTATGTAATGGGGTAAGTATAATGCCCAAAGACCCCAAAGCACACCACAACACTTGTCAGTGTCTACAGAGTACAGTGAGGTACAGTGGCATGAGCGTTATAGCTGAAAACCCAAAGGCACACCCCAATGCCTGTCGGTCTCTACAGGGTGGTGGTGGTGGAGTTGGTGTCACTTCAGTACTTCACTGTCATTCCTATTATGCATCTCTAACTCCGGCACTACCAATGCCAATGCCAGCGAGACAACATTCAGCATTGACAAATGATTGTTTTTAATTAAATCCTACCTAGTCCCTGTTTTTCTTTACCTTAGTTATGTTCACCCTCTTCCACAACAGTTGGAGGTGTTATTGTATGGCTGTTTTTTTTTTTAATGCCTGTGGGGCAGCAAGCTGAACCCCATTAGAAGAGTTGCATATCTGAAAATTACCTTGGGTGGTTTGGGTACATTGAACCCTGTGGTTTTCTTTTATAGTATTTGTATTTACGTTAATCTGTGGCCCATTGTCTTGCATGAATGCTGGGCATGGATTCCCTGGGTGGTTAGCCAGATCTCCTTCATTTTGGATGAATGGAGCACTGGATCTTTTATGCATAAAAATAAAAGACCTCGGAAACCACCTTATTATTTTGACGGTTGCTTTGATAAGCTTAAACAATGGGGATGTCATGTATTCACATAATTTCTTTGTCCCGGAAACCCTTCTATGGACTGTTATGCACTCTTGTTTTTTTGCTAGGCCCAATTTTTGTAGCCCCTCCTCCTTAGACATGCAAATGATTGGGCAGATGTTGACAGACTGTAGAATACCGAATAAATTCTAGGATGTCCTGTGGCTTAGTTCCCATGGCAAATTGAATGTTAGAGATAACTTAAAGCATAAGGAATTGGGTAAGCAATTTTGCCTCTGATCCACTTGTTAAAATATTGTGGAATCTATGGAACTCTTGTTTTTTGCCTGTCGTTATATCCTTTCCTTTTGGAATCTCCTATCCAATAGATGGGGCTCCTCCTTTTCATACACTGTCTCCTGAAATATTGTTTCTCGGTGTGTTTCCTCCCCAGTGGTCCATGTACAATGTTAGAAGTCTCAGAATTCTTTTTGCTTGTCTAAAGCACTGGATTTGACAAATTCACTTTCGGTTGGTATTGCAACAGCTGATTCCCCAAATTGAATGGCTTCATATAGTTTTACAAGACATTTCCCATATTCAGGAGGTTGAACAATGCCATGCCTCACTCCAACAGTTTAATGCTTGGTGGGGGCATCTCCTTGGTTAAAGTGACTGTTTCCTATCCTACTACCCCTTGGACAGTCAGTCTGATTTACTATTTTCATTTCAGGCTGCTCTACTGGTTTATTAGTTATTTTCTTATGATTTGTTTTTGTTTCTCTATAGTGTACAATGGTTTGGATTTTCACTGCAGTGTTTCCTTTCTTTCACAGTAAAGTAACTGTTTAGGCCAGTTCTGTGTTCTCTTTTTAAATTTTCTTCACCATTACTGTATATTTACTGTCTGCCTGTTTTTATGTAATTTCCTGTTTGCTTTCAATAAAAAAAAATTCCTGCCTCATGCAAAGAGTGCCCTGGGTTCTTTTACTTCTGTAACAGCCCCTTGACTCACGTTGGCTGTTCTGGGGCCCTCGGGGTCTGCATCGCACACATCTTCCAGGAGGCTGGCCTGGGTTCGCCGATGGATAAGATACCTGGATAAGGAAATGGTGCGGTGCCTCCACCTGGAGTAGTGATAGGGTATACCTTTGAATAAATAGCAAGTTCAATGTTTGGGGAATAGTGATGGGGTATTAGTGCTTGTGTAACCTGTAGTACTTTTTGTGACTTTACTCTATTCCCACCCTTGAGTAGTAGGTATGTAAGCAAGAATTTGTAGGGAACAGAAGGCCTAGGAACAAGAGTGAGAAGAGCGCTGGAGAAGGATGAGGAGGAGGGGATGGAGGTGGACAGAAAACGCTCCCTAAATGAGGAGTGTGTGTTAGCGGTGGGTTTAAGTAGAGGTTGTGGGAGGAGCTATTCCCCATATTGAACCTCGGGCTTAAGCCCTTCCATTCAATGTTTGGGGAATAGTGATGGGGTATTAGTGCTTATATAACTTGTAGTACTTTTTGTGGCTTTACTGTATTCCCACCCTTGAATAAGAGGTATGTAAGTAGGAATTTGTAGGGAATAGAAGGCCCCAAAAGATACCTCCTCCAACTCACTGAGAGTATGACTGCTAGCACTCGGGAGAGGAAAAGCCCCAGGTGGAGGAAACCACTGAGGACCCATGGCCATTGGTCTGCCCCTTCTCTGGGCATACTAAGAGGAGATGAACCTAAATTCTAGCAACCAGTAGCTACTTTTTGAGGAAGGTGAGCTGCTTGGAGAGATAATGGTCTATCCTCGATCCATTGGTGATTGTATTTTGGAAGGACGATACTGAAGTTGAGGAAGTAGGTCTTTTCTGAAGGAGCATTAGAATCCTGAGAGTGAAGCAGATCCAATTGAAGAAGGGTGAATGAAGTCCAGGTTTCCAAGGTGATGATGGATGATTGTTCAAAGGGATTACAGGGACGAATGAGCAGAGAGAGTGCATGATTTGATTAATATGCTACCAGACTGTGGATGGTGTGAAATGCAATGGTTTGTGAAGTCATGGGTAAAGGATCCCACTTGTAGGAGATTTGACATTCACTGTAGAAACTGGAGGTGAGGAATTCAGTGGTGAGAGATAAGTTACTAAGTAAGCATCCATGAAGTGGATGACAGTTGTGCAGAGTCTTTGAGTGCCTGATAGGAGAAATTACATAAGTGATTTGTAGACCAATGTGGGAAGATTGGCATATGCAGTCTAGTAGGTAACTGAATATATAGAGAATAACTGGAAGTTCTGTACAAGAAATTTGATAGCTGATCTGGGTATTGATGTCATAGTTACACTTGAATAGACTCTTGCTGGTCCACTGGCTGAAGTAAATATGGGTATTTCTGTGGCATAATTGCCCATGATGTGCACTGAGATGGCCATGGCTGGCTAGCTTTACAGGTAATCTGATGTCTGAATACTTGTGGGAAGCCTGGAAGCGGATATATGGAAGAGTCTATAGGCTGGGGTGACAGTGGGGTCAAGAGTTGTGTAGAATGCTGGGGTGCCTAGTGCTACAGTTGATTAAAGATCTGTTGGGAGGCAAGAATGGGATAGTGAAATCGCCATGTCTGTTGCGGATTTTCAGATTGAGAATTGAAGGAAGCTTGTTCTCGGTGAAAGTCTTCACTGGAGGGAGTAACAGAGATAAATCTGAAGGATGAACTAGAAGGACCGCTGGATAGGCAGGTGACTTAACTGATGGTAATAAGATGAAGGAATGCAGATGATTGTATAAGGCATGTTGATGTCCAGGAGCCAGAAAACAGTGGTTTGGATAGAATGACATTAGTAAGGCAGCTAGGCATGGGAGATCCAATGATGAAAGTTCTGTGAAGGCAGCTGCGACGGTCTTAGGACAAGCAATGGCTATTGAGAAAGTAGGAGTTGAGTAACATGGTCAACAGAGTCTGTGCTGGTAAAAGAGGTTGCAGAAAGGTAAAACTGATTATATCAGTAACATAGAAACATAGAATTTGACGGCAGATAAGGACCGCTTGGCCCACCCAGTCTGCCCATTTCTCTGCCTACTGGATAAGCTGCAGATCCTAGTTAACCAGCAGCCTACTTCTTCCTACCCCCATCCCCTAGAATTGCCTTATGACTGTCCCATGCATGCTTGAATTCCACCACTGTTTTGACTCACCGACCTCCTCCAGAAGGCCGTTCCATGCATCCACAACCCTCTCTGAGAAAAATACTTCCTTAAATTACCTCTGAGCGCCCTCTATCTTCAAATTGTGCCCCCTTGTTCTTGCACACCTCTTTTTGAAAGATGCTACCCTCTTGGACTTTGTTGATTCCTTGAGGTACTTGAAAGTTTCTATCATGTCCCCCTCCTTTCCTCAAGGCTATACATATTAAGCTCCTTTAGTCTCTCTTCATATGTCTTCCAGTGCAGACCCTGCACCATTTTAGTTGCCCTCCTCTGGACAGCTTCCATCCTGTCTATGTCTTTTGCTAAGACTAGGTCTCCAGAACTGCACGCAGTACTCCAGATGGGGTCTGACCAGCTGTCTGTACAGAGGATAATAACATCCTGTTTTCTACTGGTGATGCCTCCCTATGCGTCCCAGTATCCCCCAGCCCTCATTGCTGCCCTCTCACATTGTTTGCCCACCTTTAAGTCATCTGATATGACTACCCCCAGGTCCCTTCCATTTTGTTGTCGTTAGTATCTCACCCCCATTGTGTACTCTTTCCTGGTTTTGTTTCCCAGGTGCATTACCTGCACTTAGCATTGAATCTAAGCTGCCATACATTTGACCATTCCTCTAACCTTGCCAAGTCCCTTCTCATCCTTTCCACCCCACCTTGTGCATCAACTCTGTTGCAGATCTTTGTGTCATCTGCAAAGAGACATACTTTTCCTTCCAGTCCCTCTGCAATGTCGCTTATAAAGACATTGAAGAGGACTGGTCCTAATACTGAACCCTGCGGTACCCCACTAGTAACCCCCCTTTCATCAGAGTGGACTCCATTTACTATTACTCTCTGTGTCCTATTTTCTAGCCAATTTTTTACCTAGGCTGTCATCTTGGGACCCACTCCCAGGCTAGCTAACTTGTATATTAATCTTTTATGTGGGACTGTGTCAAATGCCTTGCTAAAGTCTAGGTAGGCCATGTCCACAGCCCCTCCCTGATCTACTACTTTGGTCACCCAGTCAAAGAAATCTATCAGATTTGTCTGGCATGACCTTCCCACTGTGAATCCAGTAATGCTAAGAGATATCTTGCAGTTCCTGGTATCCATAGCAATGATGATGGTTTCAGAGTCTGAGCATAATGGAAGGAATTGGGTCTTCTCCATGTACAAGGATAGCCTGTGAGACATGATAGATAGGGAAGCCCAGTGCTTGAATAGACAGGATGCGTAGGGAGTATCTAGTAGAGATGGATTAGATCATTCCATTGTCCAGTCGAATTGGGATTACGGGACTGATCCTGAGGAGATGATTGGGCAGTATTGAAAAGTCTATGGTGACATAAGAGTCTATGAGGCATGTTATCCAAGAGATGTTTGCTGGAACTAGTTTTCCTCAGGTAAAATGAACAAGTGTTCCATCAGGTAGTGGCTGGGAGTTGTTAGAATGGCCAGAGTATGAGTATGAGATGGACAAACCGGAGGAGTAATTGACCTGGTAGGAATACTGGCCAGAGATAGGGTAATATGCCCAGAAGAGCCACAGCAAACAGAATGAAGCCCCAAGCCAGCAAAGCAGAGAAGAGAAGGTAGCTATCCAATGATGGAAGGAGAGTCCAGAGTGAATCTCAATGGACAGGAGAAATGAGTCCAGGAAGAAGATGGCATAGGTTAAGGCATATGACAGTGCAAGTGCGGGAAGGAACAGGACCGGGTCAGCTCCTCAGTGAGCTGAAGCAGGAAGGCTGCAGCAAGCTATGAAAGGACGGTCCATGGAAGGCTCAGGAGCTAAACTAGGTACCAAGAGAAATGGAGTTTAGATACATGAGTCTCACAACTGACGAAGGTTTCAAATGATGAGTGCAGAGCACAGAAGGTGCCACAGTGAAGAAGGATGAGGTTCCCACTTCCAATGGAGAAAACTAACTTGCACTGTAGATGGAGGGGTTGACCTGCAACAAGAAAGTACATAAGGCCATCCGACTGGATTGAGGTAGAGACTGAACAAGCTGGCATGATCCAAATCCAGAATGAAAGGAGATCAAGGTGAGGTTGAGTACGATGGTCCAGGGAAGTGCAGGATGGAGGCTGGTGAGGAAGGATGGAAGGCAATCTGGCTATAGGGGTCCCATTCCTGGAGGGAAGCATCAAACCAATAGCAGGTAGAAAATGCAGCTGGATGAACAATGTTTTGCAGACACAGGCTCCTAACCCAGGTAGATGAGGTGAGATGACCTGGAGATACCAGATAATGTATGGTGGAGAAGGCAAAAAGAGGTAAATGGTTCTGTTCCTGGAGGGAAACAGCAATTGGTGGTCTGGTAGAGAGTGCATACGACTGAAACAGTTGAATGCAGAAATTAGCTTCCATTCCTGGCAGGCAGGGCGAGATGCCCTTTGCTTGATACCGGCAGGCAGAGGTAGGAGGATTGAGGCAAATGAGTTAATGAGGTCCCGTTCCAGAAGGGAAGTGGCCATCGGGGATGAGACAGAGAATGTATTGAACTAGTGGATTCACAGAAACAGGCTACCATACCTGGTAGTCGGTGCGAGATGGCCTTTAGTCGATGCCATCTGGCAGAGTTGAGAGGTGGAAGGCAAATGGAGTATAGAGGTCCCATTCCCAAAGATAAGCAGCAACCCATATCAGGTAGAGGATGCAGAAGGTGGGAACAGCTGAATGTAGACTCTGGCTCCCGACCATGGAAGTCAGTGTGGTATGACCTTGATTCGAGGCCGCAGGCAAGGTAGAATGGAGAAGGCAAGTAGAACAAGGTCTAGTTCCCGAAGGGAAGTGGCATCTGGGTATCAGGCCAAGAATACATAATGTTGAGACAGTGGAATGTAGACTCAGGCACCCATCCGTGACGAGTGAGGCAAGATGATCTTGACTTGATGCAGCTAGGCACAGGTAGGATGATGAGGGCATGTGGGGTGAAGAACTTCCATTCCCAAAGGGAAGTGGCAACCAGAATTAGGTAGAGAAGACATGGTATGACACAGTAAATTGCAGACATGGCTCCCATCCCTGGTAGTCGGGGCAAGCTAACCTGCACTCAATGCTACCAAGCAGAGTTAGGGACGGAGGATGACATGCTGGCAAGTAGTAGGAGGTAGTGATTGTAACGGAATCAGATTCCTCGTAGACTGGGGAAGCCTGCCTTTGCTCAGCACCTCAGAAGGTGTGAGGGATGGAGTCCGGAGTACTGCTGGTATGGGCCGGCAGAAAGTGCAGAAGGCTGCTGTAGAGAGAGAGTATATGAGGAAACTGCATTGCAGACAGGCATGAATAAATGTTACATAGGTATGGTAGGACAGACATAGGAAGGATGTAGTGGAGGAGATAAAACAGGAGTGATTTGCAGAAATGAGAGGCTGGCTTTTGGAAGCATTAACAATTGGTGCAGAAGAGGACCCGACCGGAAACGGATGCACATACCAGGGAGGAGTACAGATGTGAGCGTAGGTGACTGAGGTAGTAGGTAGCAGGGACGGTAAAGTAGAAGCAACCCCAGGGATGGTAGAATAGGAGTACCCCCCCCCCGGTAATATCCTGGAGATCAGGAAGTGTAGCGCAAGGCATCCCGCAACATGCTGTTTGCCACCAGCATCCGACTATTTCAGAAGGAGGGACAGTAAATGCATATATAAAACAAGATTGTAACACAGGTGCTAATATTGTCAGATGAAGGTAGTACTTGCAGGATGGGGAATTCACTGCACGCTGTTCGTTTGGCAAATACATATGTAGTGATACGAGTAACTGATAATGGCCATGGAGGAAGGAGACTGCTAACCATTGTGAAGTTCAACTTGTGTGCTAAGCAACAGCCCCACAGAGCAATCAGCTGTGAGAAGTTGTCAGCAGTTGGAAGTGCGGTGGTCCGGGGAAAATTAGCAAAGTGAGCAGAGCAGCTCTTGTTCCACCACCTAAGTAAGGCAAGTGATGTAAAATCATACTAATGTTGATGAGTGTCACTCCTTATGATAGTTTAATATATTATAGATGGAGTCTGTTAAAATACTATTAGTCAAATAATGCTGTTGGATACAGACACAATCCAGAGGACATGTACACAGCATGCAGGTGTTTCAGTGAATGGGGAACAGTGACAGTTATCTCGGGTCCATGAGTCAGAGAGAAGCGTTTGGGAGAAATGAAAGCGCTGAAGTGCCGTGGAGCAGACAGCATGCTTGCAGCGCCAAAGGGGAACAGAGGAGCAGAGGAGGAGAGAGCGACCTGCAGGGAATGGACAGGAAACAGGTGCTCTTCTGGAGGAACACGGGGCCAAGTCCCGGGGAGATGTACAGAGAGGAGCAGGGAGATGCTTTAAAGGTGCCAATGAAGGAGAGGAGGTGACAGAGGGCAGGCGGAGAAGCCCAAAAGCAGGAAACAGAAGGGAAGCACCCAGACATAAGCAGGAGATAGAGGCGAGTGGGGGGGGGAAGGAATGGAGAGGAAGAATGGAACGGGCTGGGGAGCAGAGGAGCACACAGGAAGTGGGAGCAAAAAAGGAGGTAAACACAAACAGGAGTGTCGTCGAGGCACAGGTCAGGAAGCATAGGAAAACTAGGAGCAGTAGTAGAATTCACCAAAAATATTTATTTGTACTAACAATAACATAAACATAAAATTGTTTGGTATAACTATTTACAAAGGCAAAATAAAATATGAGATTCATCAGCGTTTTCCTTCGGTCTCTGTGTCCAACTTGCAAGCAATTGCAGTCTCTGTCTTATAAGTCCTTTGAACCCCCCATTCTTAACAAACATCTTCCAAAGTGTTCTTGTATGTTTCAGGCAGGTGCTGGCAGGAACACAGTGTGCATGAGCTGAGGCCCCTTTTCCACAGTTCTTCTGCAAAAGGCTTAAAAACTGCACTCAGGTAACCTCTTGCGTTTCCAATAGCTTTTTGCAATCACCTCAAACTATAATTATATACATTTCAAAAATTTACACCATATAATTTCTAAACAAAGGGATCCCAATATCAGTTACATTTCCACATATTGCTTTGCATATATTTTTATATCAGCTGATATGCAAGGGAGGAAAAAACAGAACAGCAAGTGAAGACTGAGAGACAGTGAGAGGCAAATAATTGCGAGATTGTCAGGGTGATCAAATCCTAGGTCTCACAGGAAAATTTGGTTGCACAACCAGACAGACAAATAGAAAGGAAAGGAAAGAACAGGACAGATCCTTGCATTTAAACACTTTCTCCATAATAACTGGGACAGGGTTCTATTCCACCCTGTCACAAGGAGAAGAATGGGAAAACGAGAGAGGGGCGATGCACAAGAGAGGGGAAAAACAACAGCAGAGGGAGGGCGAAGGAGAGAGAAGGCACAGCCACACAAGTCATGCAAAGAACTCAGGGACAAAAAACACTCCCTAATTGAGGAGTGTGTGTGAGTGGTGGGTTTAAGTAGAGGTTGTGGGAGGAGCTATTCCCCACATTGAACCTCTGGCTTAAGCCCTCCCATTACCACCCCCCCGGGAATATACAATTACTGCCCCCACAGGCACTTTCCCAACCAACAGCAGTCCTCACTTTTCAGTAATCCACAATGACAAGATCTAACATGAACCAATAACAGTATTTATTATGGGGAGGGGGAAAATGGGAGGAAAAATATGGCAACACAGCAACATTTTAACAGTACAGCCCCACACACAGTTCCACAACCACCACCCCCACCTGCGGGTGCACCCAACATTTTCCCAAGTAGCTGGGGCCAACAGTTACCAAGTTGCGGTGGGTACCACACCGGGGGTGCTAAGAAGGTGACAATCTGGTGGCTCGAACTAGGAAGCTGCGCTAGCACCCAATAACTTGTAAACACAAACCACTCTTAACTTTTCGGCCTGGGCACAGCTCGAAATCTGGTGCAGTCCAGCCCAGGACTTAACTCCCCTCTGAGACCTGACTAGCTCAGGGGAGACTTGGAATAAAACTTGAAGGCACAAGAGCGGGAGCAAAAATGGTGGGATGGATGACAAACTGGCTGCAGGGAAGGCAGCAGAGGGTGGTGGTGGAAGGGGAACTCTCATCCCCAAGGGCAGTAATGAGTGGGGTTCCACAGGGCTCAGTGCTGGGACCAGTATTATTTGGGATATTTATTGCACACATTTCCATGGGCATCAAGAGCAGGATCAGCCTGTTTGCCGATGACCCCAAGATAGGGGCGGTGGTGGATGACATAGAGGGGTGGCAGAGTTTGCAGGAAGATCTGAAAAAGCTGGAGACCTGGTCAGACACTTAGCAGCTAGGGTTCAATGCCAAAAAGTGTAAGGTACTTATTTTGGGGCAAAGAATCCAAGGAGAAACTACCAACTGGCAGAGACTGAGGAGGAGAAGAATCTGGGGGTGGTCATGAAGGGATCAATGAACAGCTTGGCACAGTGTAAGAAGGCAGAAGCAAGGACCAACAAAATGTTGGGATGCATCGCAAGGGGAATAACACCGAGGAGGGGGAAGGTAATTCTGCCATTGTATAGATCATTAGTTAGACCTCATCTCAAATACTGCATGCAGTACTGGTGCCTGTACCTGAAAAGGGACATTAAATTACTGGAAGGGGTGCAGCGCAGAGCAGCTAAGATGATCCAGGGACTAGGGGACTCACCGTATGAGAGTAGGCTAAAGGAGTTGAACATGTACTCGCTGGAGGAGAGGAGGGACAGAGGGGATATGATCGAGACATTCAAGTGCAAGAGAGGGATAAACAAGACTGGTACAGAGGGGCTATTCAGGGTAAGGGTTGGGAGGGCCACTTGAGGCCATGACATGAGATTGGAGGGAGAAAGGTTCAGGAGGGAAATGAGGAGACACTTTTTTACAGAGGGTGGTGGCAGCGTGGAACGTGTTACCAACAGAGGAGGTGGCCTGTAAAACAGTGAGCTGCTTCAAAAGGGAGCTGGGACAGGGCAAGATGGAGGATACAGGGAGGAGGGTGAGGAGGGAGGGGCAGCTGCAGACTAGGGCTGCTAGCTGCAAAATTGAGCAGGCTCAATAGACCAAATGGCCTTTTTCTACTGGCAAATTTCGTATGTTTGTATGTTCATAGCTAGCTAGCTAAACAGGAACTCCCCTGAGCTGCAGCCCAGGGGTATTTACAGTTCGAAGCTTCAAATGGGGGTTGCAGAAACTTGTTTCATGGTACCATGCTGGTATCAGAGGTTTGCTGGTGGTACACCACAGTAGCAGGGCTAACTGGAGAACTAAAGAATGCTGGCCTTCATGTGCCTGGCGTTGCCAACTTCATCAGGCCTTTGTAGACAGTGTTCTCCAGACAGGCCTCTCGCCATCTTCTTTGCTGGTCTTCTCTGTTGGTCTGGGGATAGGGTAGGCTGGTTGTCCCCTGGACTTGTCGGCTGGCACATGCTTGTCCAAAACTCAATGCAGCTAGGCTTTGGCTCAGTCTCTAGCCCCAGCACTCCCAGTCACTCAACTTGCAGCAACAGCAGTCTCAGACAACTACCCCACAGAGGGGGAACACAGATTATTCAGCCTTTGATCACTGCTGCAGTACTTTGAAATTCAAAACTGCATAACCTTCGGCCTCTGCTCTCACACTGCAGCTTCACACCTTTTCTCTTGCTCTGGTTACACAACTCTAGGAGTCTCTCTCTCTCTCTGCAGCAAACTCTAAGCTGCTCTCTCTGCAGTACTGCTGAACTTCTCTTTCTGCAGCACAGTTCTCTTAGGCGCTCTGTCTAGTTGTAGGTAGCTTCATGGGGCTGGATAGGCCATTGGGTCACAGGTGCGGGTCTTGGGCTGGGTGGGCCACAGCAGTCTCTGCTTCACTGATCCACTGCAGAACTTGGCTGAATCTCTCCTTTTGGCAGGTTGGCAGGAGTATTTATCAAATTGGCAGTCTCTCCCTGATTGACCGCCATGCTCCAGGGCATTTTAGACACCCTCTGAACTTTTTCCCAGCAGCCCCTTTGCTGCAGAGTCCCCTTGGGTTGCCATACAGTATTTGTTTACATTTTTCCCCATACAGTTTCATCCTTTACAGTTTTTAATTTGCCCTTTTTAAGGCAGAAAAACCTCCCCCCCCAAACCCGGAGGCTTTCTGACATTGATCCTTGACTCCGATGCCTGCCCTGGAGCCAGGGATATTATTACATAGTAGCTAGAACAATATTTCACCCCTGGAGCCGTGGCTCCTTTAAATTTTTCTTTCCGGGGGGCGGTGCATGTGCCACCATGTTTTTTATTTACACTGCGGTCTGGGTGCTATGCTGCTCCCAGGACTGAAATTTCACATCCCAAAGTGTCCGAAAGCACTGAACCACCATTCACACCTCAGTCCACTTCGGAGGATGGGTCTAAACAGCTGGATATCGGTGGCCACAGCCACGGAGCACAGTGGGGTCACCAGGCCTGAATCCCACCAGAGCCACTTACTAGCAGGACGCCATGGGGCAGCATCGGGGCCATGGTCCTCAAGATAAACCCCAATAAGCGAGGACTTACACTTCTACCTGGACACCCACCAGTACACACCAGAGATGGGTAGAAGGGACCTCAGTTTAACGTCTCATCTAGAGTACAGCACCCCTTAGTACTGCACTCTGGTGCCAGCAGTGATGGTATGAGCCCAATGCCAGTGTGGGACCAGAACCCATGACTTTCTGGCCCAGAGCTGGATGTGCCACCAACTAAGGCATGCTAACACTGAAAGCCACACATATCTAACCATAACCTCTTCTATTGTAGTGAAAGCACTACCATATTGCGCAAGCATCCTGCACAATTAGTCATCGGCTGGACCAGCAAATAATTTTTATCTAATCATGCTTATGTTATTTTATTGGGAAATTGGTTGATAGCACAAACATGCAACTAAGCCACACCAGGGACAAATCTAAAAGTTCCAACAAGACACTTATTAATGAGAATTCACATACTGGTAATGTACACAACACTATCATAGAACTTCTGCCAGCCTGTAAAACCATTGTGCTTGAATAGACTGGAAAAAAACTTTTTCCCTTATTTTTTGCCTACTTTGATCTGCTTCCCACAGAACAAAAGGAACCTCCCATTTCCAGTTCAGGTCAGTTGTACCACGCACCCATTAGTGGTGGACGTGAGATAGCACCCAAGAGGCCTAGGGACAAAATTCAGACAGTTACCAGGCTACTATGGAGTGCACTCTCTAAATATGGTTCTGTGCCAGCACAACACATACTGACTACACATGGTGCTCCCAAATTGGATAGTGCCATTGCTGCTGTGTGCCACATTCAGCCATGATATGCTAAGAAGCCCATAGGGCATGGAAGGCACTAAGGATTCATTTGCATGCCATTATAGGATTCTTAGCATGCCGACCAATGTTGCTGCACACAACTGCACAGAGGCATTGTGTGGAGCTGTGTCCCCTCCCAATCACTGATCTGAAGCTGCAGTATATTTATATTATTTAGTCCCTGGTCCTAGTTGTTCCTCCATAATCTAACTACAAATATGCTGTTCCAGTATATTTATATTATTCCATCCCTGGCTCTAGTAGTCCTCTCCAATCTCCAGTCTACTGCCCCTATATACTGATATTGCTTCCCCCACCCCAGTCAATCACTGACCTGATCTCCCCCCCCATCCCCGACTGGAAGTCTGACGCTTCTCCTGTCCCATCCACTCAGGACCCTCAGCCCCCCCCCGGTGGCCCCCACTCACCCCAGTAGTAAGGGAGAATCCAGTGATGGTGACTGGCACAGCCCCTCCACTCACCACCTCAGCTGGCCACCATCTAATTCATGGAGCAAGCACATGTCTACTGTAGTACCGAAAATTCAGTTAAGCTACATTAATTCCTCTGAACCCCTTGTGCTCCCAAAACAGTAGTCAACGTAGGGTAAAACAGACTACAAATAGGGGAGAAAGCCTTCAGGAGGACAATAAATATGAGGTACAGTACTATAGCTTACTTTTGGCAGGTGGAGTTTGCATACAGCTGCTATGGATTGGTGTTTGTGGGGTTCCACCAAGCCACAGTGATGGGAAATACAATGAACACCAATATATCGACAGCACCGCAGTGGCACTCGAAACAACGGCAAGATCAAACAGCAACAAACCACTACACCGACGAACAACAATTCACAAGGAGTAATGTGGGAGGCTGTGCCCTCCACACCCTCTGAATTAAAGATAACCAACTCCACGTCGCACAGACAGTGGAGAAAAGGGCATTTCCCCCAGCCGCACAACCACCCGACAACCATGCTCGATCCACTACAATGGCAATCCCATCCACTGCACATCTCGTCCACCTCCCTGATCCTTCTGCAGCCAAGCCCAAACCACTACAAGCACAATCCCATCCACTGCACATCCCGCCCACCTCCCCAATCATTCCGCAGCCATACCCGATCCACTACAAGCACAATCCCACCCACTGCACATCCCGCCCACCTCCCCAATCATTCCACAACCATGCTCAATCCACTACAAGCACAATCCCACCCACTGCACATTCTACCCTCCTCCCTGATACCCTTCCCTTCGACATAACGCACCTGTTGACATCAACTCTGTGTCGCTGCACTTGCCTCATCGTGCAGCTGTCGATGTTATGTCTTCACTGTTCTAATGGTATACCTGTTTGTGGTAGTGTGACAGTCCACAATGAGTATACGGCTGTGTCCCAGTTCTGAGCTGTACCAGTAGCTAGTATTTGCTGCTGAGCTCAAGGCTTACCCCTGTAGTCCCTGTTTTAACTCTGACAATTACTGTCTTCTCTCTGGCCCCAAATATTTTTAAAATTTATACCACCACCCTCCCCCAAAGAAGCTAGGCATCCAAGAACATTAACACAAATTTAAAGGCAGTAAATGTAAGGCATTACGTTTACTGTACCTTCCCAATGTTTCACCATGCAGTACATGGATGCAGAATTTTTTCTTAATATTTACATTTCTTGATGTTTTCAGCATTACATACAAACATACCAAGAAACCAGCAGAAGGTCATTTGCTCTATCTAGTGTAATCATATTGCAGGGTCCACAGCTTGAGCTACTGTCCCTTCTCCCCTCCCAACTCCTTCCATCCTCCCTACCCATGATCCTTACCTTCCCCTATGCCTATCCTAGCCTCTCTTAAAGCTGCCCACTGTATTCAATGAGACCACCACTTCCGGCAGTGCATTCCAAGTGTCCACCACCCTCTCTGTGATGAAGTGCTTCCTGACCTCCCTACTAAACCTCCCACCCTCCAGCTTAAGACTGTGCCCCCTTGTGTTATGGTTGCCACTCAGCTTGGACCATCTTCATGGTAGACAGGGTTGGGTAGCCAAGACTTGTTGCGATAAAGCGTGCCACCTTTTTTCTCCCCTTCTTTCCCATACACCTACAAATGCTGATCTGTTGACTCTCAGTCTTTCACTCTCCCATGCTGCAAGTCAACAGTGGGGCAAACTACCATCTCCTTTCACCTTCCTCCCATCTGGAATAATCTACCCCTCAGCTCTGCCTCTTCTCCAGGTAGGGAATATGGGCAGACTGGGTGGGCCTAGTGGTCCTTATCTGCTGTCAGTTTCTATGTTACTGTACAGAGAGAAACCAGAATTTGGAGAGAAAAGAGGAGCAATGAGAAAGGTGCCTGGGCATAAATGGAGTGAGAGAGAGTGAGAGAGAGTGAGAGAGAGTGAGAGAGAGTGAGAGAGAGTGAGAGAGAGTGAGAGAGAGAGAGTGATTTGCATACAGTGAGTAGTGGTGGGTGAAGGAAGAAGAGTTAGTAGGAAAATGGCAGAAAGCATGGAAAAGATGGTCCAGTCTAGCAAGGAAGGAATTCGGGGCAGTTCCATTGACTACATCCATGTAGTCAAACACCAGAAAAATCATCTTAAGGAGGATTTCATGGCAGACAGGCTTGGGTAGCTGAGATTTGTTGCGATAAAGTGTGCTATATCTGGGGCAGAGCTTTTTAAAGATGGCATTGATATGGATAAAGAAGCCTAAGTGGTGTTCTAGCCCCACATGATGCACTAAAATTGAAATGAAAAGCCTCATCAAGCAGAGTACCAGCCAGGTTTTTAAAAATTAAGGGGAAGGGGAGGGCTGAGATTTGCTTGCCTCTGACTGGTAACGGAACACATGGAAACTGTCTTTTTGGCATTCAGCACTGGCTGGTGTGACTGGAACCAGCACTGGATATTGTTAAAGTAATGCTGATGTGACAATTCCAGATCATTGACCGAGGCACCAACCACAGAGTATGGTCCTACCAGAGTGTATGTGGCTATTCGGGTTGACACAGACAGTAGGCAGGTTATTTTGGAGGATGGAGATGAGGATGTGGTCCAAAAGAGCCTTTGGGTACTGGGAGGGGCAAGGTATCATAAACCTGGGCCGAGGTAGGAGTGGAATCATCATGGAGATGAGGATGTAGCCCAAAAAGAGCCCTTGGGAACATGGGAGGGGAAGCATCTGCCTCCTGGACTGACTGTAGCTGGTCAGAGAGGTAGGAGTGAACCAGTCTACTTATGAGGTAGAATATCCTACTCTGTTCAACTTGTTAAGGAGAAATGGGTGGGCTACCACATCAAAAGCCTTTGCCAGGTCAATGAAAATGGCACCAGTAATGCGCTGCAGGTCCATCTGCTTAAGGACAGAGCCAGTGACTTAGAGGAGGATGGGGACTGTGGAATGTGATTTCCCCGTACCCAGAATGGAAAGGGAAGAGCAACTTAAAGGTGTCCAAAAAAGCCAAGAGCTGAGTAAAACAAGTTCTGCTTAGAGCAAGGAAATAGGACAGTAGTACCCAAGCATGGAAGAGTCACCGCCTTTGTGAAGGTGGAAAATGCTTACCCATTTCAACACTTAATGGATGGTCCTGAGACTAGAAGAAAGGTTGAGAAAAGAGGAAAGAGGGGCACATATCACAGCATACATGAAAGAGAAACTAGGCACACACCAGGCACATATGAAAATAGAAGTATTTATTTTAACTTATAGCATGCCGCATACACTGGATGTTAGCCCGGTGTATGAGTTATGCTGTAAGTTAAAAATAAATACTTCTATTTTCATATGTGCCTGTTGTGTGCCCAGTTGATCTTTGATGTATGCTGTCTTCCTGACTGGTGCACCTTTGATGAGAGAGGTGTGCCCTCCTTACCTGAATTTTGCTGCACATGTCACATCAGCAAAGCAGTGCAAGAGTTTAGGATTCAATGTGTAGATTTAATCGATAATAACTTGGTGTGAGCCGTGCATCACACCTGATCACATCAAGCTTGCTGGTGATGGCATTGTAAAAGTTGTGCTGTCTTCAGGAGGACTTGAGGTGGAGATGTGTGCCATGGTCCTTGTGCTGCCAGTGCTGCTGGGAGTGCTGAGCTTGACTGTGGTGCTGCCAGTGGGAGTCAAGGGATACATGCCAGCAGGAGACGTTGAAGTGGGAATAGCAGTAGATGTGACTTGTTTGGCATTGGAATAATCAAATGGCTAGCTAATGTTATCTGTGGTAAGCTGAGTTTCGGAAAGTCTAAGAATTCAGTATTCTCAGAATCTGACCTGGTGCGATATGATGAGGCAGTATCACCAGTTGTGCTGAAACATCTTTCTGAAGCGACCGATGCTGGAGGGCGTCTGAGAAAATACAAAGTAAGTTTAGCCAGTGCAGGCTAAATGACTTTCCTGTCTTGCCAGAACTTTTTTTTTAATTCAATATGCTTTATTAAAGTTTCCATAACCAATATAGTCACAAATGGAGGGATAACAAGACACATCAAGTACAGGATCAATAGAGCCCTCCTTAGGTAACATCAGACAATATCAACCTTAACAGCCCCCCCAATCCTCCCTCCCTTCCTATCCTTGAACCCTCTCCCCTGCCCCATCTGTATCCCAATTCTGAACTGAGTCTAAAGGGAAGAGAAGTATAATGTGCTTTAAATTCTTATGATAGGATGCCACACTCCCTTGGAATATATATATACCTCAATTAATATCCATTAGTTGTACATCTGGTATATTCACTATGTTCATGATGAGTGAAACCCTGGATAAGAATGGGTCAAAAGACAAGATGAGTGCCTGAATCCTCTTACTGAGGGATGGAGTATAGAGTTTCCCCCATTTCTTATTATAGGTGAGCATTTTGCCTCTTAGGCTGGCTATCATTCTTCCCAGGCGAAGGTTGGCCAGCAATTCGTTCAGCCGTTCTGAATATGGTATAATTGATTGGTCTTTCCAATGACATAAGACTACTCTTTTGACAAAAAGGGAAATAAGAGACATATATCTGTTCCTTCACATTAATCTGTGAGAATCCCCAACTAAGCAAGTCTCTGGAGTGAACAGGGTCTCCAAACCCAGGAGAGGGTCTATTTTGGTTTGGATATCATCCCAAAGAGGAGTAATTTGGGGGCATTCCCAAAAGACATGCATAAGGGTCCCTGGTGCCTGCCCACACCTAGCACAACTTGGGTCAGCTATCTTCCCTATCCCTACTAATTTAGTAGGGGTAAAGTAGATGTGCAGGATGTGAAGTTGCATTAGGCAAAGTCTGCCATTAGAGGAGTAAATATAGATGTCCTACCATATTTTGTCCCACTTAAATTCCTTAGTAGGGAACTAGGAGGACCAATATGTGGAGTGTCCTTGTATTTCAGGGTAGATTAGGAAAAAGAGAATGGAGGCCAATTGGGAAACTGGGTGTGGTTGTCGAGCTATGCTACGAAGCTTGTTGAGAAGGTCACCTTGGTTAATAGTCCAAGGACCCAGACCAAACCAACTACTCAGCAGGTGCCGAATCTGATAAATTTGGAAAATCCCATTGATTGGAAGTTGGAATTGAGGTAAGAGCTCTGGGGTAGTTCTGATCTTCCCCTTGGTAACCAGGTTGGAGATTCTAAGGTCTATGTTAAGTGACTGTTCTTTAACAGTTAATATTCACCCCCCCAATCTTGAAGATGGGGTTAGAATACAGCGGTTGAGAAATGTTTCTCAGGTTGTCATATATGAGAGCTTTACACAGTTGAGAGTGAACTTTGATGGACATATGTATCAAATTATTCTGGAGAACTTGAGACACTTTGGGATCAAGAAAGATGAGGCTAGATGGAGAGATACCTGAACCCGCAATTACATGGCATTCTATCTGGAGCCAGAGAGGAGGAGACTATGAGGGTTCTACATCAGGAGGTGATGGAGTTAACCAGAGAAGGTATTTTGCCATGTGACTTGCTAGATAATAGTGGTAAAAACTGGGTAATTTGAGCCCACCAGACTGCTTAGTGGCTCCTAGATGTACATAAGATCGTCTCTGGGTTTTTTTGGACCAGAGAAAATCAAAGATTGTACTGTGGAGTTTCTTAAACCAATTTGATGGAAGTGAAAATTTAACATATTTAGGGGGTATAACACATGGGGAAGAATGTTCATTTTAATAACAGATCCAGAAGCAAATGATTTGATATCTTTTAATGGACCAACATAGATGTAACAACAAGAACAAAGTGCTCTAGCTTTCGGACCAACCAGTCCTTCTTCAGAAGCATAATGCAGTTATTTAGAAAAAAAACAATACTTTTAACAGCTAGATCATACAGAAAAAACAGAAAAAAATCCCCATTGGTTTAAAATACTCCAAAAAAAAAAAAACAGAAGATGTCAGAGAAGTTTAACAGTACCATGTTACCTTAAGCTGGGAGTGCCCCATGGTCAAAGGTGCAAAACACATACAAAGAATCCTACTGCATATAAATTTAATTGACATAGGATAACACTGGTCAAGCAGAAGACTCTTATATCAAGCTATGAGTGTCACAATGTGTATAAGGATACGATTACTGAAAAACAACCCCCACCCAGTTTAAAGACAAACTAAGATTGTCTTAGGACTCCAAGAAGTTTCAATGCATGTATTACAGACAGAAAATTACCAGTAAAGCTGTGTACACTGTATGATGTGTAAAACTTAGCTGGACCCATTACCCAGCTATACTCTCCAGCTAGATATTATGACCCATAAACTTCAAAAACCTCTAGTGTAGTGACAGGACTTTATAAATGATAATTTAAATATAGATTGAGAGTGTTAGTGTGAAATAAAAAAACTCTAGTCAAGGACCACCAAGGAATTAAGACCATGCAGCCTGATATGTACTGATGTCAATAAATTCTCAGTGTATAACAACTTGATGTACCGGAAGTGTCTGAGGAATCTGAATAAGAGATAAAAATGTAATTTCTCTCCTCCTCTTCACGCACAAAATACACCCTACCCCACCCCACATCCCCATAATGCGGGGGGGATAACTAGTTTTAAGAAGACACACACACACACACACACACACACACACACTCACTCCTAATGAAGCTGATAAAGGCTCTGCAGTGGTGATTTTAAACAGAGAGGATTATATTAATGAAGCTAAATGACAGCTAACTGATTTTCCCTAGTACAGAGAACTGGAGAGTGACCCCATTGCAAGATATAACAAGCATTATACAATGACAAGAAAAAATCTTGGACTCTGATTGGTCAGTCTTGGGCTGGACCCGTGATGTTATCCCAGCATAACGGATCTAGTCCCAACACATACATGACCAAATCACATGGCAAAAAAAATTACTGCACATGGCACCTCTCACTCACTCCCTCGTCAAGCAGTGAAACTGGCTTTACTGAAAGACATCAGTGTTTCACTTTCACTCCCTGTCGCACAGTTTCTTCTTTCCTGCCCCACGAAGTACCAAAATTAAATCCAAGCCATCATTAAACATGGCATTTCAATCCCATTTGCCACCATGATCAGTTCTTCCATTAAAGTGCTGTTCCTGCTCGTCCCCCAAAGTTCATGACCACCAACAACAGACTGAGCACGTGTGTTGAAAAATACTATTCAGTTACTCAGCGGGAAAGCTGCTTTTCTTTTCTGCTGATGCCTCTCTCTTCTTCTCCCGGTACAAACCCCTCAGCAAATGAAATGGCAGAACCACAGTTACACACTGCTCACAGAGACTGCAATTTAACTTGACTTCGCCCGTGGGGGGCGGGGCACAATCGGGAGTTTCTGCTACACTGAAGGAAAAAAAACATAACATAGAGAAACACCAACATGCAGCAGACTAGAGAGATGTGGGGAGTGTAGCAAACAAGTACACATGGTTTAACCAAGCTGTTCTCCGATGGACCAAGCTACAAAGAGCCATGCAGTACAGCAGCTCCACCTACTGGCCAAAAGAAATAATCACTAAAGATATAATGAGCACTATTTTTTAATAGACTCCCTACACACTGAAAATGTGACCAAAAAAATCTACTTTTAATAAACTTTTTAATCATTTTAAGTCTTTTTTTTTTTTTTTACATGAGCCATTGTACAATAGGAATAATGCACTCCAGGGGTGTGTCGTGCTGAGATAACGTCACTTCTGGGGTGATAAGTCACACTTGGCCTGCGGCTTCATGCCTAATCACCCCAGGCATGGCGTTATCCCAGCACGACACATACCCTGTCATGCATTATTCCTTTATTTGTTAATGCCAAATGTTTGCTTGCTGGCATTGGCATTGGTAGTGTAGGAGTTAGAGAGCTGCATAATAGGAATGGCAGTGAAGTACTGAACTGAAGCCAACCCCACCACCACCCTGCAGAGACTGACAGGCATTGGGGTGTGCCTTTGGGTTGTCAGGCATAACGGCCACACCATTTCATCACACCCTACCCTGCAGACACTGACAAGTGCCACGGTGTGCCTTGGGGTCTTTGGCCCTTATACTCACCCCATTCCATCAGGAAATATGGTGAGATGGGTGCTATATAGGAGAATGGGGTGAACCTTGGGGTGGAAGAGTCCAAGGCACACCTCGATGCCTCTCACTGGCTGCAGGGTGTGGAATGGTATGAGCATTACAGGTGAGAATCTCAAGTCACACCCCTGATGCCTGTCAATCTCTACAGGGTTGGGCATTATGGTCGAAAACCCTAACACCTCAGGCATTCATTGGCATTTTCACTCCAAATTTTCAACATGGGTTTTTTGTGACCTCCACCTTATGAACAGTGGCAATATCAGTTTGTTAGCCGAAAGCTGATTTTGCACAGTGACATTTGGCACCATTGGTGTGAAAACACATTTCGAACAGGATGAGAAAAATGACAGCTGTACTGTTCATGGGGAGGTGCAAAAAATGGCAATGTTGAAAATCTGCAGTGAAAATATTAAAAAAAAAATCGGTGAAGTCACAAGCGTACGTAGAAACTGTGCAATGCACACCCATAACGCAATTAGTGTGGGGATTTTTTGCAGCAGATTGTCAACAGCTATTTTGGAACCTCCGCTCATGAATGGTGTCCCTGTGATTTTCTTTAATCTGTCCTGAACAGTGATTTCCCACAGCGACCACGCATTTCTGCACTAGAAGTGTGAAATCACATTTTGGCCATGGTGTGAAAAATGACAGCTGTACTGTTCATAAGGAAGTGTGGAAAAATGCCAATGGTGAAAATCTGGAGTGAAAAAATATTAGAAATCCATAAACTTACGAGGGTGCATGGAAGCTGCACAATGGTTGCTCGTAACAGTCATTTTATGACTTTTTTCACCAAAATTTTAACATAGCCATTTTAACACCTCTGCTTATGAACAGTGTCACTGTGATTTTCTTAATCTGTCCCGAACATTGATTTCACACACCGACTGTGCCATTGTGCGCTACATGCGTGGAAACACATTTTGGGTGAGATGTGAAAAATGACAGCTATACTGCTCATAAGGAGGTGTGGTAAAATGTTGGTGTTGAAAATCTGGAGTGAAAATATTGAAAATTCACAAACTTAGGAGCGTGCATAGGAACAGCGCAACGCATGCTTGTAAAACAGTCATTTTGGGGAATTTTTTCACCAAATTTTTAACATAGCCATTTTAACACCTCTGCTCATGAACAGTGTCACTGTGATTTTCTTCATCTGTCCCAAACATTGATTTCGCACACCGACTGCGCCATTGTGTGCTACATGCATGGAAACACATTTTGGGCAAGATGTGAAAAATGACAGCTCTACTATTGATAAGGAGGTGTGGTAAAATGGCAATATTGAAAATCTGTAGTGAAAATATTGAAAATTTGCAAACTTACAAGTGTGTGTAGGAACAGCGCAACGCATGCTCGTGAAACAGTAATTTTGGGGACTTTTTCACCAAATTTTCAACATATGGTTTTTGGGGGCCTACCTCATGAACTGTGACACTATCATTTCATAAATCAGTCCTGAAAGGTGGTTCCACGCAGTGACCGCAAAATCACCTTTCGGGGCTGATTAACAAAATGACAGTGACAGAATTCATGAGGTGAGGTCCCAAAAACCCCATGTTGAAAATTTGGTGAAAAAATTCCCCAAAATGCCTGAGATATGCATCAAAGTTGAAAAAACCCTATTTATTCCATTATACAGCTTACCAGCACTTCCTCAGTTCGCGGTCTGCATTGAAGAGTGCAGACGTGTTCCCGGTCCACCGAAGATTGTAGCAACGGACTCAGGAGGTAAGTATGGGGTGAGGTGGGGGTGTGGGGAGGCAGGGTATGCAGAGGGTGGGCACGGGTGGGGGAGGGCAGGACAGTCAGCGAGGAATGTTTTTCTTGCAGGTTACTTTTTGTAGATGATGCGGGTCGGCTCCCAGCGTAGCAGCTGGAAGGCTGTTTGGGGGTCAGTGGAGCAGACAGGGATTGGGCACCTGTCGACCGCACACAGACTGCCATGCTGGGGTGGAAACTCAACATGGCACCCGTAGTCTGTTGGGGGAACAGTGGAGCCGATGGGGATTGGACACCCTGTTGGCCATACGGACTGTTGCCACATGGGGTAGGCTCCCAGCATGGCACCTGGAACTCTGTTGGGGGGCACACCAGAGCCGGCGAAGTTAGGCCCTGTCGGCCATACAGTGTGCATGGGAGTGCATGAGCATGCAATATGCGCATGTGTGGGGGGGAATGCATGGGCACACAATATGCTAATCAGCATATCTTATCACTGCTCACTGAAGCGGAACTTTGCCTTTCAACTGTACAGCACTGCATTTTCAACTGCTGTCAGACAGCTGCAGCATTCATTGGTGAACTGCGGCTGCGCCTGCAAACACACTGACTGAATTGGAAGACAGGGTGACACACCTACGAAAACACAGATGATGGCACTATGTTTCTTGCACATGCATGCAAGCAAACATAAAAATGAACTACGTAACTTAATTGGAACTTTTCTAGACCATATCCAAAACAAACTGACCTCATCCCTGCTGAACCCAGGCCAGGGACATTCTACATGCTGCCTAAAATATATAAACCTGGCAATCCGGGAAGACCCATAGTCTCTGGTAATGGTACCTTGACTGAGGGGATCTCAGGGTTTGTAGAAACCATTTTGAAACTGCTGGTTATGGAAAGAGTTGGTTATATCCAGGACACTATGCACTTTTTGCATCTACTTTCTGGTTATAAGGACTTACCACCTGACACAATTTTAGTGACAATGGATGTAACATCCCTCTACACCAATATTTCACACACAGATGGCATTATAGCATGCCTTAAATACATACAGGAGAAAGGACTGGAACAAAATATTAACCCTGAAGTGGTGGGGGAATTTATGGAATTCATTTTGACACACAGCAACTTCAACTTCAATGGTAAACATTATGCTCAAACTGTGGGAACAGCAATGGGCACCAGGATGGCTCCACCACAGTATGCTAACCTCTTTATGGCAGACTTGGAGGAGGACTTTTTAAGGCACTGTCCCCACAAACCACTAGTTTATTTCCTTTACATTGATGATTTGTTTATCTGGATGGAGAGCACAGATGCACTTAAAGATTTTCATCAAGAACTTAATAACCTTCATCCTACCATAAAGCTTACCCTGGAGTATTCTACCACCAATGTTAATTTTCTGGACACCACAGTCACCATTAAGGATGGAACTTTACATACATGTATTTACAGGAAGCCAACAGACAGAGAAACCTACACAAGAAAAGTAATCACCCAAACCACACAAAAAAATCTCTCATGTACAGTCAAGCACTCCGATGTCACTATTTGTTCAAATCAGGATGACAGACACACATTTGACTATGTTGAAAAACACCTTTATTGAGCAGGGACACTCTTCCAGAGAAATTGACAAGATAACAGAACATGCAACGCAAGTACCAAGACAACAACTACTTCAATATAAAGAAAAGACAGCTACAGACAGAATACCCTTAGTAGTCACACATCCTCCAGACCTTGAACTTCTGCATAAGATTATTAAAGACCTCCATCCAATATTTAGAATTGTATTTTTAAGGAACTCCCACTACTATCTTTTAAACAACCACCAAATTTAGCCAGTCTGATTATTAGGAGCAAGCTTTCACCAGAACAGAATACCATGACACAAAATGGCACACAACCCTGCAATCAACGCACCTGTAAGACTTGTGAGCTTATTTCCACCTTGGACTGTGTGGTTACATCACAAAACAGACAATCATGGGCGTTATACATGCACATCACAACATGTTTATTTCATTCAGTGCAAGAGATGTCCACAAACAGGTTATGTTGGAGAGACAAGCCAACAGCTCCACACTAGGATGAACTCGCACAGACATACTATTAAAACAAAGACTGAAAAACCAGTGGGGCACCACTTCTCCTAGCCTGACCACTCAATTTTGGATATGGCAGTAATGGTCTTAAAAGGAAATCTCAAACACACAACAGAGACGAGCTTTTGAGATTAAACTTATTTTACATCTCAATATGGTAGCAGATGGAATGAACATAGATCTGGGTTTCATGGGACATTACAAAAATTGACATCCACAGACCTCTTCTTCTTCAGACTGGCATATTATAGGACTTCAGCATGTGTGGGGTGTAGGTGTGTGTGTGTGTGTGTGTGTGTGTGTGTGTGTGTGTGTGTGTTGTGAGATATTGTGAATATAGCATGTGTGGGGCTTGCTGTCCCATTGAGGTAGGCTTCTATTTAGATACATGGAGTTAGTGTGTTTCTACTCTTACTTCACACACATAATGAATATTAATTCCTCCTTACTTTTTACCTTTACCCGGGAGTGGAGTTGATTCCATTGCACTATATTCAGATTACCTAGCCTGTTACTGTACATACAGGAGTGTTATCATAGACTGTCATGTATTTGTTTTAACTCTGAACATATTGGGGTGCGGTATCTCATTTGCATTGGGGTTCTGGACAGATCTTTTTACATTAGGCTAATATTGTAATTTGTGGAAATGTAATTATGTTAGACCTCTGGTCTTACACGCGTACTTTATTTACTTCTAGTTACCTTACCCTGAGGAGGGTGGCAGATTTATTTCATTGTGGTTCTATCCAGAATCCTTGGAGATGTTACTATGCAGATAGGAGTAAGGTTAAATAGTGTCACATTTTTGCTCCGTAGGTATTGGGATAAATGATCCCTTTTACTTGGGATTTCATGACAAGTTGAATTCCTTTGGGGAACAATTGCAGTGATTGATGTGGATGAAGGTTCATTAGAGTGTGTGTGTGTGTGTGTGTGTGTGTGTGTGTGTGTGTGTGTGTGTCTCCTTAAAACTAGTTATCCCCCCCACATTATGGGGATGTGGGGTGCGGCAGGGTGTATTTTGTGTGTGTGTGTGTGTGTGTGTGTGTGTCTCCTTAAAACTAGTTATCCCCCACATTATGGGGATGTGGGGTGCGGCAGGGTGTAGTGTGTGTGCGTGTGTGTGTGTGTGTGAAGAGAATTTTAATTTTTTATCTCTTATTCAGATTCCTTAGACACTTCCAGTACATGAAGTTGTTATACACTAAATTTATTGACGTCAGTACATATCAGGCTGTATGGTCTTAGTTCCTTGGTGGTCCTCAACAAGAGTTTTTTGTTTCACACTAACACTGTCCATTTATATTTAAATTATCATTTATAAAGTCCTGTCACTACACTAGAGGTTTTTGAAGTTTATGGGGCATGATATATAGCTGGAGAGCATAGCTGGGAAATGAGTCCAGCTAAGTTCTACACATCAGACAGTGTGCACTGATGTTTTTAAGGCAGCTTTACTGGTAATTTCCTGTCTGTAATACATGCATTGAAACTTCTTGGAGTCCTAAGACAATCTTAGTATGTCTTTGATCTGGGTGGGAGTTATTTTTCAGTAATCGTATCCTCATACACATTGTGACACTCATAGCATGATTTAAGAGTCATCTGCTTGACCAGTGTTATCCTATGTCAGTTAGATTTATATGCAGTAGGATTCTTTGTTTGTATTTTGCACCAAGCAATTTTGACCCTGGGGCACTCCCAGCTTAAGGTAACATGGTACTGTTAAACTTCTGTAACATAATCTTTTTTTTTGAGTATTTTAAACCAATGGGGATGTTTTCAGTTTTTTCTGCATGATTTGGCCGTTAAAAGTATTGTTTTTTCTAAGTAACTGCATTACGCTTCTGAAGAAGGACTGGTTGGTCTGAAAGCTAGAGCACTTTGTTCTTGTTGTTACATCTATGTTGGTCCATTAAAAGGTATCAAATCATTTGCTTCTGGATTTGTTCTTACAAGGACCAATACAGCAAATGCTAAACCTAGATTTCAACATTTTAATAACATTAATTCTGTCTTGAAGGGAAAAGTACAGCGGGGGACCATCTATTGAGGTCTTGACGAATAATTAAAAGAAGTGTCTCTAGGTTACATTTTTTTCATTTGAGCCATGTTAGAGGATAGGATAATGCCCAGGTATTTGATTTGGGAAGCCCAGGCTAGATGGAAGATACTAATATCAGAGTGAAAGATCTGTGAATTTAGTGGCATGACTGTTGATTTTCTCCCTATTCATTTTATAATTAGAGAAGGTATCTAATTTTTCAATGATTGCTAGAGCTGCTGGTATTGTGGACACTGGGTCTGCTATATGAAGTAGAATACCATCTGCATAAGCAGATAGTCAGAGATCTAGTTCACTAACCTGGATACTTTTAATATGGGAAGAAGTATTAAGTTGGTATAACAGTGTCTCCAAGTAGAGCTTAAACAGTAATGGGGATAGCGGGCACCCCTGCCGTGTGCCTGAGTTGAGTTGAAACGGAGCAGAAAATACCCCATTGCAGTATACCTTAGCAGTAGGATGGGAACAGAGAACTTTAATCCATTGGATGAAAGCCCTAGGAAATCCAGATTTCTCCATAACTGTGAACAGAAAAGGCCAGCTAACTCTATCAAATGCCTTCTCTGCATCCAGAGACACCAGTGTCATAGGACGTGGTGCATCCCTGGATGCGGAGAAGACATGGAAGAGTTTCCTTAAGTGGTCTGAAGAACGGTCTTTGATGAATCCAACTTGTTCCGGATAAATTAAGTCTGTCCACATGCTTGACATATGTGTGGCTAATATTTTGGCAAATAGTTGGATGTCGTAGTTCATACGAGAGATTGGACGATAGTGACTCTATCTTTAGGTTTGTTTGGTTTGGGTAATACTACAATAAGAGCTTCAAATAATGAGGTGTCCATGAGACTGGATTCACATAGGTAGTTAAACAGTTGGAGCAACAAAGGCGATAATTCCATTTCAAAAGTTTTATAGAATTTAGGAGGGTCTTGCCAGAACTCAATGGGATCACTACTTCATCCAGACAGTGGCTCTGCTGTGCAGGAGGAAACAGTCCAAGGGGAGTCTCGTGTGGCCTTAGTTGGCCCACTGTGAAGTGCTGCTGCTAGGATTCGAGAGCTTCCACAGTTCTGAGGGGGAGCACTGCAGAAAACAACTTCTGAAACCTATGGTTACTGCAGACTGTGTGTTTGGCTTTGTGCCTAAGAAGTTACCCACTGCTAATTTGTACGCTATGCTCCATGGAGTGAACTGATCAATTTCTACATTAAATAATTTTGTTGCACTTTTACTTCTGAATGAACAATGGATTCATTTAAAACACCTTGTGATTTGACTAAGAGTTTGCCCCCGTAGCTGCAGCACCTTGTAAGTATGAACTGCCTGCACTCCCCCCCCCCCCGAGACACCTCAGTGGGACCTAGATAACAAGTTTGATTTCTGTGACAGTGTTTTCCTGACTGCTAGTGCCCCCCCTCCTTGTACTTACCATCTGGCATACCCCTAGACGCTGGCAGGAGGGCCTTATAACATAGAGGCTCATCCAGGATTTGAAGAATCTTTAGCGGGGTGTAAGAATCTTGCCTGGACTGAAATTTTGGGGTGCTGCAGTACAGAAGACCTTAGAGGCCTAACTAAGAGATTTCTTTGTTGCAAGGTGCCAGCTGTTGCCTTGTGAATTTTTGTGCCTCAAGAAAGGCGCCATACCACCTGCCTGAACTGCTTAGCATACTGCTAATATATGCAGAACTTTGGGGACATTGTTCCATTGGCTGGAGGCTGGCATGGCTGGCGTAGAGGTCACAGGACACGGAGCAGAAGCACAATTTTGTGTTGGGACAGAGTTAACTGCACCACAAGTTGCAGGAGAAAAACCCCACAGAAACTGTTGGAGATGTGGTCAGCAAGGCAGCTGATCCATCAGACAAGCAAGGAAGTAACTGTTCCTGCCTCCCTCCTGTCCTGGTTGTGGGAAATGTTGGAAAAAGGCTGAAACCAGAATTGTCAGCTGTAACAGCACTGGGAGCCATGTCAAGTGTCTGCCAGTTTGTTTGAATTATACCCACAGAGGGAAGCCTTCTCTTGCCTAGTTAGTAGCTTCTTAACCAGCCTTCATGGGATTGTACTACCACATCAGCCCTGATGAGCACCAGAACACCGAGCCTGGAGAATTGGGAGGAGATGGGGTCAGCTGTGACTGACGTGATCCCTGTCACCAACGCACTCGGTGAGTCAGGCTCTCTGCTCTCACTGTGCCAAACCTTGAAGTGCAATATGTGAACAGGAGACAAACAGGGTAACCCTCCTGTCTGTTTTGGGTCCGAAACAACTACCAGTCTCGAGTCCTGAGGTCAAATATGAACCCATTTTTGCTAGCACATCCAGTTAACAGGATCAAATATCACTCACTCTTCAGGGAAATGCAGTGCAATACTTCACCCAGCGGGCACCCAACCTGGTTCACAATTCCTGCTTTTGACTCAATTGAGATCTAGGTACTTTTCTTACTTTGGTGCAAAATAGGCTTCATAAGTTTCATAGGTAGTATCACGCTAACAGACTCAAGGTAACACACTGTAAGCGCTTAACAGTTCTGTCAGACTTATCAACACTGTGAAACATAGAAGTTGTCGGAAGATAAGGACCACAAGGCCCATCCAGTCTGCCCATTTCTTTTTCTACCTTATGAATGTGCCATTGGCCTTTGCTCTGTCAATGGCCTATCTATTCATACTCATCAGTATTGCTCCCTTATGCCTGTCCCATGCCTGTTTGAAGCCCTGTACTGTATTCATATCCACCACTTTCTGAGGTAGGCCATTCCATGCATCCACCACCCTTTCTGTGAAAAAGAACTTCCTCACATTATCCCTTAATCAGCCTCCTCTAATCTCATGCTGTCCTCTTGTCCTGCTAATGTTCTTGTATTTCATCTTGTTAATGCCCTTAAGGTGTTTGAATGTTTCAATCATATCACCTCTCTTCCTCCTTTGCGCTAGGGTATACATATTGAGCTCAGTTAATCTGTCCTCATATGTTTTCTGATGCAGTCCCCGCACCATTTTGGTTGCCCTTCTCTGGACTGCCTCAATTTGGTTAATCTCCTTGTGAAAGTGTGGCCTCCAGCACTGCATGCAGTACTCCAGATGGGGCCTAACCAGTGTCTTGTAAAGAGGAATTACCTCCCTCTTCTGACTTGTGATACCCCTACTAATACACCCCAACATCCCTCTCATCTTACCTACTGCTTTAGTGATCTGCTTGGATGATTTCAGGTCATCAGTGATGATGACGCTCAAGTCTCTTTCTTCCCTTGTGACTGCCAGCAACTCCCCTTCCAGCCTATAGGTGGCTTCAGGGTTTCTCTTCCCTACGTGCATGATCTTGCATTTCTTTGCGTTAAAGCCCAGTTGCCATTCCTCCAATCATTTTGCTAGTTTATCCAGATCTCGTCTCATCCTGCCCACCCCATCTGGATCATCTACTCTGTTGCAGATCTTGGTGTCATCTGCAAACAGGCAAACCTTACCCTCCAGTCCATCTGCAATGTCACTGATGAAGATATTGAAGAGGAGTGGCCCCAGGACTGATTCCTGAGGTACCCTACTTGTGACTTGCATCTCTTCTGACTGTATACCGTTTATCACCACTCTCTGTTTTCTGCCCATCAACCAGTTTGCCACCCAGCTGACCAACATCTGACTTACCCCGAGCCTACCCAGCTTATTAATGAACCTTCTATGTGGAACAGTATCGAAAACTTTGCTGAAGTCAAGGTAGGTGACATCAATTGCTCCCCCTTGGTCCACCACTCTGGTTACCCAGTCAAAGAAATCTGAGATTAGTTTGACAGGACCTTCCTTTTCTAAACCCACGCCGTCTTGGATCCTGTGCTCCTATGGATTCCAGGTGTTGCACTATCCTTTCCTTAAGGAGTGTCTCCATAATCTTGCCCGCTACTGAGGTAAGACTGACTGGTCTGTATTTCCCAGCCTCATCCCTGCTACCACTCTTGTGGAGTGGGATCACCTGAGCCCTTCTCCAGTCTTCTGGGACTTCTCCTGTGCTCAGAGACTCACTAAACAGTTCTGCTAATGGCTCTGTTAGTTCCACCTTTAGCTCCTTTAGTACCCTGGGATGTATGCCATCAGGTCCCATTGCCTTATCCACCCTGAGCTTATTGAGCTCTTGTAGGACACTTTATTTTTGTGAAGGGACTAGTACACACCTCCCTCCCCCCTGTGCCCATGGTGCTGAGCTGTGGGCCCTGCCCTACCTTCTCTTCAGTAAATACTAAGCGGAAGTATCTATTTAGGATAGATGCTTTTACATAATCCTCCTCCTCACACGCCCCTTTATCCCCTTTGATCTTAGCAATACCCCCTCTGTACTTTCTCCTTTCACTAATGTATCTATAGAAAGTCTTGTCACCTTTTTTTAACTGTTCATGCTAGTGTTTCCTCGGTTTGGGTCTTTGCCTGCCTTACTGCCTTCCCTGTTTCCCTTAGGGAAGTTTGTTATGCCTCCCTATCTTCATCCTGCTGTGTTCCCTTATATTTCCTGAAGGCCAGCCTTTTGGCTCTGACCTTTTCTGCTACTGTGTTTGAGAACCAAAATGGTTTCCTTCTTCTTTTGCACTTCCTTTTTTCACTAACACAATGGGATGTTGCTTCAAGTATTGCATCTTTAATGCTTGCCCACTTTGCCTGTACAATCTCACCTGTGTTTCTTTTTGCCAGGGCTAGTTTAAATCTGTTGGCCATCTTATCAAAGTCAGCTCCTCTGAAGTCCCATATTTTTGCCTTGGAATGGGATGATTTAGTTGTAGTGGCCAAATTGAACCATATCATGTGATGGTCACCGGCACCCAGGTGACTTTCTACCTGGAGATCTGTGATCGGTACTAGATCTAGTATAGCCCTGTCTCTTGTGGGTTGTGGTACCAGTTGTTTGAGGCCATCCCCCTGCAGGGAATCCACCATGTGTCTAGTTCTGGCATATGTCCCTGCTGGTACTGACTAATCTGTATCTGGCATGTTGAAGTCTCCCATTATCAGAACCTCCCCTTTAGTTGTCATGTTTTGTATATTTTCTAACAGTAACATGTCTATGTCCTCCCCTTGGTCTGGAGGCCTGTACACAACTCCAGTTCGAATGGCTGTACCATTTCTTGTTTCCAGGGTGACCCACAGTTTTTCTACTCCTTATGTGTATTCTGAATTTCTGTAGCTTTGATATTTTCATTGACATAAAGGGCCACTCCACCCCCACCCCACCCCCCTTTTTGCACTTTGGTCTGTTCTGAACGGTACATAGCCAGCATTCTAGCATTCACATTCAAAATGAGAAAAAGACTCGGGCAGAATTTCAAGGAAAACAGTTTACTAGAATTAAAAATAGTAAAGAAACTACAACATACAGAACATATAACATTTAGATTACAGTCATGAAAATTAAATGGACAATTTAGACAAAACCACCCTAATACTGAATATTTTCTCTGACCCTGTTTTCCAGTAATGAAAGTGGTATTTGATTTACCTAAAGTGCCCTGGAGTGTGTCTTGTCAGGAGCCCAGAATCAAAAGCAAAAGCACTCTTTTCTTCCAGCCATCTGGTAATATTCAGTACAATCCCATCATCCCTGTGATGTCACAGCTCACAGTGATGCTGGCTGTGAGGTCACTCAAACCTGGATACTGAATTAATTGGTCAGTCACAAGCCCCAGCACACTGTTAAACATTCCAATTATAAAACATGTATATTCTTCCTAATTAGTGATGCCTCATGACAGGTCAGAGTTACTCCTTTGAGCTTCAGAGGAAATTGCTGACAGTTTTTCTTTCCTAGTGGTGAAATCTAACAGGTTTCTGTCAGAATTTGCTTCTTCCTAATAGGTCATACAGTGCAACAATGTGTTACAACCTGGTATCATTATAGTCCCAGGAAGTCAGCTTTTATAAACCAGAGGTAACAACCAAGCCAACACATTTTTTTTCTTTTAAAAAGAATCCAATATCTTCTGATAGTCTGTGCTGACTGCCATATTTATCCAGCAGAAATTCACAGAAACCTATATTTATATCACAAATGCTATACAAATAATAGCAAGCAGATGCTCTCCGTCACATCCCTCCCTCCTAGACTGAATTTGGGGTAATCCATTACTAGGCATGGGATGAGCTTCCCAAATTCAGTTCACCACTCTAACTAATGCAATAGCTCATCTGCATTTTCGTTTGCTGCCCCTGCCCTGTGTGTAGCAGTTATGTCGTACCCCTGCAAGGCAAGGCTCCATCTTAAAAGTCTGCCATTTGTTTTACCCATTTGTGCCAGTCAAACCAGGGGGTTATGATCTGTTTGTACCTCGAAGTGCTGCCCATATAGGTATGGCTCTAACTTCTTTAGTGCGCACACCATTACAAGGCATTCTTTCTCCACTGTAGAATAAGCCTGCTCTCTGGGAAGTAACTTCTAACTGAGGTACACTATTGGGTGATCTTTCCCTTAGTTAGACTTTTGACAAAGTACTGCCCCAATACCCACATCTGAGGCATCAGTCTGGACTATAAAGAGTTTACTATTGTCTGGACTGGCTAATACAGGAACGTTATACAGTGCCTCATTTAGTCATGTAAAGACTGGTTCTCAGTTAACCTTCTTAGGTGTTCTTTTCTTTAACAGGCCAGAAGGAGGAGCTGCCAGGGCACTGTAGTTTGATACAAATTTTCTACAGCACCCTGCGGTCCCTAGAAAACTCCAAACCTGCTTCTGTGTTTCAGGTCTGGGCCATGCCTTGATTGCCTCAATTTCTGCTTGATTAGGATGGAGCTGTCCCCGGCCTACTACATGCCCAAGGTATGCCACCTCAACCATGGCCACCTGGCACTTTTCAGCTTTTATAGTGAGCCCAACCCTCTGTATCCTGCCCAGCCCTTCTCTAAGGTGGGGCAGATATTCCTTCCAGCTGGCACTGACGATGGCAATATCATCTAGATACATCATGGCATACTCTTCAGTACCATTTAATACCTGGTTCACCAACCTTTGGAAGGTGGCAGGGATGTTCTTCATTCTGAAAGGCATTACTTTAAACTCAAATAACCCTATCAGAGTGACAAAGGCCAACCTCACCCTAGCTCTGGCAGTTAACTTCACCTGCCAACATCCTTTCATCAGGTCAGTGGTGGTAAGGTATGTCACCCCTCCGAACATGTCCAGTAGTTTGTCCATCCATAGCATTGGGTGGGTGTCTGACTTTGTGACTGCGTTGAGTCCATGATAGCCCATGTAAAAATGAGTACAGCCATTTAGCTTGGGAACAAGGACTACTGGTGAGGTCCAGGGGCTGTGGAATTTCTGGATTACCCCTAAATCCAGCATTTCCTCCACCTCACTCCTAATGTCCTTTTGGACGGCCTCTGACACCTCGATATGCTGTCCACCATGTGGGCACTTGCATTACGGTCTCTACATAGTGCGTCGCTAAGGTGATCAGTCCAGGCTTGGTGCTAAACAATGGGGCAAAGTCTGCTTAAACCTCCCTTACTTCCTAGATCTGCTCTGGGATCAACTGGGGCGACATTTTAATTGCCTTCACAGAGGACTCTGGCTTGTTTTCTTCCAGCAAGTCCAGAAGGGGATCTTCCTCATCCGTCCTCTCCCCAGGACAACACACTGTAAAGACCATGTCGGCCCTATTTACATATGGCTTCATCATGTTGACATGTACATTCTTTGGGTATGTCTCCTGCCAGGCAGTTCCATTATGTAATTTACATCATTCACCTGTCAGACTACTTTGTATGGTCCTGCCCACTCAGCCTGCAGCTTACCTTTCTGGATTGGGATTAGGACCATGAGCTCCTGACCCACATTGTACGAGTGAGCTTGGGCTGTGCGGTGGTACCATATGTTTTGTTTTTGCTGGGCAATAGCTAGGTTGCTCTGGGCTGTTCCCACAAGCTCCGTCAGTTTTTCCCTAAACTTAAGGATAGAATCCACTATAGGAGTTCCCTGGGTTGTGTGCTTGCCTTGCCAGTCCTCCCAGATCAAGTCTAGGGCCCCGTGAAAACCCTATCAACTCTTGGGGCATCTCCCTGTATGCGAACAGGTGGGAAAGGTATTTCTTCCAGTCCCTCCCATGCTGTTCAGCAAATGCTTGAAGCATCGATTTAAGGGTACCATTAAATATTTCCACAAGCCCATTGGCTTTCGAGTGATAAGGTGTCGTACATCTCTACAGCACCCCACACTTCTCCCACAAATATTTCATCAGGTCCGGCATGAAGGAACCCCCTCGATCGGTGATAACCTCCTGCAGGAACCAGACACAGGAGAAAATACATAGCAAGGCATCTGCCACTTTATCTATCCTCAGTGAGGATAGGGAGACTGCCTCTGGGTACTGAGTGGCATAATCCACCCCTGTTAGGATAAACGTCTTCCTGGAGCAGCTGTGGGTATTCAAAGGCCCCACAATGTCCATTCCTAATCTCTGGAATGGCTCCTCCACTATGGGTAAGGGAATTAGGGTGGCTTGAGTTTTTCTTTCCACCTTCCCTATTTCTTGGCACCGGTGATGAGACCTGCAATACTCCCTCACCTGCTGGGTGAAGTTGGGCCAATAGAAATTCTGGGCAAATCACTGCGTAGTGCCTGCAATTCCCAAATGGCCAGACATGGGAATATCATGAGAAATCTTGAGCAACTGCTCATGGTGCACCTGGGGAACAAGCTGCCTGCCCATCACCCCTCCCTCTGTCCTTATGTCCTGCATATACAGCAGTCCTTTGTCCTAGTAAACTCTGTTTCCCATCTCCCAGAGTTCTGTCAGAGTCTGCCCAAGCTCTCAGCCTCTATAAACTGGGGTCATTTTTCAGTGCAGCTGCAAAATCTTTACACATTCCCAAAGTATGGGACAGATCCACTTCAGTTTCTAAACTAGGGTCCCTAGCTCTAGCGTCAGGGCATTCAGGGTCACTGCCATCCTTAACCTTCTGACTACCCCTCCTTCCTCACAGTAACCTCCTGTAGCTGTTCTGCTAACTGCCACCTGGGGAATTTCTACCCCCCCCCTTCACTATTCTCCATATCAGGAGACCCAGGCTGGGGAACCAGCCTCCCAGTGTTTTCCACAGGGGTTTCTATGGGGTCCAGGGAACTCCAATTTACCTTTGCTACTTGACTGGGGGTAACTGCATACACTATCCTCTTTTGGAGATTATTTCCAATAATCACATCCAGGGCAGATTTTCTGTCACTGCAACTTTTTGCACAGTCTGTCCTGTCTCACTCCAGTCCAGGAGAACACTAGTAGTGGCAGCGTTTTCTCCTCCTCAGTGACTTCCCATACTGTAGCAAACAGATTGGGTATAAGCTGTTCAGGCTCAACCAAATCCTCTCTTACCAAAGTGAAGGACACCCCCATGTCCCTTAACCCATGGGTCTGCACCCCTTTCACAGTAACTGGGTGTATGTGCTTCCTCATGTTTACTGGCATGCTTTCAGGGATACACAAAAAGCCCACTTCTTTCTCAGCACCACTTTGTGCACTCTTTACCTTTTTAGGACACTGTCTTGCAAGATGACCAGGTTGTTTGCAAACCCAACATTCATTTCTTTTATCAGGCAAGTCTTTTCTTTGTAACCTGGCACTGCTTCCTTTTGGTGGAGGCAGTGGGGGTTTTAGCTGCCCTGAAAGTGCGCTTTTCCCTTTCTGCGCTGCCACGACGACCCTGCTCCCTCTCAGAGCAGGTCTGCTCCTGGCATTGCGGTCCGAGAGCTTGGCAGCCTCCTGTACTGTTTTTGGATCTCGGTCCTCTAGCCAGGTTTTCAGCTCTGCTGGGCAAGCCTAAAAGAATTGCTCCAAAGTACAACATTTTCAATTTTCTCTACAGAGTCTGCTTGTATCCATTCACACCAACATTTTAAAAACTGACGTTGTTTAGTGACTAGCTCCTCGTAGCTCGTGTCAGGGCTTCTCCTGAACTTACGGAACTTAACCCTTTAGAATTTAATTTGTAACCCAGACCTGGAGTCCCAGGTTCACCCATGCCACTTACCTGCTCTGGCACTGATCTTTGGATTCATAGCATCTCCAGTTCATATTTCCTGTGACGTTCTCGCTCGTCTCACTCAGCCTCTCTCTGAAGCTGCTGTTGCTTCTCCTCTCTCTCCATATCCATCTTCCTCTGTTCAAGCTCCCTTCGCTGCTGGGCTTCAAACCTTTTCTGCTCAAATTCCAGCTCCATTCTCTGAAATTCTACCTGCAGCCTGATCCCTTCTGGCTCCAGAATGGTGGTGACCTTCTCCTGCTGCAGTGGCTCTCAGTTCACACTGGTCCTGCTGTCCTCCTTACCGGGTCTGGACACTGTTCTGGACCCTGGCTCCTCCACGGCCAAGGTTTCATCCTTTGTGTTTTTTTTGTTTGTTTTTTTTTTCAGATAAAATTCAGCAATGAGGTACATCTGGACATATACAGAGCATTCACACAGCTTAATTAAAAAAGCATATCCAAATAGTTCGCTAAGAGTTACAGCCAATAAATATAGATGAAAGTGCAATTTGATGTTGGGTAAAATCATAGATAGTGCAAATATATAAAGTGTCAATTCAGTAGAATGTCCATTATTCCTATATAGACAGATATTAAATGTCCGATTGTCTGGTTGAGTCCATACAATAAGTAAATGTTTAAGTGCTCTCTTATAGATGTTTAAATACATTTTCATGGAACAAAAGAAGGATCCAAAGGAGTTATATAAAATACCCATTTTCCCCATCTTAGTTCAAACAGATCCACTTTGTCTCCAGCCCTGGCAATCAATCGTTCTAAGGTATAAGTCTCTTTAAGCATCCCATGCCACTCCTGTAATGTAGGAGGGGAATCTCTGCCCCATCTCCTGGTAATAACTTTCTTTGCCACCAGTATATAAGTTATCAATAAGGAGCCTTTTTGAATACGTAAACCTTCTGGAGAGATTGTCAGAACCACCAATTCTGGGGTTAAAACCACTTCTTCTCCAATTAATTCAATCGGGGCCTGTGAAAGCACGCACCAAAACTCTCAGGACTGGGTATGACCAGAATATATGGGTGTGACCCACTTGTTGTTCCCCACATTTCCTCCAGCATTCCCCGGTGACAGTAGTTGTAAATTTAGACAATTTGTCAGGGGGTATAAAAAAATCTGTTTCTGGTTTTCCATGCAAATTTCCTCCAATAGGGTACATTTAAAAGGCCGAAAGTAAGCTTAGTATACTTTTCCCAGTCATCAGTTTGGATTGGCATGAGAAGCTGTCTATTCCAGGCTTCTAAAATTCCTCTAGTGGATTCTCTAGACAGTTCCTGAAGACTCTTATAAAGTAATCCTATGAAATGTGGCCAGATTTGGCCTCCTCTAGTAGTTATAGCTAAATGCAGTAACAGAGGAAGGGGTTTAGGTAGAAAACTTATGCTAATCACTCTTTGCCTTATTATTTCATTAAGTCGAGTGTATAGTTGATAGTCCTGTGGATTGAGCCTATTGTTTTCCTGTAAATTCTGGAAAGGGATTACCCCTGTCTTGTCTGTAATTTTATAGATTGATGTGAGACCCCTTTTTGCCCAGCTCTGTAAGGTTTGTTTTTCTTGTGGCAGAAGAGAGTTTAATAGTGTTAGAAGTGAATCTAAGTGGGATAGAATGTATTTTAAATCCGATGAGATTTTAAGTTTATGCCAAACCTGAAGTGTAGATTGTGCTCCTACATAATGTTTTATCTGTTTTTTGGGGTTTGCCATTGGAGGAGAGCAGACCCAGAAGAGCCTGGAAAGGATTCAAGGATATCTGTTTTCTTCCAGGGGATGTTATAATTTGGGTTAAACCAATTAAATATATATGGGCTAATACTGTAACTTGGGCATATTTGTAAAGATCAGGTTGATTCAAACCTCTCATCCCCTTAGGAAGTTGTAGGATTGACCACTTTATTTTAGGCCCCTTTCCCTCCCATGTGAATCTAGCAAGAGTTATATTCCAGGAAATAAATTACATCTGTGAGGGGAATTCTGGAATTGTAGAAAATAGATACAACAGGCAAGGTAAAATGTTCATACGTAATAAGTCTATTCTAGAGTAAAAGGACAGATGGATTTGAGACCATCTATGAAGGTCTAGCTCTATTTGTTGAGTAAGAGGTTCTTAGTTAAGTAGTATAATATTTGAGATTTGTTGTGGTAGTTGTATGCCTAAATAGTTTATTTTAGTCTTATTCCATCTAAGAGGAAGATGAGCTTTCAAATGTGGGGAAGGTGAGAAATAGGAAGTGAGCACTTCCATTTTAGTAAGGTTTGTCTTATATCCAGAGACTCTGGAGAATTGGTCCAGGACAGTCCATAAAGCTGGGAGGGAGGTTTCAGGATTAGTGACAGAACATAAGCTGCATATAATGTAAGTTTCCAAGATTGGTTGCCTATTAAAACCCCAGAAATCTCTCTCTTATCTCTAATAGCCATAGCCAAAGGTTCAATATATAAAGCAAAAAGGAGTGGGGTGAGAGGACAGCTTTGCCTTGTTCCCCTTTGAGATGGGTGTGGATATTCCCCCATTAATTTTAATATAAGCCCTTGGGGAGGAGTAAATGTCTCAACCAGTTGATAAACTCATTTGGAAAATCAAAAGTTGCCAATACCTGCCATAAGTAACTCCATGAAACCCTATCAAATGCCTTATAGGAGTCTAGGCTCACTAGGGTTGCTGATGTCTTTGACCTACAGTAGTGAGGTGATCCATAATATGAAATGTTCTTTGTACATTGTCAGCAGTTAGCCTCTTCTGAAGAAATCCTGCCTGATCTGCATGTATCAGGCTAGGAAGGATTGCTTCTAGTTGACCAGGCCATATTGACATATAAAATTTATAATCAGTATTCAGTACCGATATGGGCCTGAAGGAGTCGGGCGAGGTCGGGTCTTTCCCAGGTTTCAAAATAGCTGAAATAGCGGCATATGACCAGGAGGGGGGAGGACTTAAACCTTTCTGTACTTCCAAGAATGCTTGCTGCATAGGTTGAAGTAATTTACTTTGAAAGGTTTTATACCACTCAGCTCCAAACTCATCTAGTCCTGGGCATTTTAGTGATTTAGATTTACTAATGGCTAATTTTAATTCCCTAGCAGAGATTGGGGACAGTAGAGAGGACTACTGAGCTATGGTCAGTTTAGGAAAAGTGAGAGGGTCCGGGAAATTAATGGCATCTTCTGACAGAGGGTTTTGGTCTGCATATAGAGACTTATAATATCTTTGAAATGTTTTCATGATTTGTGAACCCTTGTAATGGAAAAGTCCAGTTTGTGGGTCCTTAATACCTGCAATGGTCGCTGTCTATCTAAATACTCTGGTTCTTTTTGCCAAGTTTCTGGCTCCCTCATAAATCTGTACCTTATAATCTAGTGTCCCTTGGAGTTCTGATTGTACCTTTCTAATTTCCTCCTGGACTACCCTCTCTCCCGTATTATATCTCTCCTGAAGATCTTGAAGCAATTTCTGAAGTTGTATATATCTTGCCTCACTCTGCTTATTTTTATATGAAGAGTAGGATATAATTTCTCCTCATAGCACAGCTTTAAGTGTATCCCATAAAAGAGCAGCAGGTGTATTTGGGTTAGCATTTTTAGTTAAAATCTGAAAAATTCTATCCCCATTTTCAATTTAAATTCAGTGTCTTTTAATAGGGCTAGATTTAACCGCCATAAGGTTATTTTATGCTTTTTACCCAAATCCACTTTTAAAAATAATGGATTATGATCTGAAAGGTGGTGTCATCAGGGATATATCCTGTACTCTCTCCACATGCTCCGTAGATATGAAGAACTCCTCAATTCTAGAAGAGGAATGATATCTGTGAGAGAAGTATGTATATCCCTTTACAGAAGAAACTAAATGGTGCCAAATATCTGTAAGGCCCAATCCTGAGATTTGTGTTTTAAGTAGTTTCTGAATTGGGGAGGTTCTGTGTGCACTTGGTGGATTTAGGAACTATATCCTGATTTATTATTGGGCCTCCCCCACCCACCTGTTTGCTGCCATACATAGTAAATATTAATGCAGCCTTAAAATATTACAATACTACCATCTCTCCCAGTACAGATTCATCCACCCCAAGTCTTTGGTAACTGAGTCTTATCCAGTTACCAAACACTTGGGGTGGATGAATCTATACTGGGAGAGATGGTAATATTGAAATCTCCACCTATCAACATGAGGCCCTTCTGGGTCTCAAGAAGCCTATTAATGAACCTTCTAAGTAATAATGGGGATGCTCCTGGAGGCAGATATACGCTTGCCAGTGTTACCTTAGTTTCAAACATGCATCTCTGCACTGTAATAAAATGTCCATTCTGATCAGAGCAGGTTTTCACTAACTGAAAGGGAGAAGATAAGATTGCTACTCCTCTTCATTTCCCTGTAGTGCTAGAGGAAGAGCAAACTGTATATCTACCTCCCATCGCTAATTTAGCATGCTCAGTCTGGGAGAGATGAGTCTCCTGTAGATAGACGCAGTCTGCCTTTGTCCTGCGCAGGTATTGCTGGACCCTAGCCCTCTTTATAGGATGATTTATCCCATTTATATTTAGTGATATTATTTTTGCTAAATCTGTTTGCATTGCAAAAAAATGGTAATGGCAGCATTGTGTGATTCTAAATCTTCCTTCTCGCACTCCAATGACTCATCTTTAAAAGGCCATAACGTTATATAAGATTTCCATTCTAATTCCAAACTGTATTGCAATAGGATAGTATAATTATTGTCTTGCAGCTTTGTAATATGGCATATTTCGTAATCCAGATAGTATTACCCCAAAGGTAAAGAATATTGTACCTCATATCTAACTGAAAAACATTATTCTGGCACTCAAGTCCCTGAATGCAAAACTTTTAAAAGAATATATATATATATATATATATATATATAAAATCAAGAATATATCATGATGCATCTCTATAGCATGCATGCTATAAACTGTAACTGAGTGTATCAGGTTATAACTCTTATTCTTGTAGACTTTCAAATGTGGGGATGGGTGTTTGCACCTGAAGGGATCTAAACATTGTATTACCCAAAAGGTGTTGACCATCCCTTGTTGTGAAAGTAATCCCAGTCTTTTGCTATCTGTGGCCTCCATGGGCACAGCGTGCTGTTCCCAAAAAAGGAGAAACAGAAAAGGGAAGCTTAAAAAATAGAGTAGAGCCTCTCTGTGACATCTGGCAACCCAAAACAGCTTCACTTCCCTAGCTCCCTTGAGCTATTTTCAAATTGAGCCTTGTGTAATTATAAATCAGGATATAGTTCCTAAACCAAAGTTTTCCATGCCTTTCTGTTTATTGAAGTGAGATTTACTCTCCCTCCCTTTCGCATTGTCATTTACTTATCTGATAGTCCAAAAATAAGAAAAACAAAGAGAGGGATGAAGCCCAGAAAATGGTTAATGAGATTACTGCCATACGTAGTAAATATTAATGCAGCCTTAAAATTAGGAGTGGGTGGGTGGGGGGGAGGCCCTCCACCAGCACAGACTGACAGTCAACTTGGGGATAATCCAAATAGAGGATCCTCCTCAGGCCTAGAGTCAGACCTGCGTGTGGCACAGCCTGTTAAAAAAGCCCCTTATGAGGGAAACATCCCCCCCATATATCAAATTCCCACCAACCTGAATATTAAACCACCGATTATTTAAGATAGGTCCTCAGTTTACTTTAATGATATTGTCCCTTTTGTATGCTGCTAAGGCGTTCTTCACAGATGACAAATTCTGGTTAAACTCTCTTGATTTCTGCGGTATCGTTTGCCATCTTGGTGGACACTGTTCCATATTCTGAGCGTTAGAGTTGCATTCTGGAAATTGTAAACCCAGCTTAGAAAGTTCCTCGTTTGCCTCTTGCACAGTAGTAAATTCTTTTCTCCCTGAAGGAAGCTGCACCACCAGACGAGAGGGATATGGCGTTGTAAACTTATAACCAGCCTCTTTAAGCACAGGAAGCAATGGGAGGTATGCACGTCTAAGTCTCATCATTTTAGGGGCATAGTCATGATCGGATTAGATTCGTGTTTGGCCGTAAAATACCTTCTGGCATTTCCAGGCCATCAAAAGAATCTTTTCCTTTGTACAATAGCTGTTAAACCGGAGAATCACCGACCGTAGAGGAACTTTGGTAGAGGTAGGTTTTGGAGGCAAGACTCTATGTACTCTCTCAAGATGTAATTTGAAATCAGCAGGCAAATCCAGAGCAGTATGGAGCAAAGACTCTATAAATTCTTTGATATTAGAGCCTTCTGAGTTCTCAGGTAGACAGTATATGAGTATATTTTGATGTCTCACACGGTTCTCCTGTTCTTCCTGTCGATCTAGTATTTGCTCTTGAGTCTCTTTGATTTGTTGCAAAGTTTGTTCTAAATCATCTACTTCTCTGTAGCCATTCCCTGTCATTCCTGGTCATCCATACGCTGCTTCAGCTGTACGGCGTCTCTGTAGAGTTCCCCGTACATTTATTTTATCTCTGCTCTAAAGGTCAGGATCTCTTAATACATTAAATCTAATTTGACTTTCTTAGTTTTAACTGTTCTAGGTTTACGAGAGTTTCTACCAGGACCATGCTTAAAATCCTGCAGCAGGGAGTCATGAGGTTCTGAGGCCTGTGAAGGCTCTGTATCTGAACGATCTGCTGAATCCTCCATCTCGCACCATATGCCTGTTTTGAATCTCCTGATATTTTCACCTATGCATTCTGATTCGCTTTTTAAGTTGAAATTTGTTTGCTCAACATAGTAGTTTTCAATCGGAGTGATTGCTTAGCTTGAAGGGAGTGAGAGCATTGCTACTAAGCAGCCATTACCCACGAGGCAGAACCAGAAGTCCCCAAGGTTTCATCCTTTCCAGTCACCGACTGTGACACGAGGTCTTGGGCATCGGCTGCCACAAGAGCCTCTATGAGGTGCTATTTGTTTTGCCCCTCACAATGGACTCCTCTCTCCTGGCACAACTGCCTCAGGTAGTCTGCAGTGTACTTGCTGTAGGTGGAAGTCATCATCTTCCCTAATCTATGGCTACACTAGCTTACATCCGAAAAAAATAAAACAGGTAGGAAACTTTTGACTATAACCACAATGATATATTTCTTTATTTTTAAATCACTGCCTTATTTTGTGTGTGAGTGAGTTACAGTTATCAATCTGACACACTGGACTGTTAATGCTCGTGTTACCAAATAATTTCTCCAGTATGCAAACAAATCTTTTTGATTGCAGCACTGTAACTCAAATCTTTAAAATTACACCGCTGCCAACCAGATCTGTCACCAACGCACTCCGCGGGTCAGACCCTCTGCTCCTACAGTGCCAAACCTTGAAGTGCAATATGTGAGTAGGAGACAAACAGGGTAACTCTCCTGTCAGTTTTGGGTCCGAAACTACCAGTCTCGAGTCCTGAGGTCAAATATGAACCCTTTTTCGCTAGCACACCCAGTTAACAGGATCAAATATCACACCCTCTTTGGGGAAATGCAGTGCAATACTTAACCCAATGGGCACCCAACCTGGTTCACAATCCCACTTTCTGACTCAGTTGAGATCTAGGTACTTTTCTTTTTTTGGTGCAAAATGGTAACACACTGTAAGCGCTTAACAGTTGTGTCAGACTTATCAACACTGTCCCAGCATTTCATTTTCATTTTTTATACTTGTAAGCAAGATGAGCAAATTGCCCATTTTCACAAGTGACAAGTTTGACATGTAAAACACACATTACATAAATGCAAAATACAATAAAAAATATTTTTAAATAACAAAAGCTTACTACCACATTACATTCAAATCAAACACATAATTAGCAAAAACAATTACACTCTGATTTAGTATCAAGCCATTGAACCAGCCTATTCTTAAATGTCCTTACTATACTAGAGTTTGTTACTGATGTGGGAATACTATTAAAAAACACTATGGCCCTATAAATAACTGATCTTTGTTCTATGGTTTTCCTATATAAGGAATGCCAAATAATTCCTTAAACTGAGACCTGGTATTCTTTAAACCAGTTGGAGTCAGAAAAAGGTGAAGGATAGTGGGGGGCAATAAACCCAGGATACCCTTAAACAAAAAAGTTCCCAATTTAATGTTAATTCTGTCCAAGAATGAAGGACAATTGGTTTCCCTAGTTAGTATACAATGATGGGTGTCAAATGGCAAACCAGTCATAAATCGAAGAATAATAATATAAGTTGTCCTAAGTTTCTGCAACGTTTTTCCATTAGTACCTGAATAAACAATCCATAATCCAACAAACTTAACAATAGACTATGTCCCAATAACCTTTTTAGATTCTGAAACAAGAAAAGTTTTTATCCTAAACATTCCCAATCTCTGGTGGATTCTCTTTATTAACATATTAATATGATTTTCAAAAAAAAATTGAGAATCCAAAATAATTCCTAAGTAATTGAAACTGTCAACCAGCTCAATGACATTATCCTGCAAATCTATTATTAGGGAACATTATTATTTTTTAATTTCCTGGGACCTGAAAATACCATTGCCTTAGTCTTGGATGAATTTAGAATTAAATTGTGGGAACATAACCAATTTTGAAAATTTTCAAAGTCTTGTTGGACCTGAACCAGAGCAGAATCAGGATCATCAGCAAACAATACTGCATCATCTGCATACAATATTATTTTCGAACGGACGCAGGACAAAGGGGCAACATTCATAAAGAGAAAAAAGTAAAGGGCCCCATACAGAACCCTGTGGTACCCCACAGGAAATCGGAAGAGACCCAGAACAAATATTTGCAATTGTGGTCTTATGCTCCCTTCCTTGCAAATAATCAGAGAACCACAACATCACATCGCCAGAGACATTAACCTCCCTCAAAGACTCCAATAACTTGGGATGATTAACCAGATCGAAGGCCTTGGTGAGGTCCATAAACACCGCCGCCACGGAACGCCCTAAATCCAGGGCAATTCAGGCAGAATTTCAAGGAAAACAGTTTACTAGAATTAAAAATAGTAAAGAAACTACAACATACAGAACATGTAACATTTAGATTAGTCATGAAAATTAAATGGACAATTTAAACAAATATGAAACAAATATAAAACTGAATATTTTCTCCTACCCTAGTTTCCAGTAATAAAAAGTGGTGGTTGATTTACCTAAAGTGCTCTGGAGTGTCTTGTCAGGAGCCCAGAATCAAAAGCAAAAGCACTTTTCTTCCAGCCATCTGGTAATATTCAGTACAGTACAGTCCCATCATCCCTGTGATGTCACAGCTCACAGTGATGCTGGCTATGGGGTCACTCAAACCTGGATACTGAATTAATTGATCAGTCACATGCCCCAGCACACTGTTAAGCATTCCAAGTTACCCCTTTGATCTTCAGAGGAAATTTCTGACAGCTTTTCTTTCCTAGAGGTGAAATCTAACAGGTATCTGTCAGAATTTGCTTCTTCCTAATAGGTCATAAAATGCAACCTGTTTTATGGCTAGTTTTCCTGGATTTCAGAGTAAATGGGTGTTTTACAATGTGTTACAACCTGAATCATTATTGTCCCAGGAAGTCAGCTTTTATAAGCCAGAAGTAACAACCAGGCCAGCACATTTTTTCTTTTAAAAAAAAAAATCCAATATCTTCTGATGGCCTGTGCTGTCTGCCATATTTTTCCAGCAGAAATTCACAGAAACATACATTTATATCACAAATGTAATACAGATAATAGCAAGCAGATGCTATCCATCACAATCCCTGGAGAGAAGGACATTAGCTATCTGCCTAGCCCTTCTCCCCCATCGAACTCTGCCCCTCCCTGTGGCAGAAGGAGAGGCCGAGGGGTGACAGAGAAGCCCGAGCTTAGTGAGCCAGCTTCTTATGTCACTATTCCCTCAGCAACAGGGACCAAGAAGACTGCTCGTGGACCTCCCCCAGTGTGTCAGAAGCTGGGAAGTCAGATGTGGAAATTGAGGAGGTGGTCTCAGGAGAATCCAGCACACCCATAGAGGAGACAGAAGGGATGGGTGCAGTGTCCCAGACTCCTGGTGTCCACCCAAGGTCCTTCACCTTCAATGATCTAGATTGGAAATGTGATATTCCAAGGCCTCATTTCCCTGAAATACCTGGACTCTGTCCCCCAGTTGCCCCAAGTCTGCAGACAAAGGTGTAAGGACATGGACACCCTCCAACCGTCTGACCCCCATTATAGTCAGTATAGCTCGGGGGGTTGACTTTTAAAAGGTACCACACCCTGGGCCAGTGTGAGGAGCATACCATAGTGGTCTCAGGTGGAATACTAGGTATGTCAGCACATCTGCAAGGAATTTCCTGTAGAATCCTACCCATATTTGTGTGAGTGCCTCTGGGATATCATAGAGGAATGGATGGAGGACTGGGTACTCCAGGGAGTCCTGGACAAGGTTAGGCAATGAAAAAAGGATGGTGCCCTGGAAAGGAGGCTCATCAACAGGCCATCAGGCAGGTGAAGCAAATGTGCACCTCCATGGTGTGGACTAGACTGACCCCATTCAAGACCTTGGCTATGGTTCAAGATCCAGAAGGGCCGTGCACCAACTACTATATAATCTGCAAAAATTCCCTTGGGGAGGAGACCACTTAGCTTGACCCTAAGTTCTACTTTGCCTTGGAGCAGCAGTAAATGCCAGGACTGAGGAGCATGTCTGGACTATTCTGAACTGCCCCCCCAATGCAGGAATAGTGGCATCTGGTGAAGATGGCAGGACTGAAAATATGGACCCACCGCTGGATGCTGGGTGAGATCGACCCCCTTTTTTGTTGTTTACTGTTTATTTGTTTAAATTGTAAGGAGCTGACTCTCCAGTATTTTTATTTAAACTGTTTTATTGCTGCTGAGGAGGAGGAGGAGGTAGCCAGACTGGAATTTGCCCCTCAAAGACTGATTAAGTGAGCGTTCTGATTGGCTGTCAGGTGTAAGGCCTGCGTGGTTGGAGTGACTGAAGTTGTAAGTGCAGTATGGTAATAGCTTGTGTGAGTGAGATAGCAGCTTGAGAAATGTTATCTCAAAATTAATAGAGCATTTCGAGTTTAAAGGTTTGTTCCTATTGCTGAAGTAAGCAATAAGACGACGGGGTGTGCATTACAGTGTGATAACCACACTCCTAGGGGCGTAGTTAGGCACAAGGCTGAGTGACTGTCGTCCCTAGGGTGGGTTATCATACAGTAGTGCACAACCCTTGAGTGTCTTATTGCACTTATAAAATGGCCCTTTATTTTTAGAAGCAGTTTTTTTATTTTGAAACACATTTTTAAACAAGTAAAAATGTAAGTGAATCTGTGCTTTTAACATAAAATAGTCCTTCCGCCTATTGGTGCTAGATTAAAGTAATGTTATACAGTGTGTGCCTCCCTGCCCACTTAAGCTTCATATTCCCCTGCCAGCCACAACAATTCACAAATGCTGTTTTCCTCATTCTAGGTATGACACATAGCCCCCTTACTTTATTTCATTCTCCTCACTCTGTAGACAAAACTAAAAGGAAGCCATTACAGAGGCTTCTCAGTTCCCCAATGCTGCAAGCATGAGTGTGGTTCAAAACTGCCACATTCACTGACAGCATCATGAACTGCTCGCTCTGCCCTAAAAGATAAACAGCAGGGTGAGTCATTTACCACCGTTTTCCTTTATTTATATAGTATTATTGCTTACTTTATTCATTCTGTTTTTTTTCTCTGTTTCCCCACATTCAAGAAATGGAATGTTTATCATGGAATGTTCACCATGGAATACAGGGATTCAAAATTCTGCTCAGTTCCATTAGCAGAATGTTACTTTTCTAACATACTGTATACACACGCGCAAAGGCCCTTTCTAAAGCTACAGACTGAATTATCTCACTGTCAGGAAAAGCAGAAGAGATTTCCCTGTTGAGCATGGCAAAAATAGAAGGGGGATTTTTCACTGTCAGCAAAGAAACAGTTGTAATGAAAACTATAGATAATACTTATTGTTTCTAATTTGTTTATATGTGTAAGGAGAGTGCGATGATCAAGGGAAAAACATTTAATGAATTTTTTTTTATTTAAGATAGTTTCATTTTTAGGGCCCAGTTGAAGGTTTTTACAGTGTAACGATAACAGCCATGTTTGTGATGGAAAATCAGTTCTGTATCTAGGGAGACTGATAGAAGATGGTTCTGGTTGTAGGAGGACTGATTTGCTCGTGTGATGTGGTTTAGGACCAGGATGACTGTGCGTATAGAGAGACTTAATGTATGGTCAGCTGATGTCTCTTGGCCAATGAGATTTCTAGAGTTTCTCATGCCATTTTATAAGTATGCAATAAGACACAACAGGATGTGCATTACAGTGTGATAACCGCATTCCTAGAGGCGTAGTTATGCACAAGGCCAAGGCCGAGTGCCGGTCATTCCTAGAGGACATTGGCACCGTGATGCATAACCCTCGAGTGTCATATTGTGCTTATAAAATGTCACTTTATTTTTAGAAGCAGTTTTTTAATTTTTAAACACATATTTTAAATAGATAAAAATGTAAGGGAACCTGTGCTTTTAACATAAAATAGTCCTTCCGCCTATTGGTGCTAGATTAAAGTAGTGTTATACGGTGTGTGCCTCCCTGCCCACTTAAGCTTCATATTCCCCTACCAGCCACAACAATTCAGAAATGCTGTTTCTCATTCTGAGTATGACACATAGCCCCCTTATTTTATTTCATTCTTCTTACTCTGTAGACAAAACTAAAAGGAAGCCATAAGAGAGGCTTCTCAGTTCCCCAGTGCTGCAAGCATGAGCGTGGTTCAGAACTGCCACACTCACTGAAAGCATCATGAACTGCTTGCTCTGTCCTAAAAGATAAACAGCATGGTGAGTCATTTACCACCTTTTCTCTTTGTTTATATAGTATTATTGCTTACTTTCTTCATTCTGTTTTTTTCCCTCTGTGTTTCCCCACATTCAAGAAATGGAATGTTTATCATGGGATCATGGAATGTTTACCATGGAATACAGGGATTCAAAATTCTGCTCAGTTCTACTAGCAGAATGTTCCTCTACCAACATACTGTACACACAGACAACAAAGGCCTGTTTTAGAGCCAGAGACTCAATTATCTCACTTGTCAGGGAAAGCAGAAGAGATTTCCCTGATGAGCAGGTAAAGATAGAAGGGGGATTTTTCACTGTTGGCAAACAAACAGTTGTAATGAAAACTATAAACAGTACTTAATGTGTCTAATTTGTTTATGTGTGTGTAAGGAGAGTGTGACAATCTGGTAAACATTTAATTAATTTGTTTTAATTTATATTTAAGATAATTTTAATTTTAGGGCCCAGTTGAAGGTTTCTACAGTGGAAAGGTAGTGGCCATGTTTGTGGTGGAAGATCAGTTCTGGTTGTAGGGAGACTGATGGAAGATAGTTCTGGTTGTAGGAGGACTGATTTGCTCATTGTGTAATGTGGTTTAGGACCAGGATGACTGTGTATATACAGAGAATTAATGTACGGTCAGCTGATCTGTCTTGGCCAACTTGAGGTTCTAGATTTTTCTTGCCATTTAATAATGTATTTGCACCCTTTGATTAGGGGTGCTGGTTATTAGTTAATTAAAATTTATTACTTAAAGCAATGTTAGGGGGGTATGCTTTAGCCCTTCCTGGCAGCAGCACTCAGGCTGGGAAGTGTGATAGTTGGGGTGGGGGAACTCCACCGATGCAGTACTCGGTAGTCCATCCATGGAAATCAGTGGATGGGTCGCTAGTGACCCTGTGGGATAGTGTGGAAGCAGAGTAGTAGTAGTAGTGTCCTGGGTTAGGAGAAGTATGGGTCCCACTGTCTTGGTGGTGTAGCTAGCTGTGAAGTCTTGGCCTTTGAGGGGGTGGTGGAGTATGCATATCTCTCCTCTGGGAGGTCGAGGGCAGCTGGTAGGTGTTCACCAGGGGGTGAACATTTTGTGCGGGGTAAGTGTAAGCCCCCTTTGGGAGCTTACTAGTTAAACTGTGGTGTCGGTATTTCTGGAGCTGGGGGCTTGCCTGCTGGCAGGTGGGGCTTTAGGCCAGAGTGCTTAAAAAGGGGAGTTTTAATGCCAAAGAGGAGGATAGTAGAGACCAGGTGGAGCACCCTATGATTTGACTGACTAAGGGTTTGCCCCCAGAGCTGCTGCACCCCGTAAGTATGAACTGCTTGCTCCCCCCCCCAAAAAAAGACCACTCAGGAGAATCCAGGTAACAAATTTGATTTCTGTGACTGTTTTCCTGGCTGCAAGTGCGCCCCCTCCATAGTTACCATATGGCATAACCTTAGACACTGGGGGGGGGCCTTACACTTTATTGCTGAGTACAGTTGTTTGAATACAAGATCTCTGCCCCTCAACTTTTTGAAATGATTTCTGGAAGTGTGCGCCTCATCATGTTTCTCATGTTAAGGAGCAAAACAGATATAAATGCAAGTAATATGCAGTCTTAATGTGGAAAAACAAAATCCCTGCATTTTGGACATTAACATGCTTGCTAAAGTTGCAAAATACACATTACTGGGGATGTGGCAGGTGACTGTGACCCAGTTCTGATTGCACCATGATCCAGGCCAGTCCGAGTCCACCCACTTTGGAGGGGTGGGAATTGATCTTTGAATGTGAGTCAGACCACTTGCTACCGCAAGAGGATATAGGCAACGCTTACATCTGGAGCAACATGGATCTCAAAGAATTTGACTCGAATGATCTGGACCTCAGAAGTGCTGAGGAAAGGAGTCTATATCTGATTCCATATTCCTTCGCCCACCCCTAGTTTGGATTACGAATGAAGAGTAATTCTTGTCTCCACTTTCCCTGCCTCTTACTGTTTGTTCAGGTTCTGCTTTCTTCCTCCCTGTTAGGTGTCAGCATGGCTCAGTTTGTAGCACATCTGCCTCTGGACCAGAAGGTCGTGGGTTCTCGTCCCACACTGGGATGGACTTGCACCTAAAAATCGCTGGCATCCGAGTGCAGTATTAGTGGGTGCTGTACTGCTGGGGTGTGCTGTCCTTTGGATGAGACATTAAACCGAGGTCCCTTCTGCCCATCCTGATGTTGTCCTGGTGAGTGTCCAGGTGGAAGTAAAAGAACCTAGGGTACTCTTTGTAAAGAGCAGGGAATATTCCCGGTGTCCTGGCCAACATTCCCCTGCCCATAAACCGGTTCATGCAGTAATCCAGGCTGTGGGTGATGTGCGATATTGCCGCCACCACACATTCAGTCACTTCACTACCAGTCTAGCATTGCTTGTAAAGCATTTTGGGATACTGTGTATGAAAAGCACTATATAAATGCTGATTCTTCAGCTGGTGGCTCAGGTGTTCCTTTTAAGCAGGACACTTGGAGTTACTGCTCACATAAATGACTTTATTTCCCTTCTGCTGGCTCATAACTTAAACTGATTGCCTTTTCTTGCACCAGGAACAAACTGTATCCATTCTTTGTGGAACTTTCCTCAGCACCTTCTATGATGCATTGGTCTTTAAACTGTTAAAAGCCCATTCTGTCTGTGTGATTCATGGATCCCAGCATGGCGTAGGGCATCAGATTTATTAACTCAGCTGCTGGCTTCCAGTCTCTGACCCTGTTATGCTACCTGACATGATGAGCACACTGCTGAACACACTGCACACAGTACTGTGGCATGAAAAGATAATCGGGTGCTTAAACAGTGACGATGAGGTAATTTATAGAGCAAGCTGTTCAGACATTTTCCACAAAGTATCATTGGCGTAATATATGAACTGGTAGAGGCTCACTGCAGGGAAGGTGACCGTTTTCAAAGGGGAAATGCATGCAGCTTCTGAAACATAGAAACATAGACTTTGACAGCAGATAAGGACCGCTTGGCCCACCTAGTCTTCCCATTTCCCTACCTACAGGATAAGCCGCAGATCTTGGTTAACCAACAGCCTATTTCTTCCTACCCCCCCCACAAGAATTGCCTTATGTTTGTCCCATGCATTCTTGAATTCTCCCACAGTTTTAGACCCCACAACCTCCTCAGGAAGGCTGTTCTATGCATCCACTACCCTTTCTGTGAAAAAATACTTCCTTACATTGCCCCTGAACCATCTCCCCTCTATCTTTAAATTGTGTCCCCTTGTTCTTGCATGTCTCTTTTTCTGAAAGATGCTACCCTCTTGGACTTTGTTGATTCCACTGAAGTACTTAAAAGTTTCTATCATGTGCCCCTCTCCCTCCATTCCTCAAGGGTATACATATTAAGCTCTTTTAGTCTCTCCTTGTATGGCTTCTCTTGCAGACCCTGCACCATTTTAGTTGCCCTCCTCTGGACTGCCTCTATCCTGTCTATGTCCTTGTGGAGATGGGGTCTCCAGAACTGGATGCAGTACTCCAGATGGGGTCTCACCAACTGTCTGTACAGAGGGATAACAACTTCCTGTTTTCTGCTGGTGATGCCTCTCCCTATGCATCCCAGTATACCCCCAGCCCTCCCTACCACCTTCTCACATTGCTTGCTAACCTTAAGGTCATCTGATATGATTACCCCAAGTCCCTTTCCTTTTTTGTTGTTGTTACTACCTTCCCCCCCCATTGAGTAATCTTCCCCTGGGTTTTTGTTTCCCAGGTGCATTATTTTGCACTTCTTTGCATTGAATCCTAGCTGAAATACTTCCGACCATTCCTCCAACCTTGCCAAGTCCCTTCTCATCCTTTCCACGCCTCCTTGTGTATCAACCCTGTTGCAGATCTTTGTGTCATCTGCAAAGAGGCATACTTTTCCTTCCAGTCTCTCTGCAATGTCTCTTATAAAGACATTAAAAAGGACTAGACTCAGTACTGAACCCTGTGGTACCCCACCAGTAGCCCCTCTTTCTTCAGAGTGGACTCCATTTACAATTACCTTCTATGTCCTGTTGTCCAGCCAATGTTTTACCCAGGCTGCCACCCTGGTACCCACTCCCAGGCTGGTTAATTTGACTATTAATCTTTTGTGTGGGACTGTGTCAAATGCCTTGCTAATGTCTAGGTAGGCCATGTCCACAGTCCCTCCCTGGTCTACTACTTTGGTCACCTAGTCAAAGAAATCAATTAGATTCATCTGACATGACCTTCCCTGTGAACCCATGCTGCCTTGGGTCCTGTGCCCCACTGGCCTCTAGGTACTCAACAGTTCTTTCCTTCAGAAGTGATTCCATCACTTTCCCCTACCACAGAGGTCAAACTGACAGGTCTGTAGTTTCCTGCCTCTGTCTTGGTCCCACTTTTGTGAAGGGGAATCGCATCCGCCTTCCTCCAGTCCTCAGGTACCACACCATCCTCCCATGATTTGTTAAAAAGGATAGTCAGTGGTTTCACTAATTCTCCCCTTAATTCTTTTAGAATTCTGCGGTGAATTCCATCAGGCCCCATTGCTTTGTCCACCTTCAGTTTTAGGAGTTCTTTCAGAACCCTTTCTTCTGTGAAAGGACTGGAATCGACCCCCCTATCAAGACTGCTTCTGTTAATTGGATTTGGCACCTCCACCTCCTCTTTTGTGAATACTGAGCAGAAATATTCGTTCAGTATCCCTGCTTTTTCACTGTCCCCCTCTGCCCACCCACTGTTCATTCTATTCAGCCTCACTATCCCTCCCTTTGTCTGTCTGCGCTCCCTGATGTACCTATAAAAAGTTTTATCCCCCTTCTTAACCGAGGTGGCTATCTTTTCCTCAGTTTGGGCCTTTGCTATTCTGACTTCCCTCCCTGCTTCCTTCTGCCTTAACTGGTACAGCTCTCTGTCCTGCTCCTTCTGTGTTTCCTTATAGTTTCTGAATGCTATCTTTTTCTTCCTGACTTTCCTCGCCACCTCTTTTGAGAACCATAGTGTTTTTTTCTTTCGTTTTGATTTGTTTATTTGCTTCACACAAAGGCTTGTTGCCTCTGTGATGGCAGTTCTGATGATTCTCCATTGTTGCTCCACCACTCCTCCTAGCCGGTTTGCTAGTGCTTTTCTGAGGCACTCTCCCACTTGCCAAAGTCAGCCCTCCTGAAGTCCAGTACCCTCACTTTTGCATGGCTTGACTCTGTAGATGAGTTTAACGTGAACCACACTGTTTGATGGTCACTTGTTCCCCAGATGGCAACCCACTTCTAGATCTGAGATCCTCTCACTGTCCCCATTTGAGAGTATGAGGTCTAAGATTGCTCCCTCACGAGTGGGTTCTGAAACTAGCTGTCTGAGGTATGCCACCTGTAGGGCATCGAGAATGGCTCTGCTCTTGGATGTGGCTGCAGCAAATGTGCTCCAGTTAACATCTGGCATATTCAGGTCTCCCATCAACAGTATTTCCCCTTTCTCTGCCATCCTAAGAATGCCTTGTATCATATCCTTGTCCATTCCCTTCCCCTGACATGGCGGTCTGTACACAACCACTGTGTTCTGGCTAGATACACAGTGAATAGGACAGACTGCATTACACTATGTCTGTGGGTACATGTGTGTGCTACTGTATCTGTTAGACTTGTGTATAGCACCAGCAATTACATAGTATAATTAATATAAATGTTTCAATAGAATTATTAATGTCCACTCCAGTCTGGATCAGTTTCATTCTAATGGTAAAATCTGGCAATGTATAGGAAAGGGAACTCTCATCTCTTGATCTGTAGGAAAGAAAAACTGCCATGTCTAGGAGGTGGAATGCTTCTGTCGTATGCAATTGGGAAATGTGCCAAATGAACAAGAACTCTCATAAAATTTTGAGAGATGAGTAGAACTGTTTTTATGTGGGTTCCTGCCCAATTTAATCTCTGCTTTGTTCCTATGCACTGAATGTGTTGGCAGAGAAATACACAGTGGCCCATCCAGTCTGCCCATTAGCTACCTGACTCTGTGTCTGAGCTAATGCCAGCCTGCATTTACTGATCTGATTGCCCTAGTGGTGTCTCAGTACCCCCTTCCTAAGGCTGTCTGTTCTCCCTGCTTAAATACCTCACGTCGCTTTGTGAATGTCCCATCCATACTTAAACCGTCACTGACTTGGCTTCAAATGCCGCTTGGGTAAACTATTGAATTCATCCACCACCCACTCTGTGAAAAGAACTTCCTTTGGATTCTTCACCCCCCCCCACTCCAACATCCATCTATGCCCCCTGGTCACAGTGCTTTCTTACCTTATGAATAAATCATTGCAATTTATTATGTTTATTCCCTCAAGTCTTGCAAGTCTCTATCGTGTCCCCTTCTCTCTCTCTCTCTCTCTCTCTCAGCCTACAAAGAGTGCATGTCAAGATATTCCAGTCCCTCTTCATGGCTTTACCCTTGCTACCACTGGATCATTTTTGTAGCCCTCCTCTGGACCCTCTCCAAGTGGCTCTTGTCTTTCTTCTGGTGTGCACTCTAGAAATGCACACAGTATTCCAGGTGTAACCTCACCTTTGACCTGTGGAGGACCAATACCTATATCACCTCTTTCCTTCTGCTGGTGAATGCCCTACCCACGCACCCCAGCATTCTGTTTGCATTCCCGTATGCCTTTCTGCTTTGGGCCATAGATGTGAGGTCATCGCTGATAACTCTCAGGTTCCTTTCCTCACTGGTTTGAATCACCTCCACTCCTTCCAGCCAATAGTCTGTGCTAGGGTTTTTAGTGCCAACATGCATATCCCTACACTTCCTGGCATTACATTTAAACTGCCATACCTTGGACCATGTCTTCAGACTATAGCCCTTTTCATGTCTCTTCTTCCCTCCTCTGTTACCACTTTACCACAGATCTTGGTGTCAACTGCAGAAAGGCAGATCTGGCTGTGAATACCCTTCCATATGTCACAGATAAAAATATTGCATAACACAGGCCCCATGACCGATTCCTGTGGCTTCCCACATGTGACTTCCCTGCTCCTAGGGCCTGAACTCTACACTCTAAAAATGACACAGGGCCACATTCCTCTACTGTAAAGACTAAACAACATATTCATTCTGGATATCTACTTTTTGCTGTCCTTATCTCCCCATTATTTGTTCCATCTCAGTGTATATACTTTTTTGTTGTCTTTTTCTTAATATAATGAAAGAAGGCATTTTCTCCCTCCTTGATCACTTCTGCAGTTCTCAGCTCTGTATGCACCTTAGTCTTCCTGACTATCTTAGTCACCGCTTTTAGATTTTCCAGATATCATTCCCTAGTGATGTCATTCTGCTTCCCCTTGTACTTCTGGAATGCTGCTTGTTTTGCTCTGCCTTCCCAGAGAACCACATTGGTTTCTCATACTTCTTATTCTTTCTCACTTGCCTCATACAGATATCCGTCATTTCTCTTATCCCACTCCTAATGCTTTTCCATTTGGCATCAACCCCTTCCACCCACACTACCTCAGCTGAACTTTCCTGAGCAACTCACTCCTCTTCCCAAAGTCAGTTTTTCTGAAGTCTAGGACCCTAGTTTTAGAGTTGGAATGGTGGGCCACCTAAGTTATGAGAAACCACTGAATTGTGCTCACTGGACCTCAGAGGTCCCATTACCCTGACAACCCCCATTGCATCTCCATTGAACAGTATGAGATCTGAGAGCCCCTTCTTTGGTAGGTACCCTGACCCACTGCACAAGACAACAATCCAGTAGAACCTCTACAAATGCTTGACCTCTAGCACTCTTGACTGCTGGTATCTCCCAGTCAACGTCTGGTAGGTTAAGGTCTCCCATTAACCTTTCATCATTCTTTTCTGATGCCTTTCTGATTTCATCTCTCAGTGCCCTGTCCTTGTCCTTATTCTGATTCAGTGGTCTACATACTATTCTCACCCTAGCTTTCCTTTCTCCCACTGTTACCAGTTGCACCTAGACTGACCCCACTTCATTCTCTTCACCCACTGATCTATCCTTGGTAGCCTCCCTGTCCTCTCTAATGCACAGGGCCACCTCTTCCCCCTTGCACTACTGCCTATCCTTCCTAAAAATGCTGTAGCCAAGGACAGCAAGGTTCCAGTCATTGTATCAGATGCCTAGATTTCAGTTACAGAGAGTAGGTCCATTTGGACCACTGCCCTTACTGCCTGAAGCCCCCTCATTTTGTTGCCCAGACATCTTGTTTTCAGGCAGACTGCTTTCCATGATCCTTTTTTGCCCACCATCCTCTGCCTTCCTTTGGACTTTTTTGCTCCTAACATACAGTCTTGCCTCCATCTTTTACTGACCTGTTTCCCCCAATGCCATTGCCTGCCTGCCTGCCCTTCTACTGTGTCTTTTTCAACCACAGTCCTAAAATTATCCTTTGTATTCTGCTCCATCTCCTCACTCCCTCCAACAGATATGCCATTTGTTACCTCCTTCTTTTTTTGCTCCACTTCATTAGCCGAGGGACATCTTGGCTATTATGGAGGCCTGGTTCCATTCAAGAATTCCTCTGGCACTACCAGGTCTCACTCCTGAACTACAGCAGTCCCTCTATGATATAAGTGTAAAGGTGCTTCTACAGAAGTGTGTTACTGTATAAGAGTGTCATCTCATATTATTTGGGCGAGAGGACCACTGAGCGAAGCTGAGCTGTTCTGCCTGCCCAAACTGTACAAGATGATGGACTTATGTAGATTAGTACTGCCACTGAAACCACTCTTCTGGTTGTAAGAATGGACTGATGTGCATTCTCAGGGTATGAGAACTGTGAACTGAAGGTGAGCGGTTCTGATATACTTTGAATGTGAGACCACTCTTACAACTCTAAGAGCAGAATCAGTTGTAGTATTAGTATATTATTGACTGAGATCCATCAATAAAATTTTACAAAACCTTCCCCAAATATTCTTGTTTCCAGGGTAGCAACATGTGAGACAGTCTTTACAGAATAAGAGCATCCCACACACAGGGGAAAGGAGTGCTCCAACTGGTCAAGATTGCTCCCTGGATCTATGATGCAATCGTAAACACATCTCAGAGCACCTACAGTTATATTAGCTCATTCTCTTCTGGTGGCCATTTTGGGTTGGGCTCAGCAATGGATGGTTCAGATGCCATATGGTGGCTATGGGACTGAAGGAGTTAAAAATCACGAGTTAGCTAGAGTGATTTATAATCAATTTAACATTACATATTGTAAAAGTGAAAAAAAAATTGAATGTAACTCTTCTCCCTCTGCCTCTGAAGTGGAAAGCTCTACAACTTTGCTGATTGAAGTAACAATACGGGATAAGAGGCCCTGCAGTTCTGATCACTTTTTGGAAGAAATCATATTAGAGATTTATAGTAACTGGACCAAGAAGGAAGGTGGGGTAGCTGTCTACACAGGCTCCAACCTCCTATCCATCCCTGCTCGTATATCTTCCCACAGGGCATGCACAGTCCCGTCTACTCTGAATGAGGATTGAAAGGCAACTCCCTACTATAATAGAAAGCTTTAAAACATAGCTTTATCTCAAGTATGATTTAACTTTATTGTTTTCTAGTTTTTGTTTTTACTTTTCCCTGTTGGTGGTCTAATAAATATTGTAGATAATGCACTACTTATTTCACCAAGTTTTTCAAAATGTCTGTCTTGCCCTGCCAACTACGCAAGTACTGTTTGTGACACCACAGGCTGTTGTCAGGGGAGCACTATGATGTATGATGAGTTTACACAGGCACTGTGAGGTTAACAGGGGAGAGGCAATTATTTTTATATGCAAACTTTTTAGATAGATTTCCGAGATGCAATGTAAACCTTGGAAAGGAACAGCAAAAATGAAAAAAAAAAAAGTATTCTTTAGTAAATTATAATCGCTGAAGCATCTTATTTATGTAGATACATGCTGAAGTGTGGAACTGCTCTTTAACCAAACCAAGGTATTGCTAATTGGCTGCACTTACTGCCAACCCTCTGCAAACTCCTCCCTTGAGGACCTTGCCTTATTCACAATGGATGCGCACAGCAGATTTCACTTGTTTATGTAGCTGGGACAGGCACACTTAGTCAACACACTGATTTCCAGGTGCGACCCAGGAGCACAGGGAGGTCATGTGACTCAGAGGCACACAATATGCAAGTGGCTTCATACGTAGTTCTGCTGGGTCACCAGGTTCTTGGCTCAATGCTCTAATCTATAGACTCCAGTGATGCAGGTTTGAGCAGTCATACTTGGTGCCACTAACCTTCACTGGATGGGGAATGGTGCCAGGCACTCCAGCAAGCACAAACGTTTCCCAAATCATGCCAGAGCTCATCCAGAGACATGACATGACCGTCAAAGCACTCCATCCTTGATGGTACTTGGCTGGCCAAATTGAGTGACTACAGCAGGTGTCTTGTCTGACTTCTGCAGTGAACACTCCCCATCTACCGTGTCAGGCTGGCCTTTATGGAGGTTTCCACTCTCTAATGAAGTGATGTCTCCAACAGTTAGTGCTGTCACTGAGCCAAACGGTGGCCCCACATCCATGATCTAATTTTTTTTGCGGCCTTTTTCATGTCATTTTTGTAAATGCATGAAATAGAGAATTTAATTTATATTTTCACGAGTTAAACCTTCGAAAGAACAATGGGAAATAAAATAATTGCTGTATATCCCATATAAAAGTGGTTTTAAAAATTTACTGTTCTGTGCATTTAACCCTGTGGATGAAGAACCTGGTCACAGTTTGTTGAGAGAGGATATTCAATTTCAGCATAAACAGAAACTCTATAAATGACACCATGTACATTATATAATAATTGATAATGATTAAATATATGATAGGCCAACTGAACGAAGAGAGTAACTGAGAACCTTTGTATTTCCAGGGGCAATACTTTTTACAAGTCAAAGGTACTGCCATGGGAGCAACCTTTGCCCCTAATTATGTTAATTTATGTTAATATAGTAAATATCTATATATTGTTATATATCATTTATATAGTAAGCATTTAAACTAGCTGAGGGTGGAGGTGGAATATTAGGCAGGAAGACATTGTCTGCCTCCCCCCCCCATGCTTGCAGGGTCTGCAGAGGGAATCCCGAGGGTAAGGAGTCCCAAAAGGATAAATCACAAATAGATAATCAAGTGGAGGAGGGAAAAGGGGGAAAAAAGAAAGCAAATAGTGCAGGAAAGGGGGGAAGGCAAGAGGGCAAAAACAGGGGAGGTGGCAGTATAAAATGGAGAGCCATTTGTGCAAATGCTCGAAGTCTGGCCAACAAGATGGCAGTCCTAGAGGCCACCGCGGCAGCAGAAGACCTGGACATAGCAGGGAAGCAGTATAGCACAGTGGTTCAAGGCTCTGAGCTGAAAATCTGGAGACCTGTGTTTGAATCCCACAGCCCCTACTTGCATATACTGTGTGACCCTGAGCAAGTCACTTAACTTCCCTGTGCTCCCAGGTCACACCTGTAAACAAGCTTTCAGCTTAGTGTGCCACTCCTGGTTAAACAATTAAAAAAACAAACAAAAAAAAACATAGTAGCAATTACAGAGACCTGGTGCAATGGAAACCAGGATTGGGAGATAGCCATACCAGGGCATGTGCTATTCAGAAGGGACAGGGCAGGAAAAAAGGGAATGGGGTGGCTCTTTACGTGAGGGAGAACATAGAGACCACTCAAAAACAGATGGGATGGGGTAAAGCAAAGGCATTGTGGGTCACCTTGGAGAGAGAGAAGGTGGACGCTATTAGGATAGGGGTGATCTACATACCTCCAGCACAGGAGAGGAGGGAAATAAGGATATGACGGAAGAAATCCAAGGGATGGCTAATAAGGGTGAGGTACTGCTAGTGGGGGACTTCAATCTGCCAGATGTGGATTGGAGCCTCCCTGCTGCAGCATCAGTCAGAAGTAGGGAAATCCTAGACTCCCTGCAGGGGGCCTTCCTCAGGCAGCTAGTTAAGGAACCCACTTGTGAGTGGGTGTTACTGGACCTGGTACAGTCAAACAGGGACAGTGTCACTGACGTCACAGTGGGAGGCCACCTGAGGACCAGTGATCATCATATGGTGTGGTTCAACATAAGAACCAGGCCAGAACCTAGCCACACTAAAACGAGAGTCCTGGACTTCAGGAGAGCCAATTTCAAGAAAATGGGAGAGTGCCTCAAGGAAGCCCTATCAGGAATAGAGGATAAGAATGGTACAGAGGAAAACTGGGTTAAAATAAGGAAGGCCGGGTCAGCCCGGTGGCATTGAGGGTTGAGTCACTGGATGCCACACCTCATGTCACGCCGGCGACCCAGGTTCAGGAATGAGCTCAGGACATTGGGGGTCAGCAGGGGCAGGAAAGAATTGAGCATCCAAAGGACTGGTCTCCTTTCCTGGGGGTGGAGGGTAAGGTTAGCAGCTGTTCTGGGGGCCCCTAGCAGTTGCTGGGGGTCACAGCAACCAGTGGCTCACAGTGCAGGGGAGAAGCTGCAGTGGATGTCTTATGAGGGTGTGTGGAAGTGCACACACTATGTGCAGAACATCATTGCACATCTGAGCTTGAGGGAACAAGTTAAAGGAAATCCCTGAGACTTGGTAGGTGAAGGTGGGGATCAGGGACCACCCCACACGCCCAACGCAGAGTGCATCGGCTGCCTCCGGTGCTCCATCCACTCCCTGGATGCCTGTCCAGATTTCAGAAAGGTTGTCAAGGAGGAGAGTGGCGGTCCCACCCCGGGGGGCTTAAATCCAAGGGAATGGGCACCAGGGGAGGTGGAATTGGAGCTGGGCCAACCAGATGGCATGACTGAGCCTTCAGGTCGGGTGGGATGGAGGTGAGTTGAGAGTCTGCACTGGAAAGAGTCTAGGGGCAGCGTTAGGAGTGATAAAGTTCACAAAAAAAAAAATAAGGAAGGCCACTGAGAAGGCAACAAACCTCTGTGTCGGGCAGGTAAAGAAGAGCAAGAGAAGAAAGAGACCACTATGGTTCTCTAAGGAAGTAGCAGAGAAGGTAAAGAAAAAAGGAGCAGGCATTCAGAAGATACAAGACGATACAGAAGGAAGAGGATAGGAAGAGATCTTCATCAGGTCACACCGTAGGAACTTCACCGTCAGTGAAGGGGAATCCACACGGAAGATTTTCAGCAGTACAGCTGGGGCCCCCCACACCGTCGACATCCATTGATGTCACCAATCCTATAAAGGCGTGAGTGGCCCTGCTCCCTCCTCAGTTCTTTCCCACCATCAACTCGCTCACATGTGTCTCTGCGGAAGCTCCGTTGCAGTATTCACACCTTTTTTCTCCTATGGCTTTTCTAAATTTATCTGTTAGAATTTTTTTTTTAAAGAGATTCCTTCAACTTGTTTATGTTGAGAGTTAATCCTTCATCTCTCTTTTCCATTGCTGTGGAAAGAAGATTGCTTCCACAGATAAACACTCTCTCTCTCTCTCTGTCTGGTGTCTTGGGCCTGACCACAAAGTTTCTGACTGTGAGATCTGCCAGAAGTTTAAACAAACTACACTCAGGCAACGCAGAAAGACTCTCAAAAATTTCCTGATGGATCAACAGGTAGCCAGTTCTGGGCAGGGTCCTCCGGGGTCCCAGTCACTGACTGGTTTTTTGAGCTCCCAGACCTCCAAGGCCAGAGACAAGACCTCAGGGAAAGTCACAAAAGAGACCAACATTGACTGCTCCCCCTGGCATTGATCTCATTCCCTGTTGGCCTCTCCTTCTTCTGGGGGATCTGTATCAGCTGCCACTGCACTGCAAAGAAATCTGCTGTCTGAGCCACTGTGGCCACCAGACCCATATCGACAGCACCTCTGCCTGAATCTCAAGGCAGCCTGTTGTTGACCTCCAGGTTGTCACCCCTCCTTTGTCGATGACGGGCTCATCATTGATGACTCTCCTGTTGAGACCTGCCCCATCTCCCTCCAGGACAACAGGCTCCTTGGGTTCACAGGATTTAACAGGCAGGCCATCGACACAAGTCATCGACCCCCCCCTCCTCCACTGATGAACATCATCAACTTGAATCAAATGCTGTCAGAATTCACTTCTGTGATTCTACAGGCACTTAGGCCCCAGTGGTGGCACTTTCTATGCACTGAGGTACGCATCTGCAAAATTGTGGGAAAGGGGTGTTTTTTAAACTGCAGATGCGGATGCTTGTCTGTATATTTTTTTCATAGAGTATTTTTTGGTCCCTTGCCATGGAATGTTGCTCCACGTTTATTAAAAATGGAGGTGTTTCCAGAGTGGAGGTGGGCAAATCTAACTCTCCTTCTGTCTCCCTGCCCCAGTGCCCTGCTCTGTCTTCCCAGTCTGTCTACTAATATGTACCCCCTGACCCCCCCCAGGTAATGCTGTGATGTGAGCTGTGGTGGAACTTCTGCGCAGGTTCCTCCACGTCACACTGGGATGTCACGGCACATTGTCAGAAGAGCGGGAGGAAGGCAAGCCAGGAAGGCGAGGAAGGGAATTCGAGTGAGTGAAGCCCGGATTGAAGGCCTGGAGGCAGCATGGACCAGTGGGGGAAATCCAGGTGAACCACCTTTTGAAAGCCTGTGGGGAAGTCGCCTGGAAAGTTGGAAAAGTTGCATCCGGTGGAGCACTGTTTACCGTTACCGTTTCCACCCCGGGGTTCCATCCTGCAGACAGGCCCGCAAATCGAGCCCAGACACCAGCACTGCAGAAGACTGTGTCAGGAGCTGGTGCATAATCTCCCCCCGAAAATCTCAGTTTCGGGCACAGTTAGTTGAAAAAAGAGCCACTGGGAAGAGCCGCATTTTCAGCGGGTTTTACTCGTTGCAGATTTCTTGTGTTTTCCTCACTAAGTTCCCTGAAGTTCCTGGTTTTTGCCCGTGTCCATGGCCCGTGTTTTTGGCACCAGTTTTGCCCAGTCCTTTTCATTTTTGGCACCCCGTTTTGGCACCTCTCTCCTGGATGTACCTGGACCTCTCTCAGGTAAGGTCTTCCTGACTGTTTCCCCTCCCAGTTTTCCCCTTGGTTTGGGGTATTGGTTCGGGGCTGACATCCACATTTGTATGCCTGCTAATCAGGCTGATGCCTGTTTCAAACTGCTCACAAAATTTCAGGTAAGTGGGATGGCTGGAAAGGATAGGACCCGGGGGACGGGACAGGTGAGAAACAAGTGCAATAACACAATCTAACAGATAACACCAAGTGTGAACAGTGCAGTAAAACACATTTGTCATGGCATATCAGTAAGGAAATTAATTTATTGGTTTAGATAAGGAAATTCAATAACAAAGCTGAAGGCAGCTATTACACTGAAGGTTGCGACTGAAAAGAGAACTGAGGGATTAGAATGGAGCTGTATCACAGTAGATCTGCGATCCGGGTTTGTGTGAAAGAGTGGGGGGATTCAGACATTAATGGGACAGATAGTGGGGCTAAGTAAAGGCCAGATTAGAGAGAAGTTGGGGCAAGAGGGAGGGAAGAGTCACTAGGGCTGTTTCATTTTATATTAGATCGGTAGGAATGAGCAGACACAATGTGCACACGTGCCTGTTTCTGCTAACAGAGTCTATATGTTTCTGTTTCCTTTGAAAAGACAACTGCATTGGGAATTCAAAGAGACCAAAACCTCCTCGCACAGTACAATTAAAAAAAAAACAAAAAAACGAGCATTTGTCAATGCCGAATGTTGCTTACTTGTATGTGCTGTTTAGGTATTTGGAAGTGACAGTTCCATGCCTTCCTCCCAAGACATCCACTGTGTCTTTCCGTTCAGTATTCACAGAAGAGTGGGAGGGGCCAGGGCCACAGCAGTACAGCAGTTGCCAAGGGGGAGAAGAGGTGGACAAAAGAGTCCTGCAGGAGCTCACTAAATTGAAGGTAGTCAAAGCGATGGAACCAGATGGCATACGCCCAAGGATATTAACAGAACTGCAAAGGGAGATGGCAGTGCCTCTGGCAGCTGTGTTCACTGAGTCATTCAACAAGAGTGAATTGGAGGAGGGCACATGTGGTCCCTCTACACAAGTCCGGCAGCAGGAAGGAGGCAGGGAACAATAGGCCATTCAGCCTCACCTCAGTAGTGGGAAGATCATGGAGACATTGCTTAAAGAAAGGATAGTGGGGCATCTAGATGCCATCGAACCAGGACCATAGACAACATGGATTCACAGTGGGGCGTCATGTCAGATAAATCTGGTTGATTTATTTGACTGGGTGACAAAGGAAGTGAATCCGGGTGGGGCAGCGGACAACACTTACCTTGATTTCAGCAAAGCCTTTGACACCATCCCATATAGGAGGCTGATAAACTAGCTGGGTAGGCTGGACATGGGGGAAAGGGTGGTAAACTGGGTTAGAAACTGGCTAACAGACAGGAGGCAGAGAGTGGTGGTAAATGGTATGCAGTCTAGGGAGAGGGGGCGACCAGTGGGGTGCTGCAGGGATTGGTCCTGGAGCCAGTTCTGTTCAATGTCTTCATTAGTAATATTGCTATACATCTGAAGGGAATTTTTTCACCAAATTTTCAACATAGCCATTTTAACACCTGAGCTCATGAACAGTGTCACTGTGATTTTCTTAATTTGTCCCGTACAATGATCTCACACACCGACTCGCCATTGTGTGCTACACATGGGCAGAAAGCCGCTTTTGGGTGAGATGTGAAAAATGGCAGCTGTACTACTCATAAGAAGGTGTAATAAAATGGCAATGTTGGAAATCTGGAGTGAAAATATTGAAAATTTGCGACCTTACAAAGCAAGGAGGGAAATCCATGCAACACACGCTCGTAAAAGTCATTCTCTCTTTTAGGAATTTTTTCACCAAATTTTCAACATAGCCATTTTAAGACCTCTGCTCATGAATAGTGTCACTGTGATTTTCTTAATTTGTCCCAGTACATTGATTTACGCAACTGACTGCGCCATTCTAAGCTACATGGTGGAAACACATTTGGGTGAGATGTGAAAATGACAGCTGTACTGCTCATAAGAAGGTGTGGTAAAATGGCAATTTTGAAAATCTGGAGTGAAAATATTGAAATTTAGGAACTTATGAGCCCTGCGTAGGAACTGCATAGCATGCAGCTCGAATAAAACAGTCATTTTGGAATTGTTGCACCAAATTTTCAACATGGGGTTTTGGGTCCCCTTCTCATGAATGATGTCACTGTCATGGCGGTATTCAGGCCAGAGGGTGATTTCCTGATCACTGCGGCGAAATCACCCGCCGGAGACCTGGTATCTCATGACAGTGTTTGTAATCATGAGAAAGATCCTAAAACCCATGCTGAGGTGCAAAATTCCCAAAAATACCTGAGATATGCAACAAAGTTGAAACCCCCTAACTAGCCCATTATACAGCTTACAGGCATTTCCTCAGTTCGCGATCGGCTTTGAAGAGTGCAGATGTGTTCCGGTCCACGAAGATCGTCGCGCTTGGTCCGGAGGTAAGTATGGGAGTGGGGGTGTGGGAAGCTGGGTGCACTGTGTGGGTGAGTGCGGGTTGTGGGAGGGGGGTCGGGAGGCGCACCTTGGGACCGTTTTGTTTTACAGGTTTAAAAAAAAAACGTTGTGGGACATTTGCCCCGCTGGGGTGATCTCCCAGCGTGCTGAAATGAGGCGTTCAGCCGACGAAGTTAGGCACCCCGTCGGCCAGGACTAACACCTGCTGGGGTGGGCTCTCCCAGCGTGGCACTAATCTTGAGGGGCCTTAGCTCAGCCGATGGGGTTGGACACCCGTCAGCTATACAGTGCATGTGGAGAGCTCGACTTATCGCTGCTCACTGAAGCATAGCTCCCCCTTTCAACTGTATGCCACTGCATTTTGGAGCGTGTCATAGACAGCTCCAAAATGCATTGGCTTACAGGGGCCGTGCCTGCCAGCTCACTGACTGAATTGGAGGAGGAGGTGACGCACCTCCGAAATCTCGGATGATGGCACTGTTTCTTGCACATGCGTGCAAGCAACATAAAAAAGCACTAAAAAGTTAGCCAATCAGATGACAGTTATAAAGTAACATCTATTTGTATTTACGAGTTTTCTTGTGATTTTAAATTAAATTCTGTGTGTGTGTGTGTGTGTGTGTGTGTGTGTGTGTGTGTCGTGCGTGGTAGGGAGTGGTAGGGAGTGGTAATGTTGGTATCCCTTACTCAACACACTGTTTTCTGAGTGACATTTTCCTGTGTTTAAGCACTATGTGCCAGTGCAGGGGGCCTCCTGCTTCTGAGTTGTAATCCCAGCCTATTAATATGAAGCCAGTGCACATCAGTACTCACCACTGTCAGAATGACATGTTATGAGCTTGGGAGCTGCTAGTATCTGGAACCAGTTGGGGGCTACATGCTTCAAACTGAAGTTTAAAGCTTTAAACCCTGGCCTGTGATCAGCACACACATATATTGCTGAATTCCAAACTGGGTTACAGTGGGGGATCAGCTGGCACAGAATCATGCCCAGATCCTGGTCTGTAGATTATTGCTAATACTACGAGAATATTATATTTTAGCATAATAGAATTAATGAGCCCCAAATGAGCAAGCATAACAATGATGGTGGGAAGCAAAGGCTCTGATTTAAAGCATAATTCACAAGAGATGCATTACTAGATGATAATAATGTTAATTGTAGTGACTGTGGTCCAAGATACATTCATGCATATATACTGTATGTGCGGTCTTCAACTTTCTCTTTTTTCTGCTATTTTTCTGCTATGTATTGTGTTTATTGCAAACCAATAAAATGTTGAACTTAAAAAAAAAAAAAACAGATCCAGCACCGGGATGGGGATTTTTGGGGAGGTGTGCCACATACCATGTGTAACTGTACTGGGGCATGGTCCGACAGCATGCAGGGTTGTATGATGGCTGCCATTGGGAAGGATGGTCTGGCAGGCTAACCAGTCTACTGTACAACTGGTGGGCAGTGGAACAGTAGGTGTAGTCTCCGGTTTTAGGGTTGTGGAGATACCAGACATCTGAAAGTGCCTGGCCTGTCACCCAGACCTTAACACCAGGGCTTAATCCCGTGCGCTGCTGTATGTGAGGTGCTCCTTGGCTGTGGTCCACCAGGTGGTCAAGTAACAGGTTGGAGTCTTTTCTGAGATGAAGTGGGGCACTGACCTCATTAAATTGGACTACCCAGACAGCTAGTTAGTGGAATAAGGAAGGTGACTTCATTGGACACATATAGGTTGCCATCTACCATCTTTGTCCACTGCAGTGTTTTTAACAGTCCACTGCAAGGACTTATGGATAAGGATGGATACTCCATATTTTTTGACATTTGCTGAGCTGTGTCCTTCCACCCCTACCCATTCCCTATAGTTTCTTTGCATCTTTGGTCAAAAGTTTAGTTTCCTACAAGAGGGCCACTTGCGTATGTAACCATTTGAGGTGAGTTAGGATAATTTTCCTCTTGATGGGTGACTTCAAACCTCACTTTCCATCTATGTAGTCATAAGTCTGCAATTAATGTAAGTAGGAGAAACATGTTAAGCTGAATTAGTTTTAGCTGAACAGGAAGCAAGGTCTTAAAAAGGCCAGGCAATACCTGGAGCAAGTGCAGCTAGCCATTCCTATATGGTGCTTGGTAATAACTGAAGCAGTGCTGGGCTACCTGAGATTCTTGAGGTATATGCAGCAGTGGAATAGGACTTATGTTGGCCCGGTCCAGGCATACTGTTAATCCAGTTTAAATGTTATGTTTACAGACGTGTTTACCATAAAAACACTCAGCAACATATTTGGTTTCTGGATTTTTATTTCTTTCTTTCTGATGAGATACTTTCACCAGAGCACTCTACTACAGGCTGCTCCACTACTGTATAACGCAGTACCTTATTGTATTTACTACAGGCTGCCCCACTGCTGTAAAACACAGTACCTTAGTGTGTCTACTAGAGGCTGCTCCACTGCTGTGTAACACAGTACCTTAGTGTGTCTACTAGAGGCTGCTCCACTGCTGTGTAACACAGTACCTTAGTGTGTCTACTAGAGGCTGCTCCACTGCTGTGTAACACAGTACCTTGGTGTGTCTACTAGAGGCTGCTCCACTGCTGTGTAACACAGGACCTTGGTGTATCTACTAGAGGCTGCTCCACTGCTGTGTAACACAGGACCTTGGTGTAGCAACCGCAGGCTGCTCCACTGCTGTGTAGCATGGGACCTTGGTGTAGCGACCGCAGGCCGCTCCACTGCTGTGTAGCACAGGACCTTGGTGTAACGACCGCAGGCCGCTCCACTGCTGTGTAGCACGGGACCCTGGTGCAGCGACCGCAGGCCGCTCCACTGCTGTGTAGCACGGGACCCTGGTGCAGCGACCGCAGGCCGCTCCACTGCTGTGTAGCACGGGACCCTGGTGCAGCGACCACAGGCCGCTCCACTGCTGTGTAGCACGGGACCCTGGTGCAGCGACCGCAGGCCGCTCCACTGCTGTGTAGCACAGGACCTTGGTGTATCAACCGCAGGCCGCTCCACTGCTGTGTAACACAGGACCTCGGTGTATCTAGTGCAGTGCTGCTCCACTGCTGTGTAACACAGGACCTCGGTGCATCTACTGCAGGCCGCTCCACTGCTGTGTAGGACGGGACCCTGGTGTAGCGACTGCAGGCCGCTCCACTGCTGTGTAGCACAGGACCTTGGTGTATCAACCGCAGGCCGCTCCACTGCTGTGTAACACAGGACCTTGGTGCATCTACTGCAGGCTGCTCCACTGCTGTGTAACACAGGACCTCAGTGTATTTACTGCACTATAATTCAGGGTGAAATTGTAGCATGCTGTCAAGGTAAGGGGGTTTTATGGGTCTACATGAAGCTTATGTAAGCCTGGCATAGGCTTCATAATAGAAAGTATAAACCTGGGTATATTGTCTACTACATGACTGATAATCAGGCTTATTTAAATTACCTGAAGGCACTGTAAACAACTTTAAGAAAGCATACATTCAAAACATGTACACCAGTTTTTACTTACAGCTATTACTGTTTAAAAACATTATGTGTACCTGTGATGCAAACCCATTACCACCGGGATACCACATTGGTTCCCATGGTTGGTTCCTCACTTGAAGCGAAAAGGGGGTTGGAAGCAGTAACTGACTCCTTGTTTTTGTATTAAAGGGGTCCATTTTTTTTTCAGAAAAAAACAAGGAAAGGGGTCATTTCTAAAATGTGCAGACACGCATGGGTACAACTTTTTACAGAGAATGCCACCACCGGGACTTAGGCCCTCCTCACTGACATTGTCAATGGCAGCTTCGTTGTCGACGCCTTCTCATCGGCCCCGGGAAGCTCCCTGTGGGCCATTGTCAGCACATCCAACACCAGACCTAGATGTTGAAGAGGTTGATGTCGAGGAGGAGTACCACCCAGACCTCATTCTTCCTGATGATGAGGAGGAAGAAGAGGAAGAGACCCTGCTCTACAGCTCTTCTGTAAGAGAGGACTCTGTGAAACATATCCCCAGATCTTCTCCTGATGACCCCACATTTTTCATTGTGATGAAGCAGCTGTCCTCAGCCATAGGCTTCCACACTGAGGAAGAGGAGGCCACCAGGAAAGAACTGGTGGACTTGCTGGAGATTCCAGAATCTCCCTCAAAGATCATGTCTCCAATGTGACTAGCCTTGAGGAATGTAGCCACAGCAGCCTAGCACAGCCCAGACATGGTGCCAGCTATGCCTCGCAGGGTGGACAAACGTCATCTTGTCCCCCATGATCTTTCCTGTTATGCTGCCCAGCCCAAGACTGACTCAGTGGTTATCAAGGCAGCTCATGACAGGTCTAAGGTGCCTAAGCACCTTAGTTCTCTTCCCCCAGACAAAGTCTTGCAGAATCAACCTCTGGGGAGCTTATGCCTCCTCTACGCTAGGTTTGAGGATTGCAAACTCTCTGTCGCACATGGTAAAATACCAGAATGCCAACTGGAAGTAGGACAAGGCTGCCGCCCAGGCCCTCTCCTAATGGCTCTCAAAAGTAGGAACTACTTCAGTGCCTTCAAGCCGCTGAGGATGTTAGTAAGCATCTCCTCTGAGACCAGTATGACATGACTGACACCGTTGCCAGGGCAGCTGCCACAGGCATATGCCTATGTAGGCACTCCTGACTTGGAGTTTCTGGGTTTGCGGCTGACCTGCAACAAAAGGTGCTTAATGCCCCCTTTAATGGCATCAACCTGTTAGGCCCTGATGTCCAGGACATCATTAATGATCTGCAAGCATCGGGCAGGGCCCTCAGTTCTGTCCACTCTCACTACCACACCCAACCAAGGAGTAGAGGACAGCCTCCTTTTCACAAACCGAACAGTAGGCCTGGGACAGCTCCCCGGCCCCAGGGAAAATGCAGAGACCAGGTTCCTTTAACCTACCCCCTCAGGTGCTGAAGCAGAGGCCAAGCACCCCAGAAGTGAGGGACCAGCCCCTGTGGCTGGCTTCACCTCTGCTTGACTCCTTTCTGGATGCCCCCCCCCCCGCTGGTCCCAGACCAGGAGGCGGTGTTCGGAGGGAGGTTCTCCCTCCATCTGAATCAATGGAGAACCATAACTTCGGATGAATGGATTCTGCAGATCATAGAAAGGGGTCACACCTTGGAGCTCATCGAGTAGCCTCCAGAAATCCCACCTCTGCTCTCCTGTTATCCCCTGGCTCATCTGTCTATCCTCTGGGAGGAAGTGCAGTTCCTTCTGTACAAGCAGGTCACTGAGCCAGTGCACAGGCACCAGAGAAACAAGAGGTTTTACTCCAGGTTTTTCCTGGTCCCAAAAAAGACCGGGGCTCTGAGGCCTATTCTGGACCTAAAGGACCTCAGTCTGTATGTCCAGTGCAAAAAGTTCTGGATGGTAAATTTGCCAGGCCTGATGTTCATTCTTAAGACAGGGGACTGTCTCTGCTCACTGGACATGAAGGATGCTTATCTGTACGACTGGGTCTGTGAAACTGACTGTACTTGCTTTCAATAGAAGTTGTCTATTCAATCGATTTATGTAAGTAATTATGTTGATTTTGTATTTTGTTTTTATAGTATGTCCTGTTTGGTTGTATGTTTTTATGTAAAACCTGTCGTTTGTGAAAATAGGCAATTTGCTCATCTTGCTAACAAGTATAAAAAATAAAAAATGATAAAATGTAATTTCCTCCTCACAGGAAGTTTCTCCATTTTGCCTTTCAGGGTGAGCATTATCATTTCAAAGTGCTGCCCTTTGGCTTGTCCTCTGTGCCGCAAATCTTTACCAAGTGCTTAGCAGCGGTTGTAGCAGCTCTCAGAAGGGAGGAACCATATGTCTTCTCTTATCTGAATGATTGGCTCCTAAAGGACCCATCCAGGGAACAGATCTTGCTGACTCTGGAGCGAACTCTCAAGTTCTTTCACACCCTGGGCATCACTGTCAATCTGCTCAAGTCGGTTCTAATACTGTCCCAAAGGTTGCAGTATATAACAGCAGTTTTGCACTCGGCACAGGGGAAGGCCTTCCTGCCCCAAAACAGGGCAGAGTGCCTCATAATGCAAGCTCAGGAAGTCACCCAGAGTCGATACATTCCAGTCAGGGTACCCCTCAGACTGATTGGCCTGATGGCAGCTGCCATACCCACTGTTCCACTCACCAGACTCCACATGCGTATCCTCCAGTGGACCCTCTGGATACAGTGGAACCAGTGTGTGGATGAGTTAGATCAACAAGTCCTGGTCTCTTCCCCAGTACACAAGATACTGCAGTGGTGGATGGACCCTTTGAATCTGTTTCAAGGTGCCCCATTCCAGATCTCCTCCCCGCAGCAGATCCTAACCACGGATGCCTCAGGTCTGGGCTGGGGAGCGCACCTAGGTTCCTTCCAGACCCAGGGCTCTTGGTCCAAGTGGGAAGCCTGAGCCTCCCTGCATATCGGTGTTCTGGAGATGAGGGTGGTGCTGTACACCATGCAGGCTTTTCAGGAGCACCTTCTTCTGGTTCAGCTGCTGGTGCAGTCAGGCAATCTAAGCATAGTATGCTACATCAACAAGCGGGGGGGAGGCTCGTTCATATGCCATTTGCAGGGAGGCTGAGTGTGTGGTACTGGGTGTTGGATCACAGTTTGACACTCTGCAGTCCACGTGCCAGGCATGCTAAACACTCTGGCCGACAGTCTCAACAGGACTTAGTCCAGCATGCATGAATGGGAGCTTCTCTCATCCATCACAGAAGACTCTTTCAACAAATAGTCATCCAGAGTTGGACCTTTTTGTGTCCTCACGCAGTGCAAAACTGCTCAATTTCTGCTCTCTAGATCCTGGGCCTGGAGTTTTCTGGCCAGACGGGTTGTTCCTATCCTGGTGTGGGAGGTTTCTTAACAGCTTCCCTCCATTTCCTCTAATTCAGAGGGTGCTAATTAAGTTGTAGTTGGAGGCATCCAGCATGATCTTGGTAGCTCCCTTCTGGCTTTGACAGATTTGGTTCCCTCTGCTTCAGCAGGTGACAGAGGAAACTACGATCCCTCTCCTTCTTTGCAGGAACCTGCTGACCCAAGCTCGAAGGACCCTGATCCATCCCAATCTCAGATCCCTCCATCTGCATGCTTGGCTCCTGAGGACATAACCATCACCAGGTTTGGGGTCTCTAACAAAGTGGCAGACATCCTAGTGGCTGCCCGGAAGCCTTCCACCCGAGCCACATATGCCATGAAGTGGAAGTGGTTTGCCATCTAGGCTGCCAAACATAGTTTGGACCCTTTCACCTGCCCGGTGAACCACATCCTAGACTACCTAATCTCTGTCTGACTCAGGTCTCCAGTACTCCTCTATCAAGATGCACCTTTTGTCTATTTCTGCATTTCTTGAGCCCGTGGGTGACTGCATGATTGTTCAGCTGGATGTCTCCCGTACCTTTTTAAGGGGCATCCTGCATCTGAAACCCCCAATCCATTCTCCTGTCCCGGCTTGGGACCTGAATTTTGTTTTGGAGAAACTGACCCTGCCTTCCTTTGAGCCAATCACGACTTGTGATTTACACTTTCTATCTTGGAAAGCTTTATTTTTGGTTGCCATTACTTCTGTTCAAAGAATTTCAGAGCTTCAGGCCCTCTGGTGTGAGGAGCCTTATTTGATTTTTCACAAAGACAGGGTGTCTTGGCACACAAATCCTAAGTTTCTTCCTAAGGTGGTCTCTGAGATTGCATTCAGTCAATCTATCCACCTTCCTGTTAATTTTCCAGAACGTGCCATCCAGGGGAAGCACTGCTCCATACATTAGATGTGCTCAGAACTTTGAAGTACTGTCTGCTTCAGACCAAGGAATGTAGAAAGTCGAAGCATTTGTTTGTTTTCTTCACCCTGGGTAGAGAGAGGGCACTTCAGTTTCTAAGCAATGTTTATCCAATGGTTGACTAATTGCATTGTGTTCTGTTACAACAAATATGGCAAAGGATTGACTGGTGCTGTCAAAGCTCATTCTACCAGAGGCATGGCTGCCTCTATGGCTTGTTTCTGAGGGGTCTCAGCTGCTGACATCTGTGTGACTGCCACCTGGAGTACTGTTCATACATTCAGCAAGCACTGTAGTCTGGACATTGCTTCTAGAGCTGCTTGTGCAGGTTTTGGCAGGGTTGTGCTACAGGGACTCCTGTCTTAAGTTTATGGAGAGCCCTCTTCCCAGACTGTCTGCACCTGTAACTGCTTGGGAATCATTCCTACGGTGTGACCCAATGATTGTGATAACCCTGATGAAGACAGAACAGTTATGTAAGAACTCACCATAACAATAGATCTTTGAGGGGATCTCAGTTGTCGGGTCTGCTTTCCCTCCTGCCACCCCCCTTTTTGGGGCTCCTGTCTAGGAACTGGCTGTCTGGTGTATCCAGCCTTTTACATCGGTCTGGGCACCTCTATCTCTCTCTCTCCCCATGGTCTCCCATTGCTGGGGCTATGCTCCCTTTGTCTCTGGGGAAAGAACTCAGGAGGGAGCAGGGCCGCTCACAACTTTGTAGGGTTGGTGATGTCGACGGATGTTGACAGCGTGGGCAGCCCCAGATGTACTACTGAAAATCTTCCATGTGGATTCCCCTTCACCGATGGTGAAGTTTCTATGGTGTGACCTGATGACTGAGATCCCCTTGAAAATCTGCTGTTATGGTAAGTTCTTGCATAATTGTTCTTTACCAGGAGAAACAAAGGGAGGCAGGGAGGGTAGTTAGGAGAGCTAAACCACAAATGGAGGAAAACCTCGACAAATCATCAAACAATTTATTTATTTAAACTTTGGTAACTGGGTAGGCCCACTGGAACCTTGCGGTCCCTTTTTCAGGGGCGACCCAGGTTTAGTTACATGTACCTAAAGGGAGGGAAAAACCAATGCAAACGAATATGTACAGTACAACAAGGCTTTACATAGAATGCATGAACAAACATTACAGTACAGAAACTGATACAACCAATGCTCAAGGGAGATAAAACTGTTTTTTAGGTACATAAGCAAAAAGAAGAAAAACAAGGCAAGGACAGTAAGTCTAAAGAGGGAAGGAGGAAAGTGGAGGAGGATCAGAAGAAAGTCGACATATTGAATATATACTTTTCTTCGGTATTCACCAAGGAAGGGATAGGTGATGAGCCACAAATGGTAGAGAAGGGCATTAAGGGAAGGGAGGTAGACACTAGCCCCTTAATGGAGGGGAGAGTCCTCAGGGAACTAGCAAAACTTAAAGTAGACAAGGCAATGGGGCCAGATGGGGTTCATCCCAGAATACTGAAGAAACTAAGGGAAAACTGACTACACCTCTGATGGCCCTGTTCAAGCTTTCACTAGAAACGGGGGACATTCCGGGGGACTGGAGGAGAGTGGATGTGGTCCCACTACACGAGTGGAAATAGAGGAGGCAGGAAACTACCAACCTGTAAGCCTGACTTCAGTGGTGGGCAAACTTATAGAAACACTACTTAAAGAAAGGATTGGGGAATACCTAAAAACTAGTGGATTGCAGGATCCGAGGCAACATGGGTTCACAGGGAGGAGATCTTGCCAAATAAATCTGATAGTTTTTTGACTGGGTTACCTGAGAGGTGGTTCAGGGAGCAGCAGTGGATGTGGCCTACCTGGATGTCAGTAAGGCCTTCAACACCATTCCACACAGAAGACTAGTAAACAAGCTAGGCAGCCTAGGAGTGGGTCCAAACATAGTAAAATGGATATGTAGCTGGCTAAGTAACAGAACCCAGAAAGTGGTGGTAAATGGAGTCCACTCAGAGGAGGGCAAGGTAACCAGTGGGTGCCTCAGGGGTCAGTACTGGGACTAGTCCTGTTCAGTGTCTGTCTTAGTGACATTGCAGAAGGTCTGGAAGGAAAGGTGTGCCTGTTTGCGGGTGACATGAAAATATGCAACAGAGTAGACACACGGGGGGGGGGAGGTTGGGGGGTGAATAAAATGATGGAAGAGCTAAAAAATCTGGAAGAGTGATCAAGGGTTTGACAACTGGGCTTCAGTGCCAAAAACATGCAAAATTATACACATAAGAAACAGAAACCCAAGGACAACGCATCAGTTGGGGGGAAGTGTTATCCACCACACAACAGGAAAGGGATCTGGGGATCATCATATCCGATGACCTGAAGGTAGCAAAGCAGTGTGATAAGGCAGTGGGAAAGGCTTGTAGGATGCTGGGGTGAATAGGGAGGGGTATCACCAGCAGAAAGAGATAGTGATACCCTTGTATAGATCAATGGCGAGGCCACACCTGGAATACTGTGTTTAGTTCAGGAGGCCCCATTTCAGAAAGGACATAGATGGGGGGGAGGAGGTGGTTCAGAGAAGGGCAACCAAAATGGTGCATGACCTGCATCAGAAGCACTACGAGGAAAGACTCAGGGAACAAAATGTACACTCAGTGGAGGAAATGAGAGAAAGGGGAGACATGATAGAGACATTCAAATACCTCAAGGGTATCAACAAGGTACAGCAGGGTGGCATATTGCACAGAAAGAGATACTCAAGGATAAGGGGGCATGATATGAAGCTGGAATGGGGGAGATTGGGGGATGTGAGGAAATATTTCTTCATGGAAAGGGTGGTGAATGCCTGGAACAGCCTCCCAGCAGAGGTGGTGGGTACCAAAACAATAACAGGTTTCAAACATGTATGGGACAAACACAGAGGGACCATAATAGCGGGGCTGGGGGTGGTAAGGTCTATGTATGGACTTGAGGGCAGACTGAGGGCCAGGCGCTCCTTTTCTGCCAACAGCTTCTGTGTGTCTGTGTTTCTATATTTAGGCCTCTGGGAAAGGGAGGTTACTCTGGATATGGAAAGGAATCAATATTATGGATTTTTAAATCTTTGACAATGATTTATTAATGTGTCAATGGTGTGCCATGGGAGAGTGCAGGAACTGTTTGAATTTGTTGAATTTTTAGAGAAATTTAATCCAAATCTCAAATTTACTATTAAATACAGTTATAAAAACGTGCAATTTTTAGATGTAGATAGTCATAGAGCACCAAATAATACAATAATTGATTTGTATCGAAAGCCAACTGATAGGGACAGTCTCCTGTACTCCAGCAGTCATCACCTGTACCACACCATCAACAACATACCTAAATCTCAGTTTCTCCACATTAAAAGGAATTGTTCTAATGAGGCTACATATGAACACAGATGTGATGAGTTGCAAATTTTAACCCTTGCTCTGCCACGGACTGATATCAGTCCAGAACTCCTATATGTTCTAATGCAGTCCAAGGGTTAAAGAAAAGGGTTATAGGACATCTTTGATCAAAGTTAGCAGGTATTCGACCTTACAGGGCATTAGGGTGCTGGCATTAGTGCTCCAGGACACCACAACACCGATTTCTGGTTTCGTTGCCCCCTAACCGAGGTCCGCTTCTCTCCCCCAGAGTTACAATAATTATTCAGGGGTAAGGCGCAGCAGTCGGAGAAATCGACAGTTGGCACTGTGATGACCAGGCGCACTACCACCAGTGCCCTAACATGGTGAAACCAGGATTCGATGCATCATATCCCTAGACAAGAGTTACTGCAGTACAGACCAAAAATTAGTAGTTATGGTAATGTCATCTTTGTTACACAATATAATGTAAACATTTAGAAAGTGAGGGAAATATTAAATAGAAACTGGCGTATTTTACCTACTGAGTGATACTATAAACAGTCCACCACAGAGCACATATAAAAGGGGGCCCAACCTTAGAGATATGGTTGTACATAGCTATTTACCTGTTGAGAAAACACAGACATTGGCTACCAGATGCACTGGTAGGATGTTATATGTGTGGTAAATGCAAGCATGTAATGTTACTGTGAAAAGTAAAACTTTTAACCCAGTGAATAGTAAAAGGGAATATAACATCAACAAGTTTATTAACTGTAGTACACACAGTGTTATTCATCTGGCTAGCTGTTTATGTAATGGATTTTATGTTGGCAAAACTAAAAGGGCCCCTTAAGACAAGGGTGGGAGAACATTTGAGTTCTGTACACAATAAGGATAAAAACAATGCTCTGTGCTGTCATTTGGCACAGGACCCTGTCACTGAGAAACGTGCATTTCTGTGGAATTGAAAACGTTGTTGTGAGACTGAGAGGTGCCTCGAGTCTTCCCTGTCTCAACGAAAATATTGAACTTGTTCCATTCTAAAACAAACATAATATTTATAGGATTGATGGGCCTTAGTTTGATGTAGCTTTTTAAAAATTATGAAATACTTTTTAGGCTGTCTGATGGAAATGTAAACTCTGGGATTGCATTGGTAAAGGTGTGTGTACATGTTATTGGATAGTGGTCTCTGTTTTGCCTGTAGGTGCAATAATAATTGGTCTTATTTATCATGACGCAGATATGTAAGTAATAAGCCACAACAGGGTGTGCATTATAGGATTTTAATGCACACCCTAGGGGTGTAATAAGGCACGAGGCCAAAGGCCGAGTGTCCTTGCATCCCTTGGAAGGTGCATTGAAATCCTATGATACACACTCTGGAGGGTCTATTACACTTTTAAAATGGCTCTAAGTAGGCTTTTTAAGGAGAAAAATTAGATTTGGCACCTGACCGTGCATTTACAGAGATTTAATGCACAGTCATTTGACCTCTCAGCCCATGAAAATTCTAGATTTTTTCTAGCCATTTTATAAATGTGGATATTTATTATGAAGATTTATTACATATATTAAGTGAGGGGTCCATTATTGCTAAGTCATACATATTCTTTGCAAAAAACTGCGTTAATGCAACAGTTAGGGTTGTTCCACAGCGACAAAAGTGAGGAAATTCAGTGTTAGGGTTGAAAACCCTAAATCTGCATTCCCCTCCACCCCCACCACCACCACACACATACTTGCAAGTAGGGGAAGGACCAAGGCAACACAACCAATCACTCACAACCAGCAGGAGGTGTATACCTGTGTTACCATAGGAAGTGGAGAAATCCAACTTCAGGTGTCATACATTATTTCCAAAGTTGTTGTACGAGGTTAGTCCATGTAAAGGTAAACCAAGCTGCCAGTAGTGAAAACTGTACCTCCCTTTGTTTTCAAGATATGGATGGTGAAAGGTATCATGAGCGCCACAATGTTAGTCTATGGGACATTGCTGAATTTTGTAACACTGTAACTTTGCCATCGTTAACTATTTTGAAACAAAAGCAGAAAAAGGGACATCTGTGGGATCAGGGTTTGCCACCCTGAAAATGTTAGCCCAAAGGACCCAACCATTTGCTTGCAGGAGGATGGCAAAGATGTGCAGTCATCAGGAGCATACTTTCGCAAACACAGAAGTGTCGAAAATAGAAGACACAACAGTGTCACATTTGTGAAAGTATGTAAAATAGTGTCACAAACACAAATGTATCACAAATGCATAGCACAACACTGTCACATTTGTGGAAGTGATTTTCAAAAGTATTTCAGGGAATGTGCAAAATCCTGTTTTGGGTCTTGTGAACCCCAAAATACCATATATATTGTCTCTGTTATGTGTTGGTGGCAGCGTGTGGCCCAAAATGCTCAGTTATCCATAGTGATGTGTTTTGCGGTGTGTGAAATGTCCAGGATCAGAGTTAGCAGTCATGACCCCATGCCATAGCCCAACATCTGTTAGTGTGAGGAAGATGAGAGCATGGGTGTGTGGATTCATGGTTTAGATAGTTGTATGTTATTTCTGTTACCTGTTGCTGGTTGTGTGTGATTGGTTGTGTTGCTTTGGTCCTTCCCCTACTTGCATGTATATATGTGTGTGTGTGTGTGTGGTGGGGGGAATGCGGAGTTAGGGTTCTGAACCCTAACACCGAATTTCTTCACTTTTGTCACTGTGGAACAACCCTAACTGTTGCATCAACACAGTTCTTTGCAAAGAATTTCCTTACTTTTTGAAAAAGCATAGGTAAGTACATTGTTGCGCAAGTTGGTGGGCCCCGCGCTCCCACCAACTTGCATATTTCTCCATAGCATCAGAATATAAGTAGTGAATCACATGTATTGGTGGGTGGGCCCCGTGCTCCCACCACATTGCACAGCACTGCAGAACAATATACATGTGCCATACCTTTTGAGCTGTCCTATACCTTATAATGGGATCTTCCTGCACACCCCAAAATATGCTCACCATAGTTTTCACAATGCACATAAATACTTCCCCATTAACAATAATGAGCATGCACCACAATTCAGCAACCGTAACTGCCAGTGACCCAAAAATTGTTACAGTCGAAGATCTATGATAAATCTTTCTATGTTCCAAATTCCAGGCAAATTGGGCACATGGTGCAAAAGTTAATGAAGTGGAATGAACCAAATTTCCATTAGTTGGAGTGGCATCATTCCACACCTGTTTAAGTTTTACACACCAAACCACTGCAAGGCATGTCCAGGGCACTAGGGCTACCTACCCTATAAATTGCAAACCAATAGCAACATGCATAATCCAATGGGAAAAAACATCAACTACTTCAGCCAATATCTCCCCAATGAATTAATTTTGCAGCACCTAAATAGCATAATTCACAGCTATAGGACATACCCTCAGCACCCTCCAAATTTCAAGAAAAAAGCCCAAAATGTTAGAGATATTCAATTTTAAAGTTTGTGCACCTTTAAGAAGTATTCCACCACAAAATGGCAGAATTTGCGGCCGCAAATGTGCTAAAATGGCAGACCTGGCGGCCGAAAAATCTTTAACCACGAGAGGAGGCAACTTCAAATGGCAATAACTGTGGAACGGAACAATAATTTTTCACCAAAGAAAAAGTGTCATGTTACTTGAAGAAAGGGCTCTCTATGTCCCAAGTTTCAGACCCGTCAACCACACAATGGCTGCACAGCACCACGGGCAACACATTGCACAAAATTAACAAGAACTGAATTTTTGTCACTTCGCTGCGCAAAAGCTATATGGCCAGCTGAAATGAAAACTGGTAAATGAAGACATGTACTATACCAGAACATGTATACCAAATATTATCTGAATCTGTTCAATGGCTGCACAGTGGCATGCCCGGAAAACTGTGCTGGAGTGCCAAAAAGAACATTTTTGCCAACTCACTACACAAGAACCGTATATCTGACAGAACCAAAAACTGGTAAAAGACATGTACCATAGCACACCGTGTGTCCAAACTTTTGTGAACATCCATTCAAAGGTTGCACAGTGCCACGAGCAAACAACTGCGCAGCCACAATTCAGCAACCGTAACTGTCAGTGACCCGAAAATTGTCAGTCGAAGATCTATGATAAATCTTTCTGCATTCCAAATGCCAGGCAAATCGGACATACGGTGCAAAAGTTATTGAAGTGAAACAAACCAAATTTTCATTCTTTGGAGTGGCATAATTCTGCACCTGTTTAAGTTTTACCCACCAAACCACTGTAAGGCATGACCAGGGCACTAGGGCTACCTACCCTATAAATTGCAAATCAATAGCAGCATGTCTAATCCAATGGGAAAAACATCAACTACATCAGTCAGTATCTCACCAACAAATTAATTTTGCAGCACCTAAGCAGCATAATTCACAGCTGTAGGACATCCCCTCAACACCCTCCGAATTTCAAGTAAAAAGACCAAACCATTTAAGAGATATTCAATTGTAAAGTGTGTGCACCTTTAAGAATTTTTCCACCACAAAATGGCAGAGCTGGTGGCCGAAAAATCTTTAACCATGAGAGGGGGCAACTTCAAATGGTAATAACTCTAGAATGGAACAATATTTTTTCACCAAACAAAAAGCAGCATGTTCCTTGAAGAAAGGACTATCTATGTCCCAAGTGTCCACCCAATTAACCACACAATGGCTGCACCGCAACACGGGCAACACAGTGCACAAAAGTAGCAAAAGCTGAATTTTTGTCACTTTGCTGCACAAAACTATATGTGGACTGAAAATGAAAATGTGCAGTATACATAGTGAATGGTATGTGGTTGTGGGAGGGCCCCAGGGCCCTGCGCTCCCATCATGCTGCCCATGTCTGCGTAATAACTGTAACAGTAATGTTAATGCTAATAGTAATGGTAATGGTACCTGAAATGCAGACACTAATGTTAACTGTAACACCAACACAAATGTGAACACAAACGCAACTAACTGTTATGGTAACGCAAATGGAAATGCAAACACAAATGGTAACGCAAACACACGGTAACGGTAATGGTGACACAAATGCAAATGCGAAAGGAAGTGGTAATGGTAATGTAACTGCAAATGCTAACAGTAGCGGTAACGGTCATGCAAACATAAACACTAACACAAATGGTAATGGAAACGCAAGCACAAATGGAAATGCAAACGGTATCGCTAACCGTAATGCTAACGTTGACAGAAACATAAAGCAAAGCAGTACCACTAATGCTAATGGTGCCACAAAGGTAAACACAAACAGTAACGCAAACGCATACAGTAACGGTAACAGTGACACAAACGGAAACAGTAACGCAAACGGTATCGGACACAAGTGCAATCGAAAATGCAAACCACGCTAACTGTAACACTAACATTGAGGGAAAACGCAAAGTGAAGGGGTATTGCTACTACTAATGGTGAAGCAAATGGAAATGCTAACGCAAATGATAATGGAAATGCAAGCGCAAACGCAAATGATGGTAAGGGAAATGCAAATGCAAATGGTAATGCAAATGTCAATGAAAACACAAACAGTAACGCAAATAGAAATGCACAAGCAAACAGTAACACAAACGAAAATGCAAATGCAAGTGCAAACACAAATGGTAATGCACACGGTGACTCAAACAGAAACGTTAACGAAAGTGGTAACGGAAACACAAACAGTAATGGTAATGCAAACAGTAACGGTAACGCCAACGGTGACGCCAAAGTTAACAGTAACGCAAAGGGTAACACAAATGCAAGCACAAACACAAACAGTAACAAAAATGGTGATGGAAACGTAAACACAAATGCTAACAGTAAAAGTAACGTAAATGCACACGCTTTGTGTTCCAAACAGGTGCATCCAGAAGCACAGTGAATACAAAGAATGTGGGCATAATAATGGCCCTCGGACCAGAAAATGAGCACTTGGAATACTAAATTGCTTGTATCTCAGGAACTGTATGACACAGAAAAAAAATTAAAATCTCATATTATTTATGACTTTCCAGGCCAGTTTTGAACATTTTTGCAACAACAAGTCTGTATCTCAAACAGTTTTTGAGATATGGGACTGAAAGCGAGGCAGATGCCGTAATGTTATCCTATAGGAAAAATCGACAACTTTGGAGTGCCGTAACTTTGCAGCCCAGTAATATTTTGGCACCAAACCACCAAAAGGTACATCTGTGGGATGTTGGCTTTTATTCCCTTCAAATTTCAGCTCAAAAGACCAAACTGTTGTTTTGCAGCAGGGTGGCAAAGATTTCCTATTGTTTTGGGCATACTATCACAAATTATCTTCGCAAATCATGACACTTTCGCAAAATAAAATCACGAAAGTGTTGCATTTGCAGCAGTACTTTGCGACACTACTTTTCACAAAAATTTTAAAAACAAGGAGAGTATACTAAAGGAACGATTGGGGGTGTACTTGGAGGAGGTGGGAGGTCTGGATAGTCGGCAACATGGGTTTGTGCCAGGTAGATTATATCAAACCAATCTTGTGGAGTTCTATGAATGGGTAACATCAGAACTGGACAGGGGAAAGCCTGTGGATGTATTATTCTTGGACTTCAGCAAGGCGTTTGACTCTGTCCCCCACAATGGTCTGGTGGAGAAACTGATGGGGTTAGAAGTAGGCCTTTGATGGTCAGATGGATTGAAAACTGGCTAGCTGGGCGCACCCAGAGAGTAGTGGTCTGTGGGGAGCTCTCGAACCTAGAGAGGTTGGTAATGGGGCACCGAGGCTCGGTCCTGGGTCCGATCCTGTTTAATGCATACATATCAGACATCAGGAGGGTATAGGTGTGAAATGAGTCTCTTCACGGATGACTCCAAGATGGGAGCAGTAGTTGAGGGAGAAAAGGGAGGTTGGCCTGCAAGGACCTGGACACCCTGGAAAGCTGGGCTCACACATGAAATTCAATTTCAATATCACCAAGTGCAAGTTGTTGCATCTTGGTCGGGGAAACCCTAAACACAGGTACACCCTGGGAGGGGAGGCGCTGGAGGCCTCAATAGGGGAAAAAGACCTAGGGGTCAAGGTGGATGCATGTATGAATAACTCTGAGCAGTGCAGGAGAGCGGCTAGCAAGGCAAACAGGATGTTGGGATGCATCGTAAGGGGGATCACCTCTAGGAGCAAGGAAGTGATTCTGTCACTGTACAATGAACTGGTTAGACCACATCTTGAGTACTGTGTACAGCACTGGAGACCACACTTGAAGAGGGACATACAGCTCCTGGAGAGGGTA